>JAUMHM010000031.1:10347339-10357796 GCA_032362435.1 Melikaiella ostensackeni
AGTAATCCCTTCGAACGAGGCGGTCGTATAATTTTGATCGAACTTCACTTAGGTAAGTTCGTTTGATCGTACAATTATTTAATAGAAGCTACAAAGATATATGAATTCTTAAAGCTATTTACTTCCATGAAGGAGTCTTTAGATCAGAACCTAAAAGCAGATTTTTGCGACTTCTCAAAGCCTCATATAATTCGTTTCTGGAAAAACTTTGTCTTCGACTTCTTCTCTGATGATCTCAAGCGCCCAAAAGTAGAAGTCCTTAATACCTTCAGAAGATTTTCTGAATTGTCAAATCCCAGGAATATTCCTGGGATTCTCGAAGACATGAGGATCCGAGTATCGGAAAATCTGACGTAGGTACTGACGATGTACAGTGCTTTGGAGAAATTGAAAAATCAGTCTGGTTCCAACCTAACGTTAATACTCTAAAGGTTCTGGTGGTTGTAACCGAAGACCCAGAAGAGACAAAAAGGGTGAAAATAAAACTATGCGCCATATGTTCTTCAAAAAAGAAGAAGTTGATTGTCAAGACTAAAAGGATTTCTGAGATAGCAGCTTATCGGTAACGCTTGGAAGCCAGAAATTCTGGAAAACCAAATTTGGTTGTCGATGATCCGGATGAGCTTCGAGATTTTTGGGTTAAGTTCGGTTGTCCACTAGTATTTACGGCTAATGATTAAAGCAAATGGAAATTGATCAGTGAAACCTTTCAGTTCATACCGGTTATGAAGGAGTCAACGAATTTGGATGCATGTGGCCTACTAGGAATCCGAGTGATGTCCGTATTGTCAAAACTGATCGATTTATGACTGTCACCAAATCTCGAAGCATAGAAGATTGGAAATTCGGGAAAGATCAACGCAAAGATTTGATTTGAAATGATGTGTCATTGAGCATCATAAATGCGAATTTATTCTTGAGTAACTTCTTTGAGCATTAGAAGATTAGAACTTGTATGTGGTACTGGAGTTTTGTTATATTTAACATTTTCCTTCAATTAAAAAAAATATTTTCTAATCTATGTAGTTCTTTTTCCAAAACCTTTGAAAGTTTAGAATGTTTCTTTTAATCAGCTGAGGTTTTAGTGCCATACAAATATTTGGAAATTTTTCGATTGGATTAGTTTTAATTGTTTCAAAAATTTAAAATATATATAGGTAAACTTTTATTGTTTGTTTGCGTATGCCTGGGCCGCTGGGCATTTAAATGGCTTCAGGAATTCGATGATTGCTGTGGAGGGACGAGGGAAGCAGAAGAAAGTAGCAAACAATCGAGCGGATCGAGTTTTTTTATAGAACGCTACTATTTTTCATAGATTTTTCTAAAAAATTACTGTTTTGTGCTCGATTCATTTTTTTATTAATAACAATATCGATTGTACTTTATTTCTAACCAATGTTTTGAAAGTTCATATTATATGAACCTCTAATACCATTTTGATTGATATACAAAGTACACGACCTGTTTTGGAACTTTCATAATATATAAACAAAGGTAAGCCGAATAAAGAATTTATTTCATCCTTGGGATATCCAAATATAAAATTCACTTCGATTACATTTTCCTCACATGCTTATATCTGCGTCAAATAATTTGCAGTGTTTACTGTGAGAAAAATCTGTGTTAAATTCAATAAAATATGTTTCTTATATTGGATAGGAAGAAGTCGTGAAAATATATATATGTTTTCGATTTAACTAATTTGTGCTAGTTCATTCACTACAAAAAACTTTTCAAAAATTGGACATAATATTTCGACTCATAATGATACTTTTTCCAATTTTCAGATTCCAAACAAAGCAAGATATTAACAGATTTCTACATTCTTTTTGTACTTGTTTCGGATACCAACTGATGTTTTTACATTCTCATCAGAGAAGGTATTAGATTTGTGTAAAATTAGCCAGCCATTTTGGATGAAAATTCAAAAAGTAAGAGCATTTTCAAAATTCTTGAGGCCTTTTTTTAACGATTTGGAAGCCCTACAAGATTGTCATTACAACTTTTTGAATTTTCTTGAAGAATCGGAAATTCAAATTTCGAACCAAATAACGCAAGATACGATAAAAGTTCAGATATTAAAATTGTTGCTCTTACGAAGACCTATAAGCTTTCCTCTGAATATTTTCTGGTAGGAGGTATAGTTTGTTTCCATTCTCTTTTTAACTATCTATTTGTATACGGTGAGCGCACAAAATCAAGCGCGAATATTATGATGAGAATGTATTCCTCAAGGCTGATAGAGTCTTAAGTAAACAAATTTCCTTTTTAATTTGAAATAAAAAACAAATTTAGTAATTTGTACATGAAGAACATATAAGACCTTAAGCGAAGCGCGATGACCGAATCACGCGCCCCAAGCGCGCTCAAACTTGCGAAATATAGTTCTATCGATACCAGCAGATTACTTCACTCATTGACAAAACATAACTAGAATACAGAATTGAATATAATACAGAAATTAATGGAATTGAAGTGAAAGAGTCATGAAAATAAATTGTTCGACTTTCTGATTACTACGAAGAGCCGTACATATAATTTTCAAATATTAAAAAAAAATGATCTCAAAAATTCTGGAAATGCTCTAACTTTTTGAATTTTTATCCAAAATGGCTGGCTAGCGAACTTCGACCTTCAGTTTCCGACACTCAAAAAGTGTACTAAAGGCGAATTGTGACGGCATAGGGTTTCACAATAGAATTCCTCTATTAGAACACGATCACTTATGATTTTTCACTTAAACCAATCACTGAATTTACAATATTAAATTATAATTGGATTCGGGTGGTTTGTGCTCCGTAGAACTAAATACGCGGCATTGGGAATGAAAACATCCACCGCGCCAAAGAGAGCGCTGCGGTGCCATACAGACATGGCCGCGGAAGCCATATGGATAATATGGAGTAGTAGCAATAATTTAATTAAAAAGTGTGTTTAAGTTTAAAAATTGTATTTTTGGACTTAAATAGTTTGTGTAGTTACGCAACAGCTACACCTGAATCCAGAAATACGATCAATGGCCAAAATATTCTTAATTCTGGTATGATTGTAATGTGCGGAGCTACCATAAAAACTCGCGAAAAAGTTGAAACATATTTATTGTGCATTCAAACCAGCGCTTTAACTTCAGAACCATTCCAGTAATTATTACTTCAGTAATCATTTTCATTAAAATGCAAGAAGCAGACAAGTAAATTCTTAACGTTATAATCTTTCACATTTAAATTTCTCAACCACTCACTGTGTTTATCTAAAACTTTCATTTTTCCAAACAAGTTTCGCCTTTTCATTTTAACACTTCCAAGCTTTGGCACTATATTAAAACTTAAATTGATGTTTTTATTCTCTTTGGAGTCACAACCACTGACGCAACAACCTCCGAAACTTGTTGATTTTCGCTATTGGCGTGCAAATTTCATTATTGGAGCAAATAATTAGGAGTTCGGAAGTATTTTACTCATCAGAGCTACTTATCACAGCACTTATTTATTTAGTCACACGATCATTGCAGTTAAACGCTATGTTTTTGCTGGTTTTCGTGATGTTTTACGCGTATTTAATATGTAAACCACGGCCATATTGGTTAGTTCGCATAGGGGCCGACAGTGTCGCATAGCATGTTTAAATCCCCAATAGAGTTTTAACACTTTATTCTTAAGACAGGGTCGGAGTAGAACTGACGCCCCGAGCATAAGCGTTATATGCAGAGAGCTCGCTCAAAGACTAATTTAAGGGTGTTGGTGGGGCAAAGGCCCATCTTACATATTCTAAAGGCGTTGAGGCAAAAGCCCGTCTCACACAACCCTTTGTAGATTGTTTTTACCCTGAAAAATAATAATTTCTTTCGATGCGTGGTTCAATCTCAGCGGAATTTGTGGATGCTATTGTCCAATAAGTTACAGTTTGAAGTACATTTGACGTGGTGACATTATTATTTACGCAGAACATTTGTATGCACATTTCTGATAGGCATCCTCTAATTAATTTCAGTATGGGGCCGTATTTAAATTACGTAACACATTTGAGGCCCTCTCTAAGATCCCCCTCCCCCCTGTAACAAGCCGTAACAAAATATTTGTACCCCTCTTCCCCCCCTTACTGTACGTAATTTTTGGTTTCAAGAAATAATAAGATATGAGACTCGAAATTGATGGAAATTTTTAGTATTTGAATATTACATGCTTTGCAGGTAAAGACTTCTTCATATGAATATTCATAAATATACCTGTATAATCAATATTTACATAATATGTATATAAGCCTCGGAACAAAAACACTTCAACTATTTTTCCTTAAAAATCTTTCTATACCGAATAATATTGATAACTCTTTTAGTAAATTAAATTTGTAAGTCTGATCCATCCGTGTCTCCTGACCATGTGCTATGTAACCAATCGTTCATAGACGAAATGATTGGCACTGAACCTTCTTGGTTCAGCGTTGACTGCCCTTCAATTTTCGCGCTGTCGTCATCGAGACTTTCAATATCAATCCATTCTACTTCCTCAATGAATGGACCTTCAAAGAGACACAGGACTTCTCTTTCCCGTTGGGCAATTATATGTCGGGGTCAAATTCTTGAAGTTTGGAGCGGTGCCCCGGGAGAGTGCATGGCCTTACGATGCTTGAAAGCTCCTTTCTTGGATGAAGTGTAAGAGCCACAGAATTTACACACTCTACCCGTGAGATCCTTCTGGATTGAGGGGCAGTAAAAATCATAAGGCAAGACTGGGAATTGCCCTTGTTCTGGTTTCATATTTAATGCTGAACGCAAAGAAGAGAAGCGAATTTTGCTTCTGTCTGATTTTCAGGTGGTGGTATCATCAAACCTGATGGAGTTTGCTTCAATGGATATGGAGGCGGCATGTATTCTTCCAAAAGCACTGATTTTTTTTTTTAGTCACGGAATGTCCGTCAATTTCCAGGTGACTCCGTATCTCACATAGAACGCTTGTGCGTATTCAGAATTTCGTTTTTCTAGATCTTCATCAATAGTCACACTTTGGACATTAAAATGCGTTCCAAAGTGATCGTGAGGAATAACAAAGCCAGAAGGCTCTGTGCTCAGAGGAGCCATCCTTCGTTCTACACGATTAGAGGCACTTTGCCCTGGTGCATTCGTGAATATAAAAAGAGCATCCAAATTCAAATCTTTAAAATGCTTGATCTTGTGAGTGATAACTTTCTCGTATCTGAAAATTTTTTGATATCAGATGGAGGTAGAGATTGACGTTTTATGATGAAGATCTGTTTCTTCATCGTGACCTTTGTATTACAGTCAAATGCTACAATCCTACCTAGGATTTTCATCTGGTCCGCCATCTAATGACAACATCCAGACAGGCTTTCGCAGCCCTTTGCTATTTTTTTGTGATAGACTCAAAACGTTTAAGCTCTAGAAGTCGTTGGAGATCGATAGCATGTGTCGAAACAGTTGAGGAGCTGTGCTTCCCACTTCTTACGGCGATATATGTGGGTCCTGAGTACGAAACATTTTTCACGTCTCCTTGACCATCTTCTTCAATTTTGATTTCAGCATACACCGACAGTATTAACTTGCGTCCACCACCGACGACCCAGTCATGGTCGGGTAACCTCACGTGGTACTCCAAGTGCATAAGAAACGGAGCTTGAGCTTTAGCTGCCGTTTATCCTATGGGTACCCGTGCTTTATCATCTTGTGAGATGGAAGCAACCGTTTGAGAAACAAAAGCATGTGTTTTGAGATAAACATGCAATTATAGGAGGATACAGTAGTATTTGTAAGTTCATTAAAGATATAGGTACCTGATCGGGGCCAAGAATTGAACCCAAAATCTCTAAACTCCTTATCGTAGCCATGCAAAAGTTTTGATCGACGTGGCTTTTGGGCAAATCAGCTTGAGGTTGAGAAAGCTTGTCAGAAACCGTCATTACGTGTCGCTTTTCTTCACAAGAATGAGAATTTCTAGGCAATAAACAAAAATGAGTGGCAATTCACGATAAGTTAAAGCCCACTTCCAACAGTTGTTTCCGCAATTGATCTAGAGTTTTACATACGCGGATCGTTGTCGATTCGCCGTTTCTCCAAGACCTGCATCGCGCTTATGAACCTCAAAATTGAGTGCACCTTATAGGTTTCGGATCTTCGATTTTATGGTATTCTAAGCTGGTGTAGACAATTTTCGAGACGTAAAATTCGTAGATGAACTTTGAAGTTCTTCATCTTGATCTTCATTAGCACTCAACAGCACCTGTTTCTCTTTTCGTTCACCTGTGATAATTTGAATTGATATTTATAAAACTTTTGTATCATTTTAATTTTTGATTTATCAATTGTCATTTTTTAACAGTATCTTCTGAGACGGCTTCACTATGACAATTCTCAGAAATGACCTTGGGCGTCCTATGGTCGGTTTTAGTTTAGAAGATATTCGTGTTTTTCTACTTCAGGGTCTAAAATGACCATTTTCGGATTTTTGTGGGGGATGATACTATGCCTCGCACTGTTACTATCGGCATCATACTCATATCTCAGATGCAACCGGAAGTAGGTGTATTTTCAGTTTCAAAAAACGAGAAAAGGAACCTTATGGCCGGTCGCCATAAAAAGTGTAGCATTTTGTAATTCAGCGGTGTGTTTTGGGTTGCTTTGCCCCTGAAACACATCAGCTGATGTTTTAAAACAATTTGGGTGCCAGTTACAGTCACTATATATTTGCTTTAATTGTTTCTTCTAATTATTCGTTTTAATTCACCATTTTTAATTTGACGTGAATGTTTCCATAAATGAGTAACTTTTTCGTTATAATATTCGTTTAAATGAAAATTTTATTATTGTTTGAAGTTAGTTTGTAATAATATTGTACATAAATGGTACAATTTCAGTTCGAATGAAAATATTGATGTTGACCTATCTTCAATTTTAAGAATGTTAATGGTGTATAAGACTTATAATTTCAATTAAACTGAAAATATTATTGTTGACTAAATTAAAATATTAATAATTTTGAATGTTCGCGAAATAAAAATTTTCAAAAATGATCTCTCCATTTGTAATTTATTTATTTCATTTAAACATTTTCGTTAGGATAAATTATTTCAAACTTTTTTCTCAAATTTAAACTTTCAAAGGTCATAACTTTTTTATTTTTCAATGTAAGAAAATCTTATTTTTTTAAATTATTCAAAAGTCTATCAGGAACACGATTCCGAACCGAACTCCAGAATAAAAAAGTAGAACCTTGAAAAAAAATTTTTTTGGTAAAAGGGCCCTTATGGACGGTCATTATAAAAACAATGTTATAATTGTTATTACATGCTATAATAATATCAATGCTGCAATTTTTTAATGTTTGTCATGCTATTGTTTGATTTAATTAAAAACCTATTTAACTTCCGACTGTAAGTGTATTTTTTGTTTACCTAAACTTTAACTTTGAGTTTCTCGAAATGTGATTTTGTGAATTTCCAACTTCAAAAGTGCCTCGGTGACAGGTTTTTTAACATAAAGTGTTTATCTTGGGCTTGAAATTTCGGGAAATCATCCGGCTAAACGGCCCTGTACATAACTCCATATCGACCATAAGGACCCTTTTCATGCAGAGGGCCACATGTACTTAACCGAAACATTTGACAGGATGGCCGAAAACTTCATTCTCAAAATTCCCTGATTTTTCCTGACCATTAACATTCAAATATCAGCATTTTAATCTTGTAATATTCTTAACGTAGGATCTTTTATAAACGAAATAAAACGATATTTTAGATGGGAATCTAACATCTTCAAATTCATTTATTTATTTTAAACAAAAAATGACTTTTTAACCAAATTCTTCAATTTTCAACAAAATAATTGCATTCCCAACAAAATAGTTGAACTTTCAACCCGAAAAGATAAATTCTCAACAAAAAAGTGCAGTAGTTGAATTCTGAACTTAAAAACATGAAATTTATATTTTAAAAAATTTAATCAAGAAGACGAATTTTCTACAAATAGAGATTTTTCAGTCAAGAAAGAGAAAAAAGTCTACCTAAATTGTTGAACCTTTGAGCCAAAAGACAATTATTCTGTGCAAAAGTTGAATTTGCAACCAAAAAATATGAATTTAAAAAAAAAATTAATTTCAAACGTAAATGTTACATTATTACCCAAACAAGATGCAGTTTCAAACCAAAAAGATTATTTTTCTACCAGAAAAGCAGAATTCTTAACGTGAAAATATCAATTTGTAAAACGAATAATAAAAGATGCATTGTTTAAAAAATTAATTTTTAACAAAAAAAGAATCAATTTTCAAAAAATAGTTTACTTTTCAAAAAATAGTTAAATTTTTATCCAAAGAGACGTTCAATCAAAAAAATTAATTTACAACAAATTACTTAAAATTTTACTTAAGCAGTTAAATTTTCAATGAAAAATATTAATTTTCAATTAACAAAGATCAATTTTTAACAAAACAGTTCAACTTTTTACCAAAGAGATGAATTTTCAACTCAAAATATGAATCTTAAAAAAAGGATTTATTAACAAATTTGTTGAAACAAAATTTTTGAATAAAATAGTTCAATTCTCTAGCAAAAAAATATTAATTCTTAACCAAAAAGTTGCATTCTTATCCAAGAAAGATGCAATTTCTAATAAAACAGATTGATTTTCAAATTGCAAAGACAAATTCAAAAAAAAGAGTTGCATCCAAAAACTATTTCAGTTAACTTTTCAACACCAAAATATGAATTTTAAACAAAAAGTGAAATTTCTACAAAATATTTGAATTTTCAACCAAAAAAGGATAACTTTCCGATTTTTAGGTGGCAGCAACTGCAAGAAAAAGAATTGGAAATAGAAATACAAGGCAAATAAATTACTGACAAGAATATTATATCAGGACTACAGCAAAACTTCATTTTGAAAATTTTCTAATTTTTCCGTGACCAATTTTTCATCTTCCCTGACTACTAATATTCAAAGACCAAAATCTTAAACTTGTAACAAGAACTTGCAAGATTTTTTTTTAAAATCCGTGACTTTTCCCTGATTCTCAAGTTTTTCCTGACCTACGGCCAACCTGAACTAAGTAACAAGTAAAAGTATAAAGGAATTTTTTTTATTAAATTAAATTAAATTTTTTTTGAGTAAAATCGGCCATAATAATTTCTGTTAGAGTAACAAGGGGTGAGTTTTGGGCGTTTCTGAGATGGGGTAATTGTTTGGAGTCTGTCAAAGTTAAGTTCTGTAATTGCAGAATATTGAGCAATAGAAAATTTTAATTTTTCCATCTTTTTCTATTAGGTGCAACTTTTACCTTTATAACAATTTCTTCAATTCATCATAATTCTTAATTTTCATTCAGAGATGGAAATAAAAATAAGAGGTTAAAATTACTCATTTTCAAGAACGAAAGTATATTTTGAGACTTTTTTTGTGCAGATGAAGAGAGGAAACCTTTTATTAAATTTTCGGCAGCAGCAGCGAGCTCATATCTTGACTTGATTTGATCTTTTATTTTTTTCCAAATTTCATTGAGCTTTTATCTGTGCCTGCTGCGGTAGTAATTAAGGATGACTTTTTTTATATGCTCCGAGTAGTCGTTTATAGACATCACCAATATCAGCCGACATTGTGATAAAAAATAACTTTAAATGCGTTTCATAACATTTTGAAACGGAAAAGCGTGCTCGCACGTGCTTGGTGTATAAAATAACCGAATAATCCCCGTACAGTCGTGATGCTAACAGAGAACAGAGATGGTAGTTTGATTATGTGCGCTAGGTTCGTTTTTCAGTCACCAGGTTTCTTTGGCGCGTAAAGTTAAATTTCAACTTTCTGTACAATTACTGGAAGTTATTTGTTTCATTTGCGAATTTCCAAAAAAAAATTTTCACTTTTTTGAGCTGTTACGTAATTTTAGTACGGTCCCTATACCGCATTTGTATAATGCAAACAGTGTAACTAACGCAATGGAGGCGTAATCTAAGTATGCTAACATATCGGTTATTTTTTCAGTCCAATTTCTGGTTTTAAGCGCATTTTTAACTATAGTTATTAATTATTAATAACTATATTATATATTATATTATAACTATATACTATACAACTATAACTATATCATATTATATTATAACTATATTATATTATTATTATTATATTATATTATATATTATATTTAATATATTATATTTAACCAAATAATTATTATCGTTATAAATTATTTCACGCATAATAATTTTTATTATTTATTGGACAAGTAAAATCCAATTTTTTGTCGATACTTCATTTTTAAGACTTTAGAGAGAATTTGAAAAACCCGCTGAAAAAAATTAGTACACATATTCGGCCACTAGATAGATGCCTTGGATACCTTTCTGGCAACAAAACTCATTGTCAGTTATTATAATTCACAGTTATTTTTCGATCAGAAATTGCTTTTATGCGATTTAGCTTCGGCTTATTTCGACGTCATAATACTGCAGGTTTG
>JAUMHM010000031.1:10362997-10379592 GCA_032362435.1 Melikaiella ostensackeni
CAAACTAGACAAGCAAAACGTTATCTATAAAATCACTTGCAAAAGTTGCAAAGCAGTATACATAGGACAAACAAGAAGACCCTTAGGAATAAGGAGGGATGAACACAAAAATAATTATAATAGAAATTAGAAATATCATAACGTTTTGTCCAAACATAAAATCACACATGGACATGACTTTGATTGGGAAGATGAGAAAGTGCTTTATCACGAAAGAAACCAAAGGAAGAGGGAATTCATGGAGATGCTGTACATAAAGAGAGAGGGAGACAATGCAATTAATTTAAAGAGAGATCTATCCAGGTATAATAAAGCCTTTGATAGTTATGTTAGATTTTTGTGAAAAATAAAATGTTTTCTTGAAATTTTTCAACTGATGAAAAGGAACAAAATTTTCCAAATAATTTTTTGAAAGATAGTATTTTCGGAAAAATATAGACTCCTATCGATGATTCACAATAATTTTTAAGAATTGAAACAAAAAAAAGAACAAAACCAAAATATTAAATCTAGTTTCCTATAAAATTTCCCTGATGAGGAGGTCTAAATGACCTCGAAACGTGTTGGATCCCCGTAGTATAAAAAAAAGCGGAGAATAAACTAGGCAAGGAGAGTGAGGTGTTTTGCTTTGTTTCTTTCCTTTTTCTCCCTCTCTTTTCGTTTGTTTTACATCACTGTCTCTAATAAGCCTCTTACACAGAATTTTGGAAACATATTTCCTCGTTTCAAGGACTTTTTGTTATATACTATTACTCGAAATGAACTTGTCAGAGGTTATGTTTTTTAAAAAAAATTTTTCTCAAATTTAACAAACAGAAACATTAAGTCATAGACCTCGTTTCCGTTCCGTAAAGGTTCAGTTCTTGGTTGACTCTACAAAAAACTTTTCAAACAGAAATATGCTTTAAAATTATAAAATGCAAGGGAAGAAGAAAAAAAAAGAAAAAAATGTATTACTAGTAATACATGTGCACGTGTGCACTCGTGTGCACAAGTGCACACGTATTATGGGGTATTATGGCTTTTGGATATTCTTCTGATGTCAACGAAGTAAATGTTTTTCAAGAGAATTATCATCAATATTTCCTGAATTTACTATGAAAATTGATGGTTTCATGATACTTATGGTAAGTGTTTCAGTGTGGAATATTTAGTATATTTTCCAGCCGAAACTTCATTGGAGACAACAGTCGAAAAAAAGGAGAGGTAATTTTGGAGTTGCTCCGAAAAATTTGTACTTGCGGAGTTTGCTCCAAATTCTTTTGGATTCATATCTCCTAAAATCTTTAGATTACACCTTGAATTATTTTAAATTTTGCCAAGTCTTTTCAGTTTTCTAAATTCTTTTGAAACCATTGAATTATTCTCAACTCGTTCAAACTTATTCAACTTTAGTCGACATGTTCGCTAACATTTTGAATTAAGGTGTACACATTCTTCGATTAATTTTGTAAAATTCTCTTACATTCCTTGAATTACATTCAATTCTTTACAACTCATTCAAGTCTTTTGAATGATGTGGAATACTCTTTGATTCTGAGAATTCATTCGAAGTGTTTTCAAACTCTGTTGACCAGGATTTTCTTCAGAGATCAAAATCTACGCCTGATGAAAACATTTTGTCGCCCCTACTAATAGGATCTAATAAAATCGATTAGTTTTTATCAATTATTGACGAAATTAGTAGAGAGCGTCGTTAAACTTAGTCGACCAGAGTTGTTTCTCAGATGAAAATGCTACCAAATAAAAACTACTGGGTGTTTTTCATACATGCGTGCATCAATGAGGCTGAATTAAGTGTTATCAGATGATTATTTCGATTGTGGAATTAATCTTGTCTCGCAAGTGCACACATGCACCGAAAATTCCCATACAATTTTTCTGAGGGCCGTTTCAGTTGCGATCACACACCCGATCGAGTAACCAGATTAGTTCTTTAACAATATTATTATTAATGATTTCGATGTTAACAATTTTCATTGGATAAGGGATAAGCCATGAAGCATCCTTGAAAAAATTTTATGTTCTCTACCCCACTATATCTTCTTATACAGGGTATTTCAGCTGCTTGATAACTCTGACTATTAAAATAGTTTCTTATCAATTGTTATCAACTATTTAAAATTGAAATTTTTTTATTAATTTGGGGATAAACCACCAACAATTCTTTACGAAGATTTACTGTTTCTACCTACCTATGTGAACCTTTTCATGATGTAAATCCTTTACAAATATTCATTGGATTTCCAATTTGATTTTTACCAGTTATTGTTATAAAATTAGATGTTCATAATTCTTATTTGATTAAGGATGAGCCTCGAAGCGTTAAAATATTTTACAAATCTACGTAATTGTCTGGAATCAAGGCTTTTCGAAAGTTTCATAATTTGATTAAAGTTTTTGTCCCAAGCTATTCACCAAAGGACTAAAATGAAAAATCAATCGGTGCAGATAACAAATTCAATCAATTTTTTGTTGATTGTGCATTCTTATCCCATATTTCGCGATTACCGAAAACTAGGTTGCAAAACCTATAAAATATGTTAGATAGCTCGTAAATAAGTACCAATGAGGATTGTTTCTAAATTTTAGTTCCTGAATGTGGTCTCATATTTTCCAGTATGTCTTTTTATATTACTCCTTTTTTCTCAGATATTGCTCTAATTAATTTCAAAATTATAATATGTCAAATAAATTTTGCTTTATTCATGTATCATAAACGTATCCAAAATATCAAGGGGGAGTTCTTCACACCGTGCCTCTTTTCCGGTTCGAAAATTTATCAATAATTGCTATTTTCGGCAATTTGACAATTATTTTTCCGATTTGACCTTGAAAATGTCATTTTCGAACATTTTTGAGGTTATTTTCGTAATCAGCACCTTAAATTACGTTATTATACATTGTTTCAATATGACGAGATGAGAAAAGAATTAGTCATCAACGTAATTTTTACAGATGTTGAATTTTTTTGATTTTTTTGGGGGTTTGAGGAACAATATGAAACTTTTTCGATCTCTCTCTTTTGATTATTAATATTGGAGTCGGAAAAAATATAATTAAGAAAATACATACACCGAGAAGTCGAGAATTCTGGAAAGCCGCGTTTCTGGTAAATAGGTGCTAAACAAATTTTATGAGTAAACAAAAAATTGTTATTTTCTTTGGTCGGATAATTACCTGAGAAAAAGACGCTGATCGACTGAGAATCTTAATGATTCAAAATGCACTCCCAGAGAAATTAGTTCGTGAGTTTTAATAAATGCGTGTACTAGGTTGATCCTTATTCTGTAGGATACATTTTTTTCAAGAATCTTGCGCTCCATGTACACTCATCTCGCAAAGCGTGGCTATCCCATCTGTGGCCGGCCTCATGGTTGTTCACGGTTGAATGCTTCTGTCTTCCCTCTTGAGCGCCCCTTGACGGTCTATACTCAAGTTCTTCGCTCGGTCAGTCAGTGTCGTATCAGAAATTATTTATATCGCGACTTTCCGCGCATATACTTTTGTACGTGCCGGGTTCAGAAATTATATATGTGGCCCTGAGTGTCTACTCACTCATCGCGTTAAATCCAGTTGAGACTAGATTTTCAATAGCCTCCGAATAGTGGCCAACCAGCCCCGAGGCTGGCCACGCTTTGAGAGATAAGTGTAGATGATTTCATGAGGTTACACGAGAAAAAGATGCCCACCAGGTTTGAGCTCTGTCAAATCTGATCGAAATCGAACACCCATCTAGGAAGTGGCAGCTTTTGGCACACTGAAAGAAATGATCATGCGCAAAATTCATTATTTTGAAAAAACTCAAAATGGCTGCCACCTTATTTTTCTTTAGAATAGTGCAGTTTTTCCGAGAATTCTGAAAATAATGTAAACAATGTAATTGTTCTAAACATCACTTTTTTGCCTAACTCAAAATACTCCTAGAAATATTGTTGAGGCGAATCCGGTGACGTCTTTGGTTTTTTGATAGGACCGTTAGTTTTTTATTAATCAATTTCCCGAATTTCAAATCAATGTGCACTTGTCTTTGTAGAATGTAGTAGGCGTGGAGGGGATAAAAAAATGTTCAAATTAAACCTTCTACATATTTTGATTTTTTTTCATTCCGGGGTCTTCGGAGAACATTGTGCAGTTGTGATTAATCTTTTGTTGTAGTTCAATTATTGTTTAAAAACCACTGAATATTATTAACGATGTAATTGTTCAGAAAATTATTCTCTTTGCATAATTCAAAAAACTCCTAAAGATATTGCTGAGACGAATCCAATGGTGACCTTGGTTTTTTGATAGGTCGATTAGTTTTTTTTTAAATCAATTCTCCAAATTTCAAATATATATAAGCATGTTTTTGTAGCATGTTGCCAGCGTGGAGGGATGAAAACAATAGTTAATTTAATAATTATTGTCTATGAGTGGTTAGCGGGTGTTGGTAATGATATGATCTTCTTTCATGATAGTGTTATTTTACATTCTTGGACGTTAAACAATGAAAAAAGATGAAAGTTGTTATTAATGTTGTATCTGTTTAGATAATCACATTTTTGCAGTGACTAGAGATGCTCCTCGGGGTATTTCATTCCGGAGAATAGGAAATATTCCTAGAGATACTGCTGAGACGAATCCAGTGATACCCTTGGTTTTTTGATAGGACTCTTAATTTTTTTAAAATAAATTTCCCAAATTTCAAATCTATATGCATTAGGGTGGTCCAAAATCATACCTGTTGAAATTTTTGTTCGATTAGAGGGCAAACCGTCCCGTCATTTTGTGAGGTGTCCGGAAGAGAAATTCACTCCAAATTTGAGCCAAAACGTTTAATATTAAGACGTGCCGCAAAAACCTGGAACATCCCATAAGATTAACATGAGAAAATTTTGCTTCTCGCAAAAATGAGAATATCGTTTCTGGGTTTGAACTCCACTTGCAGGAGATTGAGCCAATCTGTAGGGGAATAGCCAGCTAATTTTTTTTGTTAATTAGTGTGAATTTTGATGCCCCAGCCACATCCTGGAGCCCCAGAAATGCCCCAAAAAACTGACATTGAGAATTTTATGCCAAATTGACACACGTGAGCTCTGTTTTCACCTCTTTTTGCCATAAATTATATTCGTTCGTCAAGTGAAATATTTTTGGGTATTTTCTAACTAACTGACAATTGTTCAAACGATTTCTATTTGTTACAATAATTTTTTTCTCACTAACTCATTGAAAAGTACTTCTTCATGTTTAATCGGACAAATAGGCATTATCAGGGAGGCTGATCTTTGTCTTAAGCATTTGCCAATTGTTTAAATAATGAATTATTATTTACTCGCAATTTTTTTTAAGAAGAGGTAGAAAAGTTTTTTTTCTGTTCTGATCGACTTTGTCGCTTATCATCAAATATCTACGTCATTCGTATATTGCTACCCCATTCTGTCACAAATTTTTATTTTTTAAATAAACTTTTTTTTTTGCTTAAATAGTTTTGTTCTGAAATAAATGTTTGGAATTTATCTTTTTCTGTAATTGTTGCAGTAATTTTTCATTGGTAAAAGCAACTTTTTTCGGAACCGTTATCCAATTGTTCGCACAATTTATTAAAGAATAATTGTATATTTTGCTGGAAATGTGATTAATCTTTAATATATCTTTTAAACAACTGGATAATGGTTTCAACACAGAATGTTTCACTTAGCAACAAAAAATTACCGCATCAATCACGGAAAAAGATATATTTCAAAAATTTATTCCAGAACGAAAATTGTTTCCAAAAAAATTATTTAAACAAATACGAATTTGTTACAGAATAGGGTAGTCATATTCTGAATGACCCAGATATTCAGTCATAGGCGATAAAGTTAATCAAATTGAAAAAAAAAGAGTTTTCTACCTCTTTTTGAGAAAGAGTTACAAGTAAATTATAATTCATTGTTCAAACATTTTTTAATTCATACAAGAAAGATCAATCTTCTTGACAATTTATAATTGTCCGATTAAATGTGAAAGAGTAACTTTTAATAAGTTAGTAGGAAAAATAAATGGTTCAAAAAAATGGAAATTGCTAAAAAAAGTTATTTAAAAAATGCCTCAAAGTTTTTTGGGGCATTTGTGGGGCTCCATGAGGGGGCATCAAAATTCAAAGTTATTTAGCGAAAATTATTCGTTAGGGATTCCTTAACAAATTCTGATTATCTCCTGCAAGCTAAGTTTCAGCCCAGAAACGTGAATCTCATTTTTCCGGAAACCAAAATTTTCGCCCGTTAATCTTATTGGATTTCCGGGCCTTAGCGGCACGTCTTAATATTAACAAATTCAGCTCAAATTCGGAGGGAGTTTTCTTCTTCTATGAACCTCACGAAATGACGTTGTGGCGTGCCCTCTATTCGAGAGTCAATTTTTTGGACCACCCTAATATGCATAGCTAAATTCGGGATCATAATTTTTGATACATACGTGCAGTATTGAAGCCCGATCCAGTCCTAATACTATAAGATGATTGATCATTGTAAGAAAAATGGCTAAGTGTTTTGAATTTACGAAACCTGTGAAACGACGAATTCAAAACTTTTTTAGGTAGTTTTTTCATCGCGTAAGCTAAAGATGTGATTCCAATTTTAACCGAAAAGATTCACGTGGATTTAAAAAATGGCAAAGTATTTAGAAGTTACGAAGTTTTTGATAATTTGAGGAAAGAAAGAACTAAACTCCTACCAAAAATCAAAACGTTGTTTTGCAAAGTTTTTTTCGTAATTTTTCGATTGAGAAAGCCAACGATGGAAGTCTAATTTTGATGGGAAACACTGACGTGATTTAAAATTAAAAATTACGGAACTTGTAATTATTTTTGGAATGGAAGAAGGACACCCAGTCACGAGATTATTCTCATCTGAGGGAATGAGTATAAGTGCCTAAACTTTTTTAAATTTCTTCATAATTTTGGGAAATAAAGCACTACATCCGTCTGCATCACAAAACTCAATCAACTCTCATTGTAGCACACATGATCCGATTATTACACACTAAGTTTTTTTGATTGCCTTTTCAATTTCGAATCGATTTTTTTGAAGCAATAAAAACGTTTTTTCAGTGTAAAATCGTATTGTTTTAGGAACCTCACATTCATATATATGAATATTTAATGAAAAACCTCTACGAATGAAGGGGAAACTTCGAAAAGTATTTAACGAAGAGTTCTTTTTCTTCGGCTTTCATTCTTCACGTAGTTTTAGGATTTGTTTATTGTCCCATTTTATGATTATTTATTTTTAATCCTCTCTCTGTTCTTCCTAAGTTTGAATCAGTAAGATTTCAGTGATCATGAGTGACGATTCTTACTAATTTTATTCACTGACCCATTTCTAGCTATTTGAATGAGTGAGATTGCGTAATGGATCTGTGAAAATCCTTACTTTTTTATTGATTCAGTGATCCGTTTGTCACTGATTCAAATTTGGAGAGTTATAATATCAAAGTTTATTTGTATGTATGTTTGAAGTTTTAAAATCATGTGGATTGGAATAATAAAATAAAATTGTTCTTATCGTTCTTAGTTTAGAAAATAATCTAAAGTTACGTAACTTTTAATTATTTTAAATATTTTATTTTAACTGAATTATGTTTGCAAACTAGTGAAAACTAGTTAAAGTAAAATAGAACCTATTGATATGGGCTTCGACCAAAATTCTTTTTCGTAGGTGCGTTCGCAGTAAAAAATGCACCCAAAAAAAAAATTAGTTGGTAATTTTTCGTACTTGCGTGTACCTGTGAAATACGATTGAATGACTAATTACAATGACTAGTCATTTAATGAGGACTGGATCGGGTTTCAGTTGTGCCCACATGCATCAAAAATTTCCACCATATTATTTGGGTGAAATTTCCATCTGAGAAGAAGATCTTGGTCGGCTGAGTTTGACTACACTTTTAAATACACTTATCTCGCGTAACTGTGCCAGCCTCGGGTCTGGTCGGCCGAGTAGCGGGCGCTATGAAAATATAATTTCAACCGGGTTCAAATCGGCGAGTGAGTAAACACTCAGGACCGCATATACCTGTATAGTCCCTGAACCTGGCACACGTACAAAAATACAAGTATAATTATGCCCAGAGAGTCGCGATGTAAACAACTTCTGATGCGGCACTGACTGTCCGAGCGAAGACTTTGAGTTCTATGAGTGTATGTTCGTAAATCAGTGAAAAGTGGGCTCCAGAGATTTTAAGAATATTTAAGAGAATTCAGAGAATTCAAGGAATCCAGAAAAATTCAGAAAATGCAAAACTCAAATAAATTCTAAATAATTCATTGTGTATGGTATTGTAAAGATTCCAAGAGCATTAAAAAAATCTTTAAAAGAATTTGAAGGAGTACAAGTGAATTCTAAAAATTCTTCCGAATTCTACAGAATCTAAGATACTGGCAAAAATTTATAATAATCCAACATGTATTCTGAAGATTTCGAAAGAATTCGGAAAGCTTCAAAAGCATTCAAAAGACTTCAAGAGAATTCAGAGACTGTTACAGAATTCTAAAGAATTCAAAGAAATGCGACAATCTTAATTCAGTAGTAGTTGACCTGCCGACCAGAGTTTACTAATTTTTTTTTTTTTGGGAAAGGATATTTTCGAATTTTTGTATCTCGTCGCGAAGTTGGCGTGTGAAGTTGCATCAGCGACATTCAAAACCTTCTGCAAATACGAAATGAGACGACCGCGCTTATTGACGACACACTCTTGTAGGTGGCACATGAACTGTCGTCCAACGTGTGCTTCTGACTGGTCAATTTTTAATTGGTTATGACTTTTGATGCCATTTGTTATATCGAATTCAGGAATTTAAAAATGTATTTCGAGTGCTGGGCAACCGTAGAACTACAAAATATATCAAATTGTGCCAACAAATTGGGCCAGTTTAACAATAAGGAACGTGCGGAGTTTTTTTCAAATTTCTACCAATCAATAGTAATTTTTAATAAGACTCCAGTGAAAAATTGAAAAATACTAAAATAAATAGTGAAATACAAATAACAATTAGTAGAGATTTATATCAAAATAAATTAGTGACCGTGTTTTCACTTCCTCAAATTAGACAGATTCGAGTCTTTACAAATTATGCGCTTCAAAAATCGAAACGCTTAATACTTAGTAAAAAATTAAGAAGTGCTAAATTTAGCTAATTTATTATTCGATGTACGAGTTTATTTTCGCTATTATTTAATATCTTTAAACTAGAAATTATGCGCTTGAAATTATATATTTTTAAATTTGTAACTGAATTGAGAACAAGTTGAATTTCATGTGGCCAAATTAAGGGCAACCCTTGAAGGTGCAATTGAGGGCAACTGAAAGAAAGTTTTTCCAGCGATTCTTGAAGAAGGACAAAATTTTGTTACGAGAGTTTCCATGTGAAAATTGTATCGAAATTGACATAAGTCTTGTGATACATGAATTTTGGGTAATTTTGTATAACATATTTTTGCAAAAACCGTATTTTTCATTTATCTACTTCTCCTTCTTGATTTTTAGAACCCATTTGAATTTAATAACCGTCAAAGGTGAAAAAATCAAAATGTACTATGTACTATGTACTATGAATACATAAATATTAAAGAATATGACAACTTATTGCAAGCAATCGAAAAATATGAATAAAATACAGGTATAATAATTTCATTTATGAGAAACTTAGAAATCCAATTTCATTACACAAACACATGATATTGATTTTAAAATTCGACAAAACTATCACACTCCGAGGCAAAACAATTTAACCTCAAGAGCAGAATTGTTCACAACATCTTTGACTGACGAAATCCACATCGGAATAAAAAAAAGACTTCAGGTCTAAAAATGTGTAACGTTTCGTCATCAATTATGTAAAATTATGTATAATGAACAATTTATTATACAGCATTGTCAATAATAGGGCCACCTTCAAATTCCGCAATAATAAACCGCCCTCTAACTGTTTACGTATCTTTCACACAAGCCTACAACTTGGCGGTGATGCTATATCCTGATTTTTGAAAATCGGATTACTATGTGGATACCCAATAGCACGTAAATCTGTAAGATCTGAACATAGCGCCAAGTGCTATGCTATGACAGCGTGTTGCTAACTCGAAGTCCGTACCCTGAGCATGAATGTGATGAACTTTGTAGTTATGTTAAAAACCGAGGTTAAAACAGTACCCGGCTGTGCATTATTTTCATTAACTAGCGCGTATCATTTATCAATCTGAAGTTATCAAATTAAAACAATAAGCATATCAGGCTCAAAATAGAACGCTCTGAAAATGATCATTAATATAAAAAAACTCTAATTTTTACAGTGTTTAATATGATATGATGTAGGATGTCGATTACTAAAAGTTCAATTTTCTTTATAAAAATTGATGAAGTACTTCTGATGAAGTACTTTCAAATGATGACGTTGAGGAATTGAAGAATAACTTTTAAAGCTTATGGTAGTAAATACATTAACTTGAATTTCAGCAAACACTACTCTATTAATAATTTGAAATCAGCATTGATTACAAAATAAACCTGAACTTTTCATTGAATATTCGGATTTTTTAACTGAATACCAGGATTTAAATCATATGGAATTGTCTCCAAACTTTGAAGGTTCCGATGCTTCTCAAACTGGCTATTTTCCTCACCATCCTATTCTGAAAGAAAGTAGTTTCACTACACATTTGCGTGTGGTTTTCAACGCTTCCAGTCTTACGTCTTATGGTTCTTCTTTGAATTCTCAGTTGCATATGGGGCCTAAATTATTAAATGATTTGGTCTCCATCATTTTGAGATGGCAAGAACACCCAGTAGTTTTTGTAGCTGACGTTGAAAAGATGTTTCGTCAAATTAAGGTAGATCCCAGGGACTGTGATTATCAACGCATTTCAAAGTACTCTCAAGAAGGTGAACTTCAAGCCTGACGATTGACTACGGTCACCTATGGCACAGCATGTGCTCCTTATCTGGCGAATAAAGTCACCAAAGAGTTGGCAAAAGAAGAGGAAGTTGATTTTCCTCTAGCCAAACCCATTCTTGAAGACCATCTCTATGTTGATGATGATCTTTCTGGAGCAGATGTGGTTGAGGAAGCTGGAGAGTTAAGATTGATGGAGACGAGAGGATTCCATCTAAGAAAATGGGCATCCAATAATGAACAAACTTTATCTGACTGCCCTCAAGTTAATCATGGAAGGGCTTTTTATATCCTTTCTGACGAAGACATTCAATTGAAAGTATTAGGCTTGCGCTGAGATCCAATTTCGGATAATTTTAGAAATCGAGTCGAAACTCACCCTATCGAGCAGCCCACTAAAAGGAATATTCTCTCGGTTATTGCAGAACTTCACGATCCATTTGGATAGTTGTCTCCTGTCATAATAGTGGCTAAGAGATTAATGCAGGAACTGTGGATTCGTAAATTAAATTGGGACGACCCTCTTCCCGAGGACTTTCTCAATTATTGGAATTCCTATAACAGTGAGCTTCCAAAACTCGAGCAGATATAAATTCTTAGGTGGACTGGACTATCGCGATCTAGTTTGGGATGCAAGCTTCACGGTTTTTTGGCTGCTTCAGCGAGAGCCTATTCCGCTATAATTTATCTTCGCGCTCTTCAAGAAGATGAGGGTAAACATGTAGCCTTGTCATATGCCAAAATAAAGTTTGCTCCAATTGTTTCGGTGAGCATACCACGATTAGAATTATGTGGGGCACAGTTATTAGTTTAAGCCTTAAGTTTTGTTGTAAGGACAATGAACTTTGAACTTATTCCATTGTATTGTCATACCGATTCCACGGTAGTCTTGGCCTGGCTCAGCAAGCACCCCTCAAAATGGTCTACTTTTATCTCTAATAGAGTTGCACATATTCACAAATTCGTGCCACATGATAAGTGGCGACATGTTCCAACTGGGAACAATTCAGCAGACTGTTCCTCAAGAGGTTTTCTTCCGGTACAAGCTTTAAATCACCAATTATGGTGGCAAGGGCCCTCTAGGTTGTTACGTCATTCCAGAAGTTGACCGGATTCACATCCTCCTTTACTATCTGGAGTTGACCTTAAACAAGAGCCCTCTTCAGAGGCTGAAGTCGCTCACCATATCATGAAGGAGAAACCTCTACAGTCAGATCTGGCCGATGGATTCGAGTCTTGGCCAAGAGTAGTTAGAGTTACGGCTTATTGTCAACGATTTATTGAAGCTCTACGTAAGAAAATGAGAGAAATTTTCCTGATTCTGAAAAATTCTCTCCGATACCTTTTTTTCAGCGGTAGAAATTACAGAAGCTCGTAAGGGGTGGATTATACAGGTACAAAATATTGCCTTTGCTCCAGAAATTAACAATTTAAAATCAGGTAAATCAATTTCCAAAAGTTATCCTTTAAAAACTTGAAATCCATTTCTGGATGGTTCTGGTATTCTGCGACTAGGTGGTCACCTCCATGAAACTCCAGTTAGTTATGATGAGAAACATCCAGTGATACTACCTGCTAATCATCAAATTTCAATACTTATCGCTCGACATGCGCACTTGCGATCATCACATGGTGGCATTCAGCTCACTTTGTACACTCTACGCCAAGGATTTTGGATTGTCGGAGGTAGAAATTTAGTAAAAAGACTAATGCGTCATTGCGTCATTTGCGTACGTCAGAGATCTGCGGTTGTCTAACAATTAATAGGTAGCTTACCTGATTTTCGCAATGTGAATAGTAGACCATTCACACACTCTGGTGTGGATTACGCTGGTCCCTTTCAGATTCGCTTTGCTCCAGATAGAGGACAGAGGAGTTACAAGGGCTATGTAGTTCTTTTCGTTTGTTGTTGTAGTTCTTTTCTTTTTTAACCAGAGCTATTCATTTTTTATCAGTCAAGGGAACTACGTGGCAATTCATTCCACCCGCCGCTCCTAACTTTGGTGGTCTTTGTGAAGCGGAGGTGAAAAGTCTGAACCATCATTTACGCAGATGTGTTGGAGCACATACTCTAACGTTTGGAGAGTTCTCCACCACTTTATCGTGCATCGAAGCTTGTCTCAACTCCAGACCAGTTGGACCACATTCTGAAGATCCCAATGATTTCTCTCATCTCATTCTAGGGCATTTTTTGATAGAAGCTCCTCTCACAAGTTCTCCAGAGCCTTCTCTAGAATTTATACCCGAGAATAGGCTGAAAAGATGGCAAATTGTCCAGCGTATAACTGAAGTTTTCTGGCGACAGTGAAATGTTAAATTTTTGCATGCTTTACAGCAAAGTTACAAATGGAAACAACAGAATCCTAATCTTAAAATGGTGATATCGTACTCATTAGACATGATGCGCTCCCTCCTTCTTAATGGCAATTGGGTCGCATACTTCAAAGCTACCTAAAAAAAGACGGTCTACTATAATTCGTACCGTTCGCGTTAAAACTGCCACTTCGGAATTCGACCGACCAGTTTCAAAACTTTGTTTACTGCCTGTCAATGGGGTCGAGGCTGCTGAGTTGAATGACAGACCAATCACTAAAGTCTCTTAGAGGAACTTTGATATGCAAATATTTTGAAATTATTTTTTACTGAATAATTAATATTTTATTTGGAATTATGTTTATAATTGTTAAAAATAAATTAAATACAACGAAGATTTGTATATGAAGTCTGTAATGAATTTTTCTTGCTATAAGTTAACGCTTCTTAGATTCCTAGCATCGCGGGCGGCACACAGAATCAGCGATAGCATACTAATTTCGTGCTAAATGCTCAGCACAAAGCGGGCGGTATGTTAGAGGTATGTTAGTATGTACGTTTACGTGACGTCTGCGAGCACGTCAAATATGTACGTTGAATTTTGATTAGTGTGTGTGTGTGTGTGTAATAAGAGTGACTAACGCCGGTTTGAGCACAGCAGGGCTCTGCGTAGGATCGTTCTTGCGACAGAGACGATTCTTAAACGATTGAAGGGTATGAAAAGCATACTTCATACAAAGTGTTGTTCTAAAGATGAAGGAACTATTCCTCTTTCAAGTTTTCAAGAATAAATTGTTAAAAACTAAGTCTACTTACAAATAAAAAATGTATTTTGTGACTACTCCTGAATCACCCTAGATTGACATTTACAAATTCATGAAATCTGGATAATAATAATAATAACTAGACTGTTATGCCAAACACCTGCATTTCTTGAATTCTGTGAATTCCTTGAATTGTGTAAATTCCTTGAATTCCTTGTATACCTTGAATACCTTCAATTCTCCTAATTCTCCCAAATTCTCTGAATTCTCGCAAATTTTCCGAACTCTTTCAAATTCATTGAATTCTTTCAAAATGATCTCAATACGTTGAGCTCCTCGAATTTCAAGAATTCCTCAAAATCTAAGAATTTCACGAATTGAAGGTATTTTACGAATTCAAGAAATTTAGAGAAATTCAGAAGATTTCAATGAAGTTAAATGAACTCAAATTAATTTTAAAGAGCTGAAAAGCATTTCTATCCATTTAATAAAATAGAAAGAATTAAAGGAAGTCGAAAGAATTCAAAGAAGTCATTTGGAAAAATTACGAATATTTTCTTTTTTAATTTCCACTGATCTTTTTGGCTTTAAAAGAAGGTTGCTGTCTTCATTGGGCAATATTTTCTGACAAAAACTAAGAAATTCTTATGGATTCTTCATTTTTGCACATTTTTTATTATATACTAATGAGAGCGACATATGAACATGAGAAGGATGGTAGGAGAAGAAGAAAGCGGAAAAAGAGGGTGAAGATGGGTCAAGGGAAGTTAAATGAAGAACAGATGGCAGGATAAAGAGGGTAGGGGGTAATAGGAAGGGTTAGAAGGCAGTTCGAGGTGGAATCAAGGAAAAAGAGGGAGGAGAGGGTGGATTGATTGATTGCTGTACCTACATAAATCCCCCCCGTGAGGGTACATGACATAATGGACATGCGTAGACCCATCCTTCGGAAATTCCTGATGGAAGCGAAATTATTTTACAAAAAGTAACAGCAGCCCAACCTTTGAATGGCCCCAAGCCCATGGATATCTCAAACGAACGAGTGACGCATTACAACCCATCCCTGAAAACATCACAATATAGAAATTCCCAGTATTGTGACATTATGAGCCGTTTTAGAACTAGAGTTCGAGGGCGCTAAGACCCTTTCTTTAAGTACTAACCAGACTAGTGACTTCTTGAGCGCAAAAATTTAAATGGCTTAAAACAAAGGTAAAATAAGTGAAAACTTAGCAGATATTAAGTTAAAGTGAAACGTGCCGCTGTGTTAGGCTTTGCCGATATAACGAGCAGAGTGCTGAGACTACTTTTGGACGATTGAAACTGATTTATAATTTCTAATTATTGTAACTAAAGATTTTTACTGACTAGTTCAAACGACGCATTGCACTGAAAAATGTCTAATCTGAATCCGGAGTTTATTGATCTCGTTTAAGTGTGTTGCGACAACGAATACGAACTGTTGAAGATATGCTGTGTTTGCCACGAACTGCCATTCTGCTTTAACTGTTCTTTATACGCCTAACGGTCTTGAAGAATATTTCATCCACGAAGAGAACTTGAATAAAAACTTGTGAATAAAATAAATCTGTTTAGTTTGTTAAACTTAAATTCAGTGTTTAGTTTAGTATAGCGACCAAAGAATGACAGCTCTTTGCATCCATCTCGCAAGTGCCTTGGCATGTTTCTGGCACGCAGGTATGGCTTCGAGGTTACGAACCAGTGATGGTTTCGCACCTGCGAGAGCAATGCTGATTCAGAAGCGGTTTGTGAACCAAGTTGAACGTATTTTTTTTCAAATTAAAGCTAATGAAACTCCGCATAAGTCGATCAGGTCTGATTTTTGAAAAATTTTATTATTTTTTTTTATTTATCAACATGAATGGAGAAAAAAATTTTCTCGTTTTTAGAAGAGTACCGGTTTTCGAAAAATACTCGGATTAAATCCATAACACCTAGAATCAATTAAGCAACTCTCCAGGAAAGTTGTTTAATAGCTTAGAAATTCTTTGAAAATTTTTATATATTGAATATATAAGAGCGACAAAAATGGTAATAGAGCACTCATAGGACCGCATTGTGCCTGTGGAGATACGTCGTTTCCGCGTGAGTGGGTTATCCAGATAGAGTGTGCCGTAGGTGCTCAGAATGTGCATGACACCCTCTGCACCAGTCGCTGGAAAATTTTTAAAGTAAGATGCGGCTACGGTATACCAAGGTAGAAAAGACATTGTTCTGACACGCGAAAATAACAACCTCCGTGTCTGAATTTAGTCCGGATGAGGTAAGGAAAGCGAACGTCAAGTCCATCGACAAGGACTGATCATTTACATTTCTGTGAAAACTTCCGTGCATTTTCTTGTCGTGAAGCTGTTCGACTAAGTGGTTCACCTCTGCTTTCTTTACTCGGCCTTTTAGAAGTGAGACATCTAGATGGAGTAATGTACTTTCCTCACTTCTGATCTCAAGATCAAGGCCAAGGGTCTCGCCCGCCTACTCCACAACTTTGAAGAGGAATGCTCTTTTGCCAATCATCTCGTGGTTCCTGACCATTGTCAGAAGAGGATCTCTTCCATTTGCCACAACGTGAGCTGTACCCAAGATAA
>JAUMHM010000031.1:10389368-10400557 GCA_032362435.1 Melikaiella ostensackeni
TATTCATAGAAAAAATTTAAAACAAATCTAAATTATGAAGTAAAAAAAGGTGTTCGGTTTGTAAAAGAATGTCCCATTTATGGTTATATTTGTACTATGTCTGCGGAAGTGCGAGTGACGCTAAAAGGCCAAAAGTACTAGTATTCCCTAAATGACCCTATATAACTGAAGAATAACTGTCCCTTAGGATATTTTTTTTTAGGTTGGACAGTTGGAATCTTGAAATTGATGGATAGAGATACGAGGTTAGGCCGTTGGGAAAGTTATATGAGCTGTCGCTATTCTTACTGGCTGATGATCGACCAATCAAAACCTCTTAGACAATTAGATCTTATCATAAATTTTTTAAGTTACACTATAGGCTGCGAATAGGATACCATAGGGAACAATTCTTGAAAATAGGGTACTTTAGGGATCTTAACTGAACATAGAAAGAAATATAGAAATTAAAAAAAGAAGCAATGGACTACTGTTTTGCTATTTTTGGTACTTGTTTACTTGGTGTACTTTTTTTAATATTGTCGTTTCTTCAAAACAATACGTAACTAAAAAAAGGATCCTTGCTCTTTCCGAAAATAAATCCCACAACCGATACTCTATCATATTTTATTTTGAAAATTCATTGCATATCCAGTATTCACGACCGCAGACGATAATTCATTATTTTCTGAGTAGGTAGTGATTGTGAATAGCCTAATTGACGGACATACTGATGGCAATACAATGTTAAGTTAATATAAACTTAAGAAGACATTTTTTAATGTATATTTATAACATTCGAAACGAACTATTTATGACAACCATTTTTAAACATTTTTGGCGCGTATTGTAAAAAACGATCTGACTGAATTCATTTCAAATCGGGCAGGCAGTCCATGCTCAATTCACAGAATCATTTGCCACTCAAATATGTTGTTTGAATTTTAAAAAACTGAAAACGCGGATTATCAAAAAATGGTCAATCTTTTTTTTAAGCTGCGATATTCTTAAAGCTGATGTAGGTATTTACCTTTTTCTTTCTGATTCTGATAGAATTTCTCGTCCTCTTTCGAAATCCGTTGGAAATTTTTTAAGAAGTTCATAATTCAAAAAATGGCAGTATTTCTGAAAATATTCAAAGTCAATTTACTCAAAAGCCCCATCGTTTTTTCCCCTTGATTTCTTCTAGATTGGCCCTAATGTAAAGAGTATATTACATGATAGTCTGCCCTGTACCTGCGCCTAGGAGAGGAGAAATAATTTTTTTGTTTGAAAGAGAAAAAATCACGTTTTTTGCTAAAACGACACAAGATATGAAAAAAGTCAATCGATTAAAATTGTTTAGAAAAATTCAAGAAAAATGTCTTTTGACACTTGTTTCTATCTCACATTAAGTTCGAGATTTTTGCGATAATATGTATAACATCCTTTAAAACTTCTTTTTTTCTCAAAAATCCGATTTTATAGTGTCACAAAAAAACTCAAGAATGGGAAAAAGCAACAGCTATTACAGGAATTCAGAAGTGCCACGTATGGATTTATGGAAGTTAGATGTAGAAGAAAATGGTGAAAGCAACTCTTTCATGGCCCAAACGGCTAAGCATGATTGGAAAAACGTGTTAGTGGGAAAATAATGAAGTTGGAAAAAATGAAGAGTATCGATTGTTTGAAAAATACCAACTTCAAGGAAAAAAGTATGATGTAAAAGTTGTTGAAACTGCTAAATTACGTTCTCCTTGGTTTTTTATGACATCATAAAATTATATTGTTTAAAAAAAATCGAAGAGTTTAGGATTTTATACACATTTTCACAAAAATCTAAAAAATAACGCGAGTTAGAAAAAAGTGTCAAAAGACATTTTTCTAGAACTTTTTAAAAAAATGTTGTTCCTCTGACTTTTGTCGTATCTTGTGTCGCTTTGACAAAAAACGTGAATTTTTATTTTTCAGGCAAGAAATTCTCTCTTCTCTTCAAGGCTTTGAATATTTTCAGAAAAACCGCCGCCTTTTTTCAATTTTGAACTTTTTAAATATTTTCCAAAGGATTTGAAAAAAGGACGAGAATTGCTAACATAATCAGAAACAAGGAGGTAGATAACTATATTAGCTTTACAAATATCAGTCAACTTTTTTTCGAGCTGCAGATTCTCTTTCATTGCAGCCCTTTTATTGCAAACATTTTTTATCATTAATCAGAATTCCTTATCACGTTATTTAACCAGAAAAGTGAATTATTGTCTCACCTAGATACGGTTTGGACATGCTGGATTATTGCCCGGCAGAGTGATCTTGCTGGATAAAGGTCAGTTTCATCGCAAACGAAACACTTCCAGTTTTCATCCGCCTCTATTTTCTTTGCTACTACGGCGTCGAAATTCCTTTTGATGCACTTCGCACAGAATGTATTGCTGCAGAAAGAGCAACAATATAAATTTCCGCCGTTAGCACACCATCTGCAAAACATGTCCGTCTGATCGTCTCCTGCAATTGAAATTCTACCATGAAAAGCTGCAAACCTTTTTTACATTTTCTGAATGAACGAAAGTTACCTTGTTCAAAATCACCGTCTCCGTAAAATTCGTAACACTTTAAACACAAAAGGGTTCGTAACTTTGGATGCTCGAACATATTGGTAATTTGTGAGGGGGCAGATCCAATATGAATATCACAGGCTGTACAGTGAATCCTGCAGAATCGTACGGCTGGCACATCTATAGCAAAATAAACAAACAGAATTATTAGATTTGTTCATTGTATTTTCCTTCTCACTTTCAAATCAAGGCAAGGTTTTTTAATTGACTAAAATTGTCAAGATTTTATCTTGTATAAATATATACAAAGTCAACATTTCCTCAGTTATTAGGAGAATGTCTATACTCAGGGTGCTAATTTTTTAATTCTGGAAAAAAAAACAAAGAAAAGTATTCGTCCTTAATATAAACTCTTTATTGTTTGAATAAAACTCGCTACAAATTTTGTAGATGGAGAACAACAATTCTAAATATAGAATTAATCCCAAATGTCAATCCCTTCTGAATAAATCCAACAAATTTATTGCATATTTCTGGAATCTTACCACTTGTGAAGTCTGGCAAAACTTTACTTGATTCAATAAAACTTTCAACAAACTCATGACTTTTATTCTGCTCTTCTTTGTTTGTTGTTTCAAATCTTTTTCCTGGTTTCCTTCTTTATCGATGTCAATTGAAAGAGTGGAACATCTATTGAGTGTTTTTTCTCGAAAGCTGTTTAAATCAGATTTTATTCTTAATATTGGTTCTAATTCTGTTTCTTCGACGTTTATATTTGCACTTTCTAGTCTTCCCGTTTCCTATGTTGTATTTCCCTCTTTTGTACTGTCTATTCCTCCAGTTTCGACATCTGTTCCGTTCACTTCTGTAGTTTGTACTTCTGTAGTATCCATTTCTGTAAATTGTGCTTCTGTACTTTCCACTTCTTTATCTTCTGGTTCTATTCTGTCCACTTCTCCCATTTCTATTTCTGTATTTTCTGTTTTGTAGTTTCTATTTCTTGATTGTTCATTTCTGCAGTCTAATCTTCTTCAATTTCACATTGGACCAATTTTTCACATATGATTGATCTATTTTTACTTGTCAATAAAGATCTTCCTTCTAGTTCTTCTGAAGGATTTTTCCAAGTTCCACATGAATCTCCTGATACTGCCAGCTCAGCTCCTGTTTCACGTTCGATTTCCATTCCTTGAAGACATAAACATTCTTAGTTATTAAATAACAGACCCGAAATTTCTTCATTATAATAAAATTCTTCTGAAGATATTTTAATATTTGAAACAAATATTTAAAGATGTCTATAATTCTGTTATCAAGAGAAATTTGACATTTGAATGCATTTTTTGATAAAATAAAAGGAATAAAAAGTATTTCAAATCAAATTTTTTTACAATATAATGAAAATTTCTCTATAAATAGAACACAGATGAATGTAGGATTCGTAATTTTAGACAGGCATTGTTGAAATTTTCCAGTTTCGTCAAGACTAATGTTGACAGTAAGATCTTTATGATTTTCAATTACAGAATTGAAGGGTGGCACGGCATAAGGGATTAACCCAAATTTTTTCGAAAATGAGATTATTAGGTAGAATATTCTGAATAATTCAAATACACATCTTCACCAAAAGACTTATTTCTAATTCGCTTTTTCGATTATGCCAAAAAAAGAAACCTAAAAACTTCACAACAATTTATTAACTGTACTAGGACCAAAAGTAGGTGTTTTCCGTAGATTTTTGGTTGCTGAATCCGAATCCAAGATCTTTTTATCGCATCAAATTTTTGAGAAAATTGAGGGCAAACGAGTTTTTGGTCATTTTTAGGGTTTCCTTGAAAAACCTTACGCAGTCGGTAAAATGGCTGTCCGTCCGTTAGCACGGCTAGCACAAAAACTATTAGGCCTACCGATCGCATATTTTGCATGAGGATGTGTTTTGCGTGTCTAATGTGAGGAAAAATAACGCCCACCCTAAGGAAAGAACGTTGCTATGCAAATAAATAAAAATTTAGGCCTTTTGACTCAAAAATGACCTTGTTAGCACGCCTAGCGCCAAGATTATTAGGTCTACCCACTTCATTTCTTGCATGAAAATGTGTTCCACGTGTCTAATGCGAATAAGAATAGTGCAATCTCTGTTGAAAATACTCATCGAGATTTTGCTACTCAACAACATGCAAATTTAGGCCTTTTGACCCAGAACTGCTCAAAATTGTCCCAAATGTGACACAAAACCACCATGGGCGATCGAAAATTTTCCAGAAAAGCGAAAAAATTTGTTTATAGACTCCTAGGGTCAACATATTAAACAATTATTCATAAATTTCACTCAAAACCAACACACGGGATTGAAAATTTTTCAAAAGAGAGGAAAAATCTTAATCACAGCCGTTCCTGCGGAAACCTTAAGTGAGGTCGCTTGTCGCCTACTTCACGAATTAAAGGTTAAACCTTGTTATTGAAGATCATTACATTTAAAAAAATGTTTCCATCATCTATCTTTAGCGGTCACATTTTTTTTAAATATAATGATCGTAAAGTAAAAGGTTCTATATTTTATTTGAGCCCCATCAGAAGTCTCTAGAAACGCTAATTTTCCCACTAATAATCTAGAAAACAGTTTTTCGGTTTTTAATTAAATTGACAAATCCGATTTTCAATCACCGTTCGAAGTAGTACAAAAACGCGCATCCAAGCCTCAAAACAGATACTATCTCATTCAATTACTCGGAACGGGTTCCCTTTTTTTAATTAATTTTTCTCTCGCCTTGATTCAGCACCAAGATATCCCCGAATTGGACTTTTGTTTTTTTAAATTGAGAATTAGAAATTATAGAACGTTTTTTAGCTCTTGAAAAATCAATTAAATATGGGTTATGCCGTGCTTCTCTTCAATTTCTTTATCTTTCGGATTCAGTTTCATCATCAAAAAGAATCTCTTCAAAAGCGTCTTGTTTTTTTATGTCTTAAATTTCTGTTTATGATGACTCTTGAAAAAATAAATCGAAACTTATGAAGAAAAGGGGAAAATTCCAAAACTAAACCAATTTTCTAATAAGGGTCAGTTTGCATTTCTAGATGTTCTAGATGTCACTCTGTTTTATTTATTTCTTACATGACTTGAAAAACAAGTGACTTTGAAAAATGCAAACTGGTCATTATTGTGTCCAAATATTCAATTTCGAATTGAGTTGCGTCAAAAGTTATAAAATGTCTGATTGCAAGTAGTTATCTCCCCTTCGTTTAGGAATTAATTTCCTTCAACGGCATTTTCAATCGTTGCTGATATTCTATAAACATTTAAAAAAATCTCTATTGATTTTTCTAATGGTACAGTACATTCAAATGTGCTTCGACACCATCCCTCGATTTGCTTAGTGTAGTGATAATGCATTGCTTTTACAAATGTCATCATGACCGGCTGCATTCTAACAGATCCACAAGTCGGTAAATGCATCAGGATAATTCCATTTTCGTGAGCTAGTTCTAGACTCGGTAGGGACTTGCACTTGGTATTATAGTCATCAAGGCACAGAACAACCTTCTGATCAAAAGTCGGATGAATATGACCAATAAAGAACCTTAACCACGTTACGAAAAGTTCAGACGTAAACTTACCCAATGGCGACACAGTAATAACACAGTTATCGAACAACTCTGAACGTTGTAATAAATGATACGCCTCTGCCGATTCTGTTAATATAATCATTGGACAGATATAAACTCCCACAGCACTAGTGGAATAAACAAGCGTTATGTTATCCGAAAATTTAGAGAATTCTATATTGTAGATTCTTGAGCCATGAATATTGTATTTTGTGTAAATATTCTTCAGAGCATCGAAATGTTCGTTCGTCCTTTTCAATAAGTACTCCTCCGTTAATAGAGAATTTGCAATAGGAGGTTTACTTATTTGTTGATTTTTTGTAAGAAAATGTGTGAGCCAAGCGCTTCCAGACTCTTGCTTTTGGTTTGAATATTTGTAATAAAAAAACAATTTGTAAACTGAGACGCTAATCTTTTAATGTCTACAGCTTTCAGATCGAACATTCCTTTTTGCAAATTGACTATATAAGCAGCTAATTTGTTCTCTGCCTCAATTTTCGTAGGAGCGTCTTTGTTATCAGTTAATATAAATGAAGGAATCTCTATTTCTCTTTTTTTAGATCTACTTCTTTTTTTAGGCATAATTTTCTCCACATATTCAAATGGAACTGGAGCCATGACTTCTTATTTCCGAATTTGTGTAAAGACCTGTCGTGGCTCGATTGTTGAATTAATTTCTTGTAGTAAGTTTGTATCCTCTTGCTCCTCTTTTATCCCCAAATCGGTAGATGCTTCGTAGGATTCCCAATTTTTTTCCGAGATTATATCATTGCTTGTGTACACTTCGTAGGCTAAGAGTTGCTCTTTGAATTCTTTCTTGGATATTCCGAAATTTGAGCATACTTTGTTATAAGTGCAACATTTCTGCGTGTAATAATTGAGAGCTAAACGAATTTCTTCTTCAGTCCACCTTGGAGTGGCCGTTTTCGAAGCTTTATTTGACCTTTTAGATTTTCGGCTCCTATTGCCCTCAGTATTTATTTCATCATCTTCTAATACATCTTCTACTATCATTTCCTCTTCAACCACGATTTCTTCTTCTATTACATTTTCTTCCCCTTTTAAGTTTCCTATTTCCAATAAATTTTTTTGTCCTATTAAATTTTCTAGCTCTATCAAGTCCCCTTCTTCCATTAAATGTTTATGTTCTAAGCTTCCTCGATTTGTAGCATTTTCCTGTTTTATTATTTCATTTTCAGTTTCCTGTTTATCCATCTCTTCTAAACAGAGTCTAAAATGTTCTTCGGATATTCTGTATTTTTTGCATGCATCACTAAGTGTATACGTCCCCTTTTTGTAAGCTGCTATCGCTAATTCTATTTTGGATATTGCTTTTTCACTATATCCTAATCTCCAATCTCTGGCACCTTCCATGATAAATAATATATGAGCTTTACTTCGTTAAATAGTTGCGTAAACTTAATTGTAAGTTGAACCCTTCATTTCATCTCTCGTTCCATCTAAAAAATATTGAATAATTAGATGTGATTGATTGTGAATCAGAATTTATTTCTTATCATAATCATAATAACAATTTTTTTAAAAATGTACAAAAAACATGTTTTTTTTATCGAGTTAAATATACACTTTTTCACAAAAAGTTGAGCACGTCGAACTTCAAATTTTTTGAGCTTGAACCACAGAAACATGTTATTTTTCTTTCATGGAATACACATTTTTTCATGGTGTTTAAAACGTTCCAAAATTGCGAAAAAAATCCTATAAGTTTTCTAACAGCTAGTGGCCAAATAAAAAAAAATTATCGGATCTGTATACTCGAATTTCGGTCTGGACCCGAACCCTTAGGAATTTAAAAGGTCCGGGTCCGGAGCAGAACCCTTTAGAATTTAGTGGGCCTGGGTCCATACCTGGACACGTAAGAATTCAAAGGGTCCGGACCCGAACCCTTAAGGTATTATGGTCAAGGTGCGATTTTTTCTATAGTATTATTTCTATTATATTTAATTGCACAACTTCCACTCTCTGGATCTACATGAAATTTTTTTCACCTTAGAATAAGCGTCAATTAGTGAGTAGCATTTTTGAACACAACATTTTACAGCACAGTAATTATAAAAAATTAATTAACAAAAGTGTTGTTCTATCAAATGCGCACACATGGCAAGGATGTAAGTTCTAGTAACTCGATGTGTGCGCACTGCGTGCATTACGGGATCGCGAGCGGACATACCAACACTGACTTTGACTGAATTAGGTTAGGTTTCTAGGATTATTTCCTAGAGACTCTAATCGAAACTTTTTCTCTCGGACAAAAAGAGATAGAACGCACCACAGCGTTACCACAATTCAAAAAATCGGGGATATCTTGAACTTAGCAGTTAACGTTTTGGTTTGCGCCGAAGTTCAGCTTGATCATAATACCTTAAGAAACCCTTTAAACTGGGGTCCAACCGAAAAGGTTCTGATCCCTGATTTTTGCAAACGCTACCCCTAATTTTGCTCCTTTTGGTGAAAAAATACGAACATAAATTTTCTTTTATTAAGAAAAAAAAATATTTAGAGGTACCGCTACGTCATTTTAGGTCCGTAAATAATATTTCTCAATTTTCGATTTTGAAAAAATACAAATTTGAGGCATCGGATTCAATAACACCGCATAAAATTTGCTGGGTCGTTTCAGGCCGTTCAAGTTGTTTTAGGATGCATTGAAAATAGTTTTTAGAAAATTAAATTTTTCAACACATCACTTTGTAGGAAATTTCATGGTACACTTTTTTCCCTCCTGCAAAAAAAGTGGTATCTCTTACCGTTCTGAAAATCTCGAAAAACTGCATTTTCCAGAAAAAAAAATTTACTAAATATTTTCATTTCAACTTGCTTCGAAAAACAAAGATTTTAATATTTTCAGATGAAAATTGGAGGAGTTATCCTTCAAACTATTCTGAAGGTGAGGTGTTATTTTAAATTAATTGATTTTGTTACAGGAAAAAGTTATTCTTTTTTTTTTGTCAAGCAGTATCAAAATAGTGCTAGACAATTTTCAATCGCTTCATTTATCGAGGGCATTTTGAGTAAGCCAAAACTTCCAGTGGAAAAAATGTTCACTAGGAAGTTTTCTGGAAAGTATTGCTTCAATTGAGCTAGCCGTTTAAATAATAAGAGCATTCAATTAGCGCTGATCGAGCTCGAACCCCGGATAATCGACTCAAGTCAGTGCGACATCAGAAACAAAATGTAAACAAAGGCTATAAAGTTCTCAGGTCGTTGAATGCTCTTATCTTTTCATTGGTTAGTTAGATTAAAGTAATAATTTTCCGAGATTTTTTTTAGATCCTAATTAACATTTCTTCCGCTGGAAGCTTTGACTTACTCAAAATTCCTTCGATAAATGAAGTGATGGAAAATTGTCTAGCACTATTTTCATACTGCTTAACAAAAAAATGAATAACTTTTTTCTGTAACGAAATCAATAAATTTTAAATAGCAGATGATCTTCAGAATATTTTGGAGGATAATTCTCCCCATTTTCATCTAAAAATATTAAGAGTTTTGTCATTTGGAGCGAGTTGAAGTGAAAATATTTAGTAAATTTTGTTTTCGGAAAAATCCATTTTTTATTTAGTTTTTTTTTCGGAAAAGATGAAAAATACAACTTTTTTGCAAGAGAAAAGAAGATGCGCTATGAAATTTCCTACAGAGTGATATGTTGAAAAATTTAATTTTCGAAAAACGATTTTCAATGCATCATAAGCCAACTTGAACGGCCTGAAACGTCCCAGCAAATTGTATGCGGGGTTATTAAATTGGTAATTTCATTAAAATTCACGGTTTGAAATGGCCCTTAAAATTTTTTTATGGAAAGATATGCACATGATTTCTTTTACAATATGCAGAGAATATTTTCCATAAAGAATACATTTAAAATATTTATATCGGGTGACGGAAAAAAAGTCGAAAAATTTCAAAACACAAAAAATACACGTTTGTTACATAGTTTAAAGATTCCTATAACACTTTAAAATTTGTTTTTACCTATGATTTACCTGAAAATGATGTAACATAATTAATATCAATTTCGGTGCGATTCTGCGTTTTTATAAGTTTTGCTTACCGATTTCAGTAAATTTTCAATTCCTGAAAATAAGACTTGATTTAAATAAGAATCGGAAGTATGCCCTTGGGCAATAGGGTAAAATTATATACATTACATGTAAAAATGATAATAGAATTAAAAAAATAAACGCAAAAGAAGCTTAAAAATTGGACCCTAGAATATTGGAGAAGGCGGCTTAATAAGGGGTTGCTTCAATCCAAAATTACAACTCTATCCTAACGAATCAAGAAGATCAGAACTCAGAAGCAGTTCCTTTTACAACTTGTGAAAAAGACAATTAAACATATCCCGAATTTCAAAAAAACAACAGTTGTGAAAGCTTTACACCGAAATCGACATTAATTATCTTTACATCCTTTTCAGGTAAATTATAGGTAAACATAAATTTTTAAGCTATATAGGAATCTTGAAATTATAAAACAAGTGTATTTTTTGTGTATTTTGGAATTTAAGATTTTTTTATGTCACCCAGTATAAATATTTTTAATTTATTCATCATGAAATATATTTTTTTATATACTTTTATGTGCTTTGAATTGACTTCAAGACTTTAAATAATAATTGCAAGTGCTCAAAGCGTAAATTCCATGTTGATAATCAAATTAATTACATTTCACAACTCACTTCCCCATTATCAAGTTATGCAATATTGATATTACATTCTTTGTAGTTGGTTCTATGAATATCACCGTAAAACTCTTGATATCCTAACCTCAAAATTGTGTCTCACTTCGTATATAATATAACAAGCTTAGCTGTGTTTTAACAAAAATACATTTACTCTACGCGCAAAAAAAAACATATAGCAAACAAAATGAGAAAATACTTATCAAAATTATGAGAAATATGCCCAGAATTGTAAAACTTTGATGACTGTCTAACTTTTGAAATCCAAAGTGGGAAAATGTTGATACATTTAAGAAAACACATACAAAAATATGATCAGGCAAGGTCCATCAAGCTAGCACCTCCACAACCGAAATTCCCAAATTTCTGTG
>JAUMHM010000031.1:10420291-10432347 GCA_032362435.1 Melikaiella ostensackeni
CGACCGAATCGCGCGCCCTAGGCGCGCTCAAACTTGCGAGCGAAGCGCGCGATGAGAATGTGCCCGCGAAGCGGGCACATTTTTTCAAGCAAATTTTTGAAACTTCTAGCATATAGAAGGACTACCTATGCCCATTTTAAAACCTTTTTCTGAACCACTTTGACTCATTAAACCTGCCAAAATTAGTCTTAGGGAACGTCCACATATTACGTGACATTTTGATGACCCCCCCCCCCCCTTTAAAATGTCATGTGACATTGAAGCTGACCCAAACTATTTTGAAACATGAAACATAAATGTAATTTTATATAATCCTTCAACGAACAATGAATAATAAGTTGAAACTATTTGATACTAGTATGAGAATATTTTTAATTAAATTTTATTTTTTGAACAGAAAAGCGTCCTATGTGACACTTTGTGACGTTAGGGCAGGCGCCCCCTCTTTTTCAGGACATCACGTAATATGTGGTCGGTCCCTTAAACCTACATAATAATGTGCTTCAAGTAAAAGAATATTTTAGACACAAACTAATGTAAAAAGGAAGTGGTTAGGTCGACAGCTTTCCCATTTCATAAAGTAAATTCTAGTACATATGCCCATGAAAACTGATAACAATTATTACATTATTCAGAACTTGAATCTGCTCTAATTTCAGAAAAAAATTTAAATCTTTTTGAAATCGCCCATATTCAAGAGAATTCTTGAATCCTAAGGATTAAAGTAACGCCTGCTACACATTTTAAATATGACTTCACCATATTTCATGCATTTCTTTGTGACACAAGCCATAGGGTCCATGATAGCAACATAAGATCTTGAAGTCATTTAAATTCTGCTGAATTCCCTTGAAGTCTTTTGAATTCTCTGTATTCTTGTGAATTCATTACATTTATGTATTCAGGTCTAAATCAAAATGCAAGGTTTTCACATCTTGAAAATTTCAGATTTCAAATTAAATCTTTCAAAATTAAACGGTTTTAAGTTGAGATCAATTAAAATTCGATAAATATTAATAAATGTTCACATTCAACCTTTCTAACTCTAGACTTTAAAAAATAAAAAAATTTAAATTTCATGTACTTAAAATTGTGAAATTTCAAACTGGAAAACCATAAATCAATGAATAAATTCACTGTGATTTTCCGGACGAGTAGTCAATGTGAAAATACATTATCCAAAAAAATTGATGCCAACTGAGAGGAATCTATAGACACAAAAAAAAATTAATTCCACAAAAAGATATTAGACAGAAGATTCCGCAAACTGTCACTAAATTATATGAACTTCAAAATAGTTGCATACCATACCATAAAAGGAATCGAAGTCTCAAATTCGTTTTTATAAAATTGTATTCCTGAAGTAAAAAGATAAATAAATTTCTCCAAACTGCTATTTCCTTAACATCATAGCACCAATATCTACCTTCTTGCTTTCAAAATGCATATTAAAGAATTTACTTACTAAACGATTTTACAAAAACATGATATATGTAGGAGGGAAAGAAATATTTACAATTTCGACTTTCACAGCACAGGGAACATTGCTTATTTGTAATCAGCAAAGTCTAGCTCAACCAAATTATTTACACATTATGTTTCCGGATAGAATCAAACCTTAATATTCGTTGCACTATCAAGGCACATTTTAAAACAAAGAGTCAATAATAAATAGTTTTAAAATTCTAAAAATGGTGAAATTAGCAAAAAACCTCATTTTAGAAAAGTCTAATATAAAAAGGTGGCACAAAGCTAGTACATTTTTTTTCATTTTTTTCTCTCTGAAAAAAGCAACTTCATTAACGACAAAGGAGAATAATTTTTTAAAACCCTTATAAAGCAAGGCTTACCTGCACCGTACAGCATCTTAAAAAACTCATTTTCTGCCTGGGAGTAGGGTTTCAGTGTTGGTGATAAGGGCCTCGAAAATGTAGCCCCTGGTGTCACTGAAACGAGAACAAGGTTAGGTTTCCCACTTTCTAGGACCAGGTCGATGTCCCGGGAAATCTTACCATTTTCCTTGAGTACTATCTCCTCACCGTCATTCACCTCGTTTACCTGAACCTCGAGCATGCTCGCGATATCCATGGTGATGTTTTAGGGTAGCTATGGAACAAATTCTACTTTCAAAATAGAGAATACCACACCGCCATTACCGTGCGTGGACTGACGGAACTGACCGGCCAAGCGCGTGCAGGTAGCACTTTTCAGAGATTTCTCGATTTAAGGCACGTTTACATCTTACTCATTAATTTGTCGGCTTTCACGAGAGCACGGTCACATAAGTTCCTGATGCTCATCATCGGATTTTGACGGCTCCTGTAAACCGGGCAAAACACAATTCCACTAAAACTTCTGCTTTCGAGCGCGAAACAAAAAGATTCCCAGAATGCAACTGCGCATCTGACCACGTTTTCGCGGGAAGAAGTGAGATTTTCAAATTTTCTAAATTTAGGTTGGATTTTTATCACGCAATTAGAACGAAACTTTTATAAACGCTAAAGTAAATCATATTAGGAAATGGTTTACATAAGTTTATTAAGCGTAAAACACTTTTACTATTAGCGATCATAGAGGGCACCCTAATCGGTAAAATTCAAGGGTGAGTTCTGTACCACTGCGCCGCTCTTTGCACATGGTGTCTTTTCTGATAAGCAACAGCGGCAAAACAAAATTTATTTACAAATGGCGGCGGCTTGTTTACCCAATGTAAAGTGTATGAAATCACAATTTGAGGGAAATTTAGAGCGATGGAGGGAAAAGAAGAGGATTTGGAGAAATGCGCGAGAAAATTGACGGAAGATATTCAGAATATGGGGAATTATAAGAGTCTTTATAATCAAATTCAGGTGAATTTAATTTGGAATCCGAATTTTCAGTTTACATTATGATACTAAATGGGTAACTCTCCTGCAGAAGCTAGTCGCATCTCCAGCTGTGAAAAAAGAGGATTTCAAAAAGACATTGCTTGAAGCTTTGAAAACCAACGGGCTAGAAACTGAACTTAGAAACACGGTGTTTCATTGGTCCCGATCTGAAGTAAGTTATTCCATTTTCTAGCCTCAAACTTTATTCCCTTATATCTCACTAAAAATCCGGCTTGATTCTATTTCACAGCTTATCAATTCTTGATTCAATCTCCGTATTTTTAAAAACCTGATTCTTAAATTATTACATCAACATCAGTCAAGAATAAAATTGTTTAAACTTTCGAGTCTAACAATAATCATTCAGAAGGCGCTGCTTTATTGTCCGAAAAAATACAGTATTTCCGTGTCATAATTAATCAAGAATGAAATAAAATAAAATTAATACCTCCTCATTAGGATGAGAATGCAAAAACAGTTAAACCCCAAAATTTTGATTCGCTAATAATAATGTGACGATTTCTCGATAGAAAAAGGGAAGCAATGAATCAATGAAACTCTGCAATATAGTAAAAAAAATTGAGATCCACTTGCGGGACGAATATAGACCCTTGTTTTCATCACTTCTCAATATAAAGAAACAGGACATCAAATATATCAAACATGCTTGTTTGGAAAATTGCTTGGATATTACACGGCGTCCTACGTGTCGACTTCCATGATGTATTCGATGTATTCCCAAAGCGCGAGATCGACGACCGACGTTCCGATCCGACTGATGTTCTCCCCTCCACACCGGCGTGCTATTGGCTGTGCGCAGCGTCCCTAGCGGAGCTTTCGGACTGAGAGGCACGACGTGGCATCCAGAATGAAAGCATCTCCTCAAGTTGCGTTGTAAAATGGCACCTGATTCATGGCACCGATCTACTTTGAATCAACGGCCACCATGTTGCCTTTCATGACTCGCAATTTTCACCACTGCGCAAGCGCATATTGATCTTTGCGCTATGCGTTCACGCATATAGAGCATAAAAAGAAGAGGGGGTATTTTCTTAACATTTCTTGCTCATAGAAGAAACTTTGTAACTCTGTAACATTTTTCGAACTTTCCACTAATTGATATGAATTGAACGGAAGTTACTTGCTATTGGAAGGATTAGTTTAAGCAGAAAAAACAACAGTAAAATCTAGATGTTCTGTCTTCTATTCTCAAATGGAAATTCGAAGTGAAGAAGATTTTCGAAAATTAAAGTTTTGTTAAGTGAGAAGTTCGTATTCAGTTAAATCACTTCGGATTACAAAAATTGCACTTGCTACCCAAATTCAATTCAATCAATATTTTTCATTCGTTTTTGGAGCTTGTGTTGGCTTTGCGTACAATCTATTGTAGATTCCCACGTAATGTGTTCGTACTTCGTGTAGTAGCTGTAGCTGTCGCCTCGCCGCTTCGTGTTCTCTTGCTCTCACTTCCCCCCTTTTACCAGAAGGCTTATCACTGACACATGCGTAGAGCGAGGTTAGGCCGGATAGTCTCATAGAGCATGGATGTGTTCTGCAATCGATATATTTTTACTCATGACGTCATATTTCACATGGCAACTTCTGATTGGCCAATTCTCCTTAACCTAAACAAAAATGATTGGCCAACGATGACTAACCTCTCTCGAAAATCATTATTATGGATCATTTCAGTAGAAAATTCTTAAATCAAAACATATTAATAGTATACATTAATGTTGCGATAAGATAACATTGATGGGTATAGAGGTTAAAGGTTAAAAGGATTAATTAAAGAAATAAAAATTCTATATTGTTAATTCGACTGCGCATGTTCGAAAATACCAGTAGACGTTACCGCGCATGCCTAGGAGTCGCTGAGTGCCGCTGCGCATGTGTAGAAATCAAATTTTACTGCTGCGCATGTGCAAACACTGGTGATACTCATTGCTAATGCGTATAAGCTACTGTCAGTTGTTTAGTAAATAATATAGTGCTTTGCCAAAACTCTACCGATACAAATTCACTGGAAATTCTCCAAATTTTCTCAGGCCTAGTCAAGTTTCTGAGATTTTCTCTACAAGTACACAGGTAGCACATTTTAAAGATCCAAGTAGCCCTCATAAATTTCCTGAAGGCTCGTTAACTTTTTTTTTGTAAATATCATCGAAATTTTCATAAATAACAAGGAATTACAGAGGCTGTCTTGAAAGAAGAGGCCCCACTCGGCATTCAGATAGAAAGGATTCTTTCATATAGTAAAGCTGCAGTGCAGTGGTCAGATGTAAGAGCTTCAAAACTAAATTTTTTCTTCAATTTCCGAATTAGAGATTCGAATGTTAAAAAATCATGATCTACGGATTTTCACAATAACAAATATATCTAAAATTTGCTTCGAAAAATAAAAAATATATAATATTTTGTACGTATCTCGTAAACTGTACGTGATACCCGGTAAGAAGGCTTACATTAAAAGGTATTGGAAAATTTCCTGCATCCAATGGTAACGTGAAAAATAATGAATTCTTTTGGTTCCCCTTTTCGTCCTCGCGTTCGAATTTCTATAGCATTAAAGGTTGTCTCTAAAATTGAATCCTTTTCTGTATCCAGCGGCGACAATATTTTTCTAAATACTTTTGGATAACACTAAGCAACCGTGGAATAGAACAATTTTAATCCCTTTTAATTTAGCACATTTCCCTACTTTTATTTATTGCTTTTCGAATGATAATGAGGTAAAAAGCTTTTTTAAACACAGTATTGCTCATCTTACATTGTCAGGATTAATTTCCACGCAGATAGTTGCGGTAAAAAAATTTTTTTGAACTTTATATCATGATTTTATATTTTTGTAACTGATAATATTTGAATACATCGAATATTTTACGATAAAGCTATGTACTGTTGTGTCCAATCCTACTAGATTTGGCGAATTTCATGCTTTTGGAGCGCATTCTAATGCGTGAAACGAAAATTGTGTTTTTAATTTATGTGAGGTTACGCGTGGTCGCTCCAAGCGGATTCGAAGGGGATTGGAATCTTAGTATTTTCAGTGCCTAATAAGGATTAAAAAACGGAGGACAAAAAAGGCATTCTTAGGGATTGAAAATTGTTAATACTTTATTTTAGTGCAAGCCTTCTTACCGGGTACGTAAAAACAGACAACATTTTTAGATTTACCATCAGAGGAATACTGTATATAAATATAAATATATAGTTGTCACATATAAAAATATAGTTGGCACATATAAGTATATGCTTGTAAATAAATAAATAATGATTTTTGAAGTCTTAAAAGGTATCTCTAGAGACGAAATAATTCAAATCGAGCTTGCAAATAGCTTGAAACAAGCCTCACTTTTTCCCCAGAGAATATTCAGAGATTTTCTTTCGGTAGGGAAAAGTGAAGTTTCGAATTTTCGATCTCGTTATACGGTACTACCGTAGAGGTACTTATGGTGCTTATAGTACTTGATATTAACCATTTTCATTTCATATTATGTGTATATGTAGTTATAAGAACCTCAAAAAAAAGTTTTTTTACAGTCAAAGGGCGTAAAATTTTACGGTTACGTTATTTAAAAAATAATTACTCATAAGTTTGCTTGAATTTACAACATATGGTTCTTATCTTTACATTAACGATTTAACTGCCGATGTGAAATTCTTCTTTCTTGTATGATGGAACAGAAAGTAACATTTACTAGAACGTGTTCTGTGACTAAAAATGTGACGATTCTGCTTAACAGTCGTGAAAGAATGTTATAGAATCGCGTTTCGTAACATTTCTGAAATATTATAAGAGGCGGTCTGTAACAGTTACAGTTCCCAGGTGAAAATATCCACGTGGAAATCCACTTCTAAGCCTTACACGTGGATTCCCACGTGAAAATATTTGCGTGGAATTCCTCGTAGGAACTGCCAACTCTAGACTCATGGATTGATACATACAAATATAGTATACGGTGTACTTACAACTCAAAAATGACATTCATTGTTGTTTATCTCTCACGGTTTACGAGATATTTGCAGTTAAAAAAAAATGTTCAAATTTTCATGTGGAGTTCCACGTGATTGAATAAATTCACATGGATTTCAACGTAATTTCCACGTGAAATTCCACGTGGGGATATTTTCACCTGGGTTGTTTTAATAACAAATCTGTTAAAATTTCCTCTTGTGTTAAAGGGATTTTCCTCGACACAAATAAAACTTCCTCTTACATTTAAAGTTAGGAGGATTTTCATTTGTCTCAAAGAGAATCTTCTTGCATCAAGCATGATCGTTTTGCGACCAACTTTATCTAATCTTGCAGCCCAATAGAAATGTTCGTGTAAAAAAAATATTCACGTGCTATTAAACAAAATATGCAAGAGGGCGATGCTTTTATTTGAAGACAACGTTTTCTGTGAGTGAATTTGAAATGACCTTCAGGGAACAGCCGGATAGTGCATCTATGTTCAAGTTTAATGAGACAGAAACCTTCTTTTTGTAGATGAAATCTCGCAGAATCTGTTTAAACAGATTTTTTTTAAGCCGATAAAAGATACGAATCAATACTTATAAATTGGCGTTTTAGGACAGTAATACATAAAAAAAAGTGTTAATTTATCACAATGAAGAGTACAATCTATTCAAAACCGTGGCCGGAGCTATATCCGCTGGCGGGGGTTACCCGGGGCTACCCGACTTTCCCCTATATGAGGAAAACTTTTTTAATATTAGGAATATAACACACTACTGTACCGTGAAAAGTTGTTTGTTGTAACAAGGCACATTGATGGACCTTTTTATATCTTTCTGATTTCCTGGAAATATGATTTTTGGTAAGATAGACACATAAATTTGAAAAGTATTGAAAGTGTCAGTTTTTCTTCATTGTTATTGAAAAACGTCCCTCTCTGAGTAAAGAAAGTGCTCATATAAATAAGCACGTAATAAATACAACAATATAGTGAGTACATTCATAGTAATTCAAAGTCGTATTCTTTATGTTGCGCAGGGGCCTTTGCAGCCAAAGGAAAAACCTCCGATTGCAGGTGCTGATTTAAGTTATTTGAAAAAAGCTCAAGTACAATGGGAGCGACGGATACAAAAATCTTTGAACTCTATGTGCAATGAACTTAATGTTCCCTTGGCTCGAATTCGACCCAATTCCGAAAGAGAAGATTTATCTGATAAATGGGATGAACTAAGCACATATGAAATAGGTATTGAAAAATAGTTTGTAACAATGATTAGCCGGTTAAACATTTGACAAGCACTTATTGAACTTTACAAACACCGTCACTCACACTTATTTGTGGGCAAATCTCTGGAACCTTTAACTTTTTATTCCGGAAATAAAATAAGTATATTGTAACGCATGAAGAGGAATTTTTTGATTAATTTTTAGGGAATTTGTGGTGCTTTTTAAGCTGCGTACTTGACCGGAAATGCTGCAGCTCGTCTTGTCAGTGCAAAATCGTGCCCATTCAGAAGAAGTGTCAAGAACGTACCTATTCAGAGATGAATTTTTGTCATCTGAATTCAAGTTGGTAGCTCAAAAGGTTCAGGTTCTCAAAATAATTTGGATAAAAAATGTCTAATTTTTTAATTTTTACGCAAAATTCGTGCTGAAAAATACGAAACCCCCTCTGGTATTGATTTTCATGCAAATCCGGTCATTTATTGTATTTTTCAAAAACTTGGTCGCTATCTTGGATCCAAATTTTGATCTCAAATTTATCAGCAACCTGTGAAACACCTAAGCACATAATATCATTAAAATTTGGTTAACATAGTGAAAACATAAAAGTTTTGAACGTTTGGGTAACTTGAAAGTTTGGTGTACTCGAATGCTCGAGTCGTCAGCTTGAATTCAAATCGACTCGAAAGAAAAAAAATCCGGCTTGACCTGACTCAACATTTTGAGTTTTTCGCATACCACTAAATATTAGCATATTTAAGCAACGTACTGGCCAATCATCGGGGGGTTACCAACCATTGTATAAATTACCCTATTATGCTATAAATGTGAGGACCATTAAAATTAAGAGTTTCAAACATGTGCCCTGCTTATATAATTCAGACATTCCTTTAGTTAATTATAATTATCATTAATTAATTAATTTATTTATTATATATTCAAATATTTATTGCTTTTCAGATTTGTCTCAATACAGACCACTTTATGCCCCTAAAGACTTTTTGGAAGTATTATTCTCTGTGAGGGATCCATCTTTCAGAAAACAACAGTAAGCTAAATAAATAATAGAAATTAATAAGCTATATGCATATCTCTGGAAACTACATAGATTTAATATCCTTGACTTAATCTTGTATTATGTGATGGCACTGTCTGATTTACGGAATTTCCGTAAGACTAACCGGTCATGTATAGCGCTAGGGCTAGTATTACGGAATTTTCCGTAATAGTACCCCGGACAAGCTGGAAATGGGTTAGTCTTCCTGTCTTACAATTAGGCTTAGTCTTGCTATAAAAAAATTGATAAACTTCCGAAAAGCGCATACCTCCGATTAATTTGAAACTCCGTATACTCATGTATTTTGACGCGCTGATTACGAATGGATAGGAGAAGCGACACTTTCGAGGGCGGCCATTGGTGGGAAGGAGACAGCTAATATCTCAGAAATAGTGCACAATGTGTAGCGGTGTGACTTAAATTGTATAAGAAGTTCCCGGAAAGATGGGTACATGCGAGGAGTAGGAAGGTGACCCAGATAATTTCTGTGACCAGTCACAGGGGTGCTTTGCCGCTCCCCTCATGAGACATTGGAGAGGGGTAGAAACGTCACCTACATTATTTCTATAACCAGTCACAGGGGTACCTTCCCGCCTCACGATACATTGGAAAGGGGTGGGAGTGTGACTTAAATTATTTCAGTAACCAGTCACAGGGGTGCCTTCCGCCAACGACACGTTGGAAAGTGGTAGGAATGTGACCTACATTATTTCTGTGACCAGTCAGAGGCGTACCTTTCCGCACCACGAGACATTGAAAGGGGGAGGGAGTGCAACTTAAATTATTTCAGTGACCAGTCACAAGGGTTCTTTTCCGCCACTATGAGACGTTGGGAAGGGTTAAGGACAAGACCTACGTTATTTCAGTCACTAGTCACAGGGGTGCCTTCCCGCCCCACGAGACGTTGAAGATGGGTAAGGACGTGACCTACATTATTTCTGTGACCAAGCACAGGGGTGCCTCCCCCCATGTCCCCCAAGACACGTTGGGAAGGAAGAGGTATGTGACGATGTGACCTATAATATTTCTGTGACCAGTCCCAGGAGTACCTTCCCGCATCACGAGACATTGCAAAGGAGAGAGACATTGCAACTCAAATTATTTCAGTGACCAGTCATAGGGTAGCTTTTCCGTCCCGATTAGACAGTGGAAAGGGGTTGGGACGTGACCTACGTTATTTCTATGACTAGTCACAGGGGTGCCTTCCTGCCCCAACGAGACATTAGAAAGGGGTAGAGACGTGACCTTAATTATTTCTGTGACTAATCACAGGGGTGCCTTCCCTCGTCTCCTATGACACGTTGGAAAGGGTAAGATATGTGACGATGTGACCTACATAATTTTTGTGACCAGTCACAGGGGTACCTTTCCGCACCACGAGACATTGGAAAGGGGTAAGAGTGTGACTTGAAATATTTCAATGAACAGTTACAGGGATGCTTTCGCGCCCCCTATGAGACGTTGGAAGGGAGTAGGGATGTGATCTTCATTATTTATACGACCAGTCACAGGTGTGCCTTCTCGCCCCCCACGAGACGTTGGAAAGGGGTAAGGACGTGTCCTACATTATTTCTGTGGACACTCACATGGGTGTCTTTCCGAGCCCCCCTTCTCCCACGAGATGTTGTGAAGGGGTAAGGATGTAACCTACATTATTCCTGTGACCAGTCATAGGGGTGCCTTCCCTCCCCCCAATGCATTGAAAAGGGGTAGTAGCGTGACTTTAATTATTTCAGTGACCAGTCACAGGGGTGGCTTAACCCGTCGAAACGTTTAAAAGGGGTAGGGATGTGACCTACATTATTTCTGTGACCAGTCAGAGGGGTACCTTCCCGCACCACGATACATTGGAAAGGGGTAGAAGTGCCACTTCAATTATTCCAGTGACCAGTCATAGAGGTGCTTTCCCGCTCCCCCCATGAGACATTGGAAAGGGATCACCTACAATATTTACATAACCAGTCGCAGGGGTGCCTTCCTGCCCTCACGAGACGTTGAAAAAGGGTAGGGACGTGACCTATATTATTTTTGTGGCCAATCACAGGGGTGCCTCCGCCCCCGTCACCCACGACTCCTTGGAAAGGGATAAGGACGTGACCTACATTATTTCTGTGAACAGTCACAGGGATGTCTTCTTTGCCCCCACGAGAAGCTGGAAAGGGGAAGGTATGTAACCTACATTTCTTCTGTGACCAGTCACAGAGGTGCTTTCTCGCCCCACGAGTCTCGTGATATCCAAATTTTAAAGTTCAAAAAATTAAAATGGAAAAAACATAGACTTATAGAGAAAGACAAAACGGAACTTTTTTCTATTTGAAGTTTTTCCGTCCGATAAATATTTTTAATAATAAAAATGAAAAAGTGAAGAAAAATTCCCCAAATTCAATTATTTTTTAAAACATAAATCATCAAAACTCAGCCAAATATTATTGAAAATGTTCTAAATCCGGTACACGCACGCAGTATACCCTGGCAATGCTTACAAAATGAAGAAATAAATGAGAACTTGCTATTGTTTAATAATAATTAATTGCAAATTGAGACCGACCGATAAGCACGTTTTTTTAATTTCGGCGGAGAAAAGTATCGAGGAAACTTCAGAGTTGAAAGAACATTCAGTGTGACACTTGTTCCTTACTATTAAAGTAAGATTTCTGGAAATTTTTAGATTGATTCACTGAAAATTGACGGAAATATCCATTATGTAAGAAAGCACGCGACGCCATCTATGATTGCAAGCGCTTCTCAACGTTCGCCTGTACTCTCGCTGGTACTCGCCTATACGAGGGTAACTCAACAAGTACTTAGCCTCACCGCCCATTGGCGCTGCTATTACGAAAGAGTTTTGCCATCGTGCAGTACATTCTTTTAGTAGCCTACTATGCCGACCTATTGGGCCGATTCCACGTCGGATTGAAGAAAAAACGGCCCCGCTTGGCGAAGAAAA
>JAUMHM010000031.1:10438623-10451074 GCA_032362435.1 Melikaiella ostensackeni
CCCCCCCCCCTCCCAAGTGGTTGGTGATAATTTTGACGAATCCCCTTCCCCCTTCCAAGTGTCCCCTGAGAAATTGATGATCCCCCCCCTTACAGTTCAATCCCCCCAATTTATTAACGATGATTTCTTTACACTCTGTCCCATTTCCAAGTACCCTTCCCCCAATTATTTTGTCACACCCCCTCCCATTTTTAGTTACCCCCAATCATCATGATAATATTAATGATTAATAATAAAGCCATCATAATAATCATAGAAATAAACTTATCATTTTAATTTAGAAATCGATATCTAGAAAACTAATCGAGACATTGATTTTTGACAGACATTGATTTGAGACAGATGCATTTGACTCAATTGATTTAAAGAAAGTGGTATCTCAATATATGTTCTCAAGAGGATTATTTTAAGTGGTATTAAGATTTTTAAGAGTAGCGTTTAATTCCAAAGACTTGCTGTTGAAATGAATTGTCTCTCGTTCTTGGTTCTTTAATGTAAGTACCTCTCCTAAATGGATGACCCTCTGCCGCCACTGGTTACCATCGCTGCCGCTACGATTATCCACTTTATTGTAACCAATTTAAATGACACGCGTGTGGCTTGCAAGCTACACGCGACCCTGAAAATGACCCTATACCAGGTCAGACTGGGTTTTGCGAACACATTTCGAATGGGTTTGCAGATCCCCCTTTACCAACAGCCGGAGAGGCACTACGAGCGTCGGGCTACACCGGCTCAACCAGACCGAACCAGCAAGGTGTGACTGCCTAGTAACCCTGATACCAAGGCGAAAAGCCCTTTCTTGATTAAAGCGTTCGTTAACTCAAACTCAATGTTTCTACGCTAGATGATTATTAACTGTGGTTTTTCCTTAGAGGAGTTGCATAGTTTGTCGTCTCAGTCTAACCAATGAGATATTAACCCAGTTTAGCTCTCACTGGAAAGCAGAACTGATCAGGAGCCGAGCAACTCTATTTACATGATTAAAGGAAAACAGAGACCATCCTAAAAGATATAATTTATTTATTCTGATCTTCTCAATGTTCACTCAACACCGCTGATAAGTTAATTGATGGGAATCACGCGAATCAAGCATCATTGTCTTCTCTATAGTCGCGATAGTAAGTCTGTTTCGCCATGCGTTCCCGAAAGTTCTCAAAGCTATTATATCCAGTCGGAGCCTCTTCTTTCTTGTGACAAAGATGAAGGATTTAGCCACAACCATCCCTGCCATCCCAGAGAATTTTCGTTAACGCCTGCTTTCTTTTCGTTTGCTCCCCTTGACTGCTCTTGCTCAGATCTGCTGTTACCTGTAGTCCAGAAGAAAAACAAATGCAAGGTGGATCACTATTTCTTTTAAATCCGTGAGAGGATTGATTATAATACAGTTGATTGAACTGAATGTTATTATTTCATGAAATTAATAGAAAATGCAAGAATAGATGAAAGTTTGGAAGGGATCCACCTTTCATGATTGCTCATTCCTTGCCAGTATCCTGAGAACGATTTGCTATGACATGTTGTCATGTTCGTCGGGTATTTTGTAAAGCTACGTGCAACTAGGACCTAAAGAGAATTCGAATAATATTTAGTTGCAAACTTTCATGTCAAATAGTAAAGAAATGAAAGTTGAGAAAAATATGTGATGAAAATGTACAAATATTTTCGATTGGATAAAGAAAACTGAAAAGTGCCAAACAATTTACCACCATGTCATATGATATTGATTATTGCTCTTATGACCTTCTCAAAAAATCATGGTTTAAACTACTATGTAGACTCTTTAACGTTCGTCGGATCTTTTTCTATTGGTGCTTCTTTTTACTTGTGGTAATGAGCTTTACTAGTGAAAAATTTTGCTAGAATTTTCAGTTATAAATGACTCAGGTATGATACATTTATCAAACCTGGAGTTTCAATAGTAGCCTCTGACGCCATATACTTAGAATTAGGGTTCTAGCTGATAAAAAAAAATAGGTTAATGAAATTCTTATTTTTAAATTGAAAGTTTCTCCTTACCAGACAGACGTGCTTTTTTATGTGTCCAAATATTTATTTTTTAATCTTCATGCTCTCATCCCCCAAATTTGTTCGAATCCACAAAAAAATAAATGCGTATTTTTTTGAGTGATATTGGAGGTTCCGCAAACCCCATGAAGTATAACACGTATTTCTCTCTTCACAATCGGCCATAGATACGAACCATAAATTACTTTTTGATTTTCACCCGCATAAGTTCTGTTTAATAGGGTCCCAAAGGAACTCCATAAGTGAAAAACTGGGTTTTGCGAGTTTTTAGCGCTAATTATTATTTTTTCGTGGTTCCTTTTGATACAATTCGTTTCTAATACAAAAAATATTATTTGCTTCTGTTAATCAGATGTTTAAATAAATTGTTTGAACAATTGATTGTTGTTTATATTAATTTTAGTCTAGAGTAGAGTTAGAAAAACGCGGGTTCTTCCGAATTTCTTAACTTTTTAGTTAGAGAGGGGCACTAATTAATAAAAGATAACGAAAATAATTGTTGAGTTGATGTATTATTTTCGCTTATAATATTCACTTAGAATGATGCTAGACAATTGCGGTTTTTCAGTGAGATAACAATTAATACAAGTTAACCCACATAATTGTTGAAACAATTTATTATTGTTTACAATTATCTCCTCTTAGAGTAGTGCTGGAAAGTTGCGTTTTTTCTGAAATTCCCAACTTCTTGTAAACTTTAATCATTTAAACATCAAATTACCAGTAGGAAGTAATATTTTATGTATAAGAAACAATTTTTATTAAATGAAATTGCAAACAAATAATAATGAGAGCCAAAAACTCACAAAATCCAATGTTTTGCTAATGTGATTTTTTGGGATCCTAGTTAAGTGCCTGATGAGTTAAAGATATTAAAAATTTAATTACTAATTACGTAGCTTGAAATGTGTTGCAGAGATGTTGTAGTACGTACACACTTAGGTGTATGATGTAGTTTGCAGTTTTTCCTTTACCGCTGTTGTTCTTATGCAGCACTTCTTGAGTTGGATATTTGTACCAAACTGAATATACTGCTCGGGGCTCTCCCAGTTTTATATTATCAGATACGGACGCATTTTGTAATGCAATCAAGTGGTCTGCTAAGAGTGATATGCATAATTTGACATGTTGGGAAGTCTTGTATAAATTTTACCCCGCCATCCACGGGCTGGGTTGCAGCCAAGTACATGATGGGGGGACCTACAGCTTTAGGTGGAATCCGAACCACAAGAACCTCGGTAAAAGTACATGGAAAAATTTCCAGCGGTACGTAGCTTAGCGTGGAGAAACGCCAGATCTCAGACATTTTTAGCATGAAAGAAGGGTCTAAATAGAAATAAAATCGACGCTTGTTCAGAACCTACTTTACTGCTTCTAGAGCCTACCTAAGGTAGGAGTTACAGATTCAAAGTAGAAAATAAATTTCTACGCGAGGAGCTTCCCAATAAGACACAAGGCGAAAATGGCTCAACAGGCACCCTTCGCCTTCCCAAAAATTATTGCATAAGCTCCACGTCTCTTCTTTTACCACTTTTCCACCATATTTCATTGCCTGATTTCCTGAACCATCCTCACATATTGCTTTGTTTCGTTTCAGCCTTGCAATTGCCTCTTTCCTGCTAATCTTGTTTCTGCTGTCCTCGTCACACGCTAGCATCTTTCTTCGTTCACTCCTTAAGCTATTTTCAACGCCCCTTCGCAGTCTGTTGTGATAATCCGTTGACTCGTCCATCCCGACTTCCTCATTTGTGCCCTTACTTCTTTCTATTTCCCTGTTCATCACTTCTTATTCTCTAATTCTCTTTACCACTATCTCGAGGGATATAGAAAGAAAAATAGCTGAGGAAGTCGAAAACTTGGAAAGGGGAAACGAGTTCAAGAATGTCAAGAGAAAGAGAAGAATGCTGGAGAGATTTAGGGAGGGTGAAGATGTGCTCGATTAATTAGAATCTCTTATAAAAAGATTCAGAGAAGAGACACAAGGAAGACGGAATTTTATGGAGGGGCAAGGAGGTAGGTAAAGGAGAAGGTGAGAAAAGTGAGGCCGAAATGGGAAGAATGACATGAATTATGGAAAGGGGGAAAAAGAATGTTTGCAGTAAATTGGAAGGCATAGAGAACAGGCAGAGAGAAAATGAGGAGAAAGAAAAAGAGAAACGTGAGCGCTAGTAGGGAGAGTGAGCATCTAGAGATGAGGAATGAATATAAGGTGAAAAAAGTGGGTAGAAATGGGTAGTGACAAGAGTCTGGCCGACACTGACCGACATTGTCCGACACCATGATAAATTTTCGACAGATTGGACAAAGTCATATTTGTAGACAAATGTTGAAGGAAATTTGTTGAAATAAATTTTTTTATTGTTTCGCAGGACCCATATACCCCAATCGTAACTGAAAGTTGAAGCTAAACATGTTTATTGAATATAATATTGAAAATATGTACTTTGATTTACAACATAACCTCGCCCAATCTTTATCCTCATTGAGCGGTATTTTCGAAAAATGAATGTAATGTGTGAGTGATTCATGGAATAAACAAAACAAAAGTACAATAAAGGCTGATCATGGAGTTTGATTAAGTACACAAATAAGAGAAATAAATTTGTGTACAGGAAGAAAAATATTATTTTGTGTTGGAATGAAAGATAGTTAAAAGTAAAATGTAGTAACTGCATTTATATGCAAAATCAGAAAATAATTTTTTTTCAGGAAATCAAGAACAAAGTATAAAAATCCTTTTCGACACACAAATTTCCCACGTGAGAATGATTTGTAATAAATAATTTTTAGAGAAAATGGAGAACCTACTTCAAATGAAAAACGTTCTCCATGTTCTTGTAAAGATGTTTAATGTTACTTGCTCCTCTGTCATATTTTTTTTGCATTTATGATGATATATAATAAAGAATTTCATACAATAATCACAGGCGTACATTTAGAAGAAACTTGAAGGGTTTTATTTTCTCATATTCTATAGTTTACTTATATATTTATGAAAGGATACAAGGAACCAAAACTTTAAAAGAATAATCGTTGTAAGCCTCCTGTAGCCTATCAATTATGCATATTTCAACGATATTTTAATGTATAAAATATTTAAAATATTTTTATCTTAAAAAATATATAATAAATTCACAAACATTGTGATTCGCAGAGCAAAACATTACAAGCTTCAGTGCTTATAGCCATATACATTCCAAGAAAAGGAATGGGTTAACGGCTGGAAGAGCTCGCTAAATTTTCTATATTATCTCCAGAAACTTGCGATCTTTTGAGCCAGCACTAAATGCAGGATAATGAAATTATATTTTTTGAAATATCACTTTTTGCTTACCAGATAAACTCATTTTCATATGATTAGAAAAGTGACTATCGAATTGATATGCTTATTTTATACAATTAATAATATTTTACATTGTACTTCGACAAATTTACACTTCATTTTGATGGTTCATCCCTTACCAAAAAAAAAACAATCTTTATTTCAAAAGATATTGTTCGTCCAAATATTGTAAAATGTTCATTTTACAAGTTAGAGTGGCAATATGGCCGATTTTGATGCTCTCAAACTTGAATTCAGCACCTCTAAAGCACACTATAATAGGCTGAAAGAAAGTCATCAGGCATGAAAGGAAAAATATACTTCACTTAAGCGAGAGGTTGGCTTCCTTCAGCGACAATTTCGCTCCTGTAATGTTTTGATTCACAACCTATCGGACAACGATGAATCCAACAGGGACCTCTTCCCATTTGTTTTCAACATTCTTACCAGCGCTGGTATTTTTCTTAATGAAACTTATATGGATACTACTTATCGACTGGGTAGGTCGCAAGGCAATAGGCCCGTACTTGTACGTTTCAACTCTAGCAGATGGAAGCAGGAGGTTCTCAACAAACGTGAACTTTCAAAGAGTTGAACCTTTCTGTCACATCTGATAAATCACCAGAGGAAAGACAAGAAATGAAAGCCCTATACCACACTGCCACCAAGCTGAAAACTGCTAGCTTCAATGTGTCCCTTAAAGGTAGCAGGATTATGCTAAAAAATCGTCAGCTCTCTCCTCTGAAAGTCGAATCCCTGCTAAAAGAAAAAGGAAATGAGCAACGTCCGACTGACGCTCAGTCCTCGTCAAGAAGCAAATCCAAAACACGACAGAATCGTCCAACGGGCGGATCGAGCAGCTCTCTGGACTCTTATTCAGGAAAAGTTGCTTCAAAGCCGGAGAAGCCTCAGTACAAAAGTCACAAATCCACTAAGTCTTAAGGCTTAGCAATTTGCAGCAGAGAATGAAGTCGTTGAGCAGGAAGTTTCACATAAATCTTCTAAAGGCATCAATCTTCGTATTTCATTCTGGAATGTCCACGGCCTTTCTCATTTTTCTGATATCGCAGTGCACGTACTTAGCTCGGATATCCTTTGCCTGTGCGAGACATGAGTAACTTCGCCGACTTTAAAACCCCCTAATTGGATCCCAGATCACACCGCTATTGTAAGTAATGCATAGCGTTCTAATAAAGTTAGTCACCCCAGTGGAGGTTTAGCAATTTTTATAAACAAATCTGTATTCAACTTTGAAATCTTATCAATTTCTTCTACATGTATTTTCGTTAAATGTTGGCGGAGGGCGCTTCAATTCATTGTAGGTAATGTTTACTTTAAACCATCTTTGGATATTAAGCTGTTCGAGCAGACTTTAGAGGAGGACCTTTTCGAGATTATATCGAGCTGTCCAGATTTACCAATGTTTTTAGGAGGCGATTTTAATGCACGTGTCGACAATCTGAATTGCTTGGAAGGGTTACTTCTTCCCCAAAATTCATCAGCATTGCATATGCGAAGATCATTGGACTCTGAGGTCACTGCAAGGGTGAGGTTTTTGTTAATATTCTTGAGGGTGGTGAATTGATGATCTTAAATGGGAGATTACCTAAAGATTTTTCGGCCCATTATACTTTTATTGGATTTCAGGGCATGAGTGTTAACGATTTTGTTGCGTGTAATATTGGCTCAATAGACCTGATTTCTAATTTCGAAGTTGTCCACACGAGCTGCGCAAAATTGCATTGTACATCTGTCAGCTTCTACAAATTAGAACCTTTGTTTTGGAGACGTGATTGTTTTGATACGTTTAAGTGATTTCCTCCTTACATATATATTTTTTTTTTTCTTTTGTAATCGACTTTATTCTATTCTGCTGTTCAATCTGGCTGCATATAATAACTTACTCTCTACATATATATCTTATATTGTTACTCATTTGTATCGATCTTTGATCGAAAAACAGATTATTGAATAAATAAATAATAAATAACTGACTTTTTCCATTAGCGTTTCACCGTATATGTGACAGGCTCCGACGAAAGGGGTCTAGTGGCTAAAAAATCGATTTTGAGGTTTTGACGGTTTCAACATGCTGAAATCTTATATTTTTACATGCGATTTGTACGAGATCGATTGATCAAAATTTCACGAAGTTAGGTAGTGTTGAACGAAACTACTTTGTCGCCAAAATATAGATAGGGTAATCAAGTCGCCACTAATAGATTTGTATGCACTTAAAGGTCTAGAGGGTAACTCTAGCTGAATATATAAAAAAACTACCCTAGTTATGAGTGACCAGGGCAATTCTTCGAAAAGTCTTCGAAAAGACAAGACTTTTTTCTGTTCACATTTTTTTCGTACAATTGAACGTTTTCAAGTTATAGCGTTATAAACATTCAAATTTACACTCAAATTGACATATTTTCAGGTAGATATCTCAGCACCTATTATTGGACCGAAAAATTTCGAAAAAATGCAAATTGCTTTCCAAGACACGTATTTCATACAAGAAGAATAAATTTTCCGAAAAAACTAGAACATTTGTTTATACTTCTGTTGTTTGTAATTCTGATGTTTTTACTTTTGAATGATCAACAGTTTTCGTTCGAGTGGGAAATTTATTTTCCCGTGTGCACTATGTGTTTGGGAAAGCTATTCGTATTTTTTCGACATTAATTCCAATAGGTGCTGAGATATCTACCTGAAAATGTGTTAATTTTAGTGGAAATTAATCTTTTTATGACGCTATAACTTGAAAAAGGTTAAGCACAAAAAATTGTTAAGCAGAAAAAAGCCTTGCCTTATATGTTTTCGAAAATCTGTGTGAGAGGCTCATAAGCGACAATTATGTAAACAAATAAAGGGAGAAAAGGAAAGAAACAACCAAACCAACCTCACTCTCTTTGCCTTATTCTTTCTCCGTCTGTTTTATACTACTAGGAATCAACATATTTCGAGGTCATTTAGACCTTCTCATCAGGGAAATTTTGCAGGAGTCTACGGTAATATATTTTGATCTGATTTTTATTTTAAATTGTAACAAATCTTAGATAGGATCTTATATTTACTTTTCTAGAAACTACTGGGATACACCGCTTTCTGTTAATAAAAATCAAATATACGCCCCTTTTTGTCCATGAAAATCTAATAAAACTGAAAGGCTTTATTATATATTAGGAATAGAAATTTTAAAATACTAATGCGACACCTAGCGATGAGGATGAAAGGATGGAGAGAGGAATGAATCGGGAGTGCCAAGCGTGCGGCGGAGTGATGCGGATGTGAGATTTCGGATTTTATCATTGTATCATTATATTAATCAATAGACATTTTTTTTTACTATCAAAAAGTCTACAATTTGGGGGCTCAACCGGGATGAATGTAAGTGGATCTCGCAGGTGATCGGAGAAAAAGGTATCGTGAAAAATAAAAAATTTTCCCGCGAATTCGAGACGCTTCGCACCGATAACGACGCATTTCGAGAACAAAGTCGAATTTCGGAGACGCTCAAAATTGGGTTTTTTGGAACTACGCCAAGTCGAAACGTGTAGAACCGGATCACGATAAGACAACATTAATCTAATAGAAATGTGTGACGACGAGGAGTTGACGCAAAAGGTCCGAGTGCGAAAAACGAGGGCACGAGGATCTAACGACGACGTGCATCTTAGAAAAGACGACGCTTTTCTTTGATTGTGATTTTATGTTAATGAAATATGCTGAAATATGGTGTCTATTGAGACGACCATAAGTGTTTCTTTGTGTAGTGTTCTGGTTTGAGTTGCAACGTTTCGAGTTACAACGTGCTGATGTGAGTGTAGCCAACTGCCGAAAGAGATTTGACATCCATCTGCAATCTTTTGGGATTAGACTACGACGGAACCAAAAAAGAATTAATTGCTCGGATCTGCAACGGGCTAATGGACCTGAATACACTTCAAGAAGACGATGACGCGAAAGACTTTGTCGAAGAGGAGGACGGAGCAGGTACGAATCTAGACGAAAACGATGGTGACGACGTCGCTGAAGAAAATGAGGATAGAGGTAGCAGTGTTGGAAGTCACGTGAGCGTTGTCTCCTATAATAACAGAACGACAGGACATCAAGCTGCTCGATTTGCTATCCACTACAAGGATGTGGAGGATTCGATCCGACCCTTCGAGGGTAATGACTCTTATCCTGTCGAAAGATGGATTTCCGATTTCGAGGATGTGGCTACTTTGTACCAATGAGACGACCTGCACATACTGATTTTTGCAAAGAAATCATTTAAAGGAGTGGCAAAGTTATTCATTCAAAGTGAAAAGAATTTGAAAACGTGAAAGAAACTACAGTCTGCTCTTCAAGATGAGTTTTCTTCCAAAATCAACAGTGCTCAATATATGTGATGTTATCGAAGCGGAAAATGAAGAAGGACGAGACTGTATAGGAGTATTTTCTGATTATGAAGAAGTTGTCTGCTAGAGGTGAAATAGAAGCTGAAGCTCTTATCCAGTATGTGATGGATGGAATAAATGATGAAATAGTGAACAAAGCTATTCTGTTCGGAGCAAACATTCCAAAAGAATTCGAAAAGAGAATGAAGGCCTACGAGGAGATCAGAAAAAGAAAGTATGAGAAGGCTGCCACTCAAGAGAAATTTGGGAGGAAAAATCAACCAGAAACGAAAAGAGACCAACCAGAAGCGAAGAAAGAAGCGAACAGCAAGGTACAACGGTGCTACAACTGCGGTGGCAAAGGTGACGACTCTAAGGACTGTCCATTTGAGAATCGCGGTAAGAGATGTTTCCGTTGTAGCGAGTTTGGGCATGAATCGAAAGAATGTAAGTCGACCGATGGTAAGTCAAATAGGTCACTTAATACCTGTAAAATAAAGCCGTATAATATACATAGAAAATAGGTCGAGATGAATGATACTAAAGTAGATTCTCTTGTAGATACCGGTGCACAAGTTTGTTCAATTCGCGTATCAGTTTATCCTAACTTTAATTTCACGACTGATTATAGGCGAGAAAATTCTTGCGTGATTGGCGTTGGACAGCAAGGAACAGAGACTTTCGGGTTTTTTCAGACGATTATAAATATTGACGATGATCATTTCCGTACCACCATCTATGTAGTTCCTGATGTTGCGATAGATTATGATTTAATTATTGGCAACGATGTAATTCACCAAGCGAAACTTGAAAGCGGATCTGATGGGGTAAAATTTACTAAATTGACGCCTACTGTATTTCTATCTCGAATTGATTATCGATAAACCTTTAATGGATCTTGATCATATCCCTGATGTTCGAATACGCGAAGAAGCTGAAAAATTATTCGACGAATATGTTCCCTGTGAAACAAAAACGACGAATGTTGAATTAAAAATTATTCTTAAAAATGAAAAACCTATTTATCAAAGACTGCGACGTTTTTCGCCAGCACAAACTGAAATTGTAAACAAACAAAACTAGCAATGGCTCGGAGAAAACAAAGTTCAGCCTTGTTCATCCGATTACGTTAGTCCTGTGGTGGTCACAAAGAGAAAGGACGGAACTCCGCGAGTTTGCATCGATTATCGCAAATTAAATCGCGTGATAGTTAGAGATCGTGATCCTCTTCCAGTAATTCAAGATTTGATAGATAAGCTGCAAGACGCTCGCGTTTTATAGTCAGAAGATAGTCAGAAGTATACGCCATACGTGACAGGAGAGGGTCAATTTGAATGTTTAATGATTCCGTTCGGTTTATGTGACGCTTCTGCTGTATTTCAGAGATTTATTAAAACTGTTTTTAGAGTACGGTCGAGAATTGAATAAGAAGAAAGCTGAATTGATGAAACGTCGTATTGAATTTTTTGGACATGTGATTGAGGATGGAAAAGTTTACCCATCGCCTGACAAGGTCGAGGCAATTCTTAATTACCCGGATCTGACCAGTACCAAGGAGGTGCAAAGCTTTTTGGGGTTATCCGGATATTTCCACAAGTTCGTTCCTCAGTATGCTCTAATCGCTAAGCCCTTGTCTGGTCTTTTACAGCTAGATAGGAAATTCCAATTTACTGAAGTCGAGAGAGGATCTTTTGAAAAGTTGAAAAGTATGATGGCCACGGATCCTGTTTTGATGATTTACAACCAAAAATATGAAACGGAGTTACACACTGATGCCAGCCGAGATGGATACGGAGCAATATTGATGCAGAAGTCGCCAGCTGATCTTCAGATGCATCCAATTCACTTTATGAGTAGAAAAACTACTCCAGAAGAAAAGAATTACACAAGCTATGAACTAGAGGTCTTAGCTATTGTTTCAGGTCTTCAGACATTTAGAATTCATCTGTGGGGAATCAAGTTCAAAATTATAACAGATTGTGCAGCTTTTTAGCAAACTATGGACAAGAAGGACTTAGTAACCAGAGTATCTAGATCGGTCTCTCTTTTAGAAGATTTTAACTACACGGTGGAACATCGGCCCGGAGTTCGGATGAAGCATGTCGATGCTTTGAGCCGACATCCCGTCATGACTTTCAGAATAGATGATATCACTCTACGTATTAAAAGAGCGCAGCAAGAGGACAGCAAGACGAGCTTAATCTTCGAAATTTTGAAGGAGAAACCTTACAAAGACTTCTTCGTGAGAAGTGGACTTCTTAATGTTGAGAAGGATGGCCGAGACGTTTTGATGGTTCCCAAGGTTATGCAAAATGATATCATTTGCAGTGCACATGATCGAGGACATTTTGGACTCCAAAGGACAGAAGAGCTCATAAGGCAAGATTATTTCATTCCAGACTTTCGACGAAAGATAGAAAGATTCATCGCCAATTACATCCCTTGTATTCTAAATGGTAATAGAAAACAACGTAAAAAGGAGGGATTTCCCCATCCATTATCCAAAGGCGATATTCCCCTCCATACATATCATGTCGATCACCTTGGACCCCTTGAAACAACAAGCAAAAAATATCATATACTAGCAGTCATCGACGGTTTTACTAAATTCCTGTGGTTATATCCTAACAAATCAACGACATATAAAGAGGTGATTGACAGATTGGAAAAACAGAAGATTGTATTTGGTAGCCCTGCAAGGATAATCTCTGACCGTGGAACGGCA
>JAUMHM010000031.1:10453405-10471596 GCA_032362435.1 Melikaiella ostensackeni
AATTAAAGCGTAATGGTATCGAAAATTTTCATTTATGTTCCCTGACATGTTATATTATATGATAAGCTATGAAATTGTTTGTCTTTTTCATGTTCAAGACGAGAGATTTTTCTATCGCCACTCATTGTTTGATGAAGTTGATTTACACAGGCAATATAATTCTTTACTACATGCAAACACTTTGTCAACTTTACAAGTGATGTCAGTCGAAATAAATTTGAACACGTCAACTGCCACGTTCCTGAAATTATTTCACAAAAAAATGCCGCTGCGAGGTACTAAGGGTGTATTTATTATGGATGTATTTATTTATGCTCACTCTATGAGCACTTTGCTTCCTCACAGGCATCAAATAAATTTGCTTCTCATGGAGGAGAGTTTTCCGACTGACAAAAAAGAAATTGACCCTTATTTCATCATGTTAATGTTTTTATCTTATACCGAAAATCTTATTTCCAGAAAATCAGGGAGACCATAAAGAGGTCATTCAGTGTATCTTGTTGTAACGAACAACTTTTCCAGTTACAGTAGTATAATGCTATGTTATGCTATCTCACTTATGTTATATTATGTTATGTTATGTTATGCTTATTTCAAATATGAAAAATGTTTTCCTTATGTAAGCAAAGTAAACATTTTTTTTGAATTCTATAAATTTTAAATGATTTTGTAATGAAGGGCTTTGAAAGTGTGGTAATTAGTAAGTTACCTTTTAAACTTTTTTTTATTTTCACTATGTTGACGATATATTGACTTGCGCTCCTGATTATGAAATTAATGAACTTCTTGTTAAATTCAACGCATATCATCCTGGATTAATTTTCACTATTGGAATTAAAAATAACAAAATTAACTTCTTAGACATCATCATTTACAAAGACAACAATAGTATCATTACCATCTGGTACCGGAAACCAATAAAGTCAGAGACATATGTCAGTTTCAATTCGAAGATTGCAATAAAAGATAAAATCTCTGTAATTGACAGTCTTGTTGACAGAACGGCTACGTTTTCTGATAATAAATTTCGAAAACAGAATCTACAAATTGTTATGGACATTCTCAAAATTAATGGTTATCCACTCAATTTCATTACAAAATATATTAATAAGGGACTAACAGTTTTGAACAATAAGAATTTGAATTTAACAACTGCGACTTATGATGAGTAACTCAGAAACTAGATTTAAGTGAACTCATTGTCCTTCCTTTCATAAATTCACTCGTCGGGTTTTACAAGAGGGCTTCCAAAGAATTCAACATTTTAATTGTTTTTGAACACGAGAAAAATCCATTCCACTGTTCCACTCAAAATAAAGGCATTGCTCGTATTGAACTTGGAACTCACATCACTCATATAATTCCTTATGAATGTGGTTGTATGTATATTGTACAAGCAGCACGGTATTTAAAATATAGACACAGAGAACATGAAAAACGATTTCATGAGAGATCCGAGAAAAACAGCTCTTGTTTCTCATTTCCACACTTTCTACCACAGCTTGGATTTTTCTAATGCTAAAATATTAGAAACTAAAAATAAATTAATGTATAAAAAACGTGCTTTCAAAGAGATGTTCCAAAATGTTCAACATAGTATCTCTATAAACAAACACACTGACATTGATTTTCTTAGCGATGTATGTTGTAGTCTCATTATAGCTATGAACAAGTAATAACTTCTTAACGTCATACATATTTGAACGGTTTCCGTTTTTTATAATATTTAGAACACTTGATACGACATCAGTCTTGAGCAGGTTTTTGAATACATGCTGTACCTAACCTCACTCCTGGGCATGCAGCCATGGGAAGAGGAGTGCTGCGCATAATATAATTAAACTATAACACTGAGAATGTACTGCATGTCCAGGAGTGGAGTAACTAACATACATACATAATATACATACATAACATACATACACATACATACATACATAACATACATACCATACATAATCATAATTACTATAATGTCTTTTCGTTTCAACATTTAATAATTTTCATCACTCTCAACTCCAAGTCAGTTTTGAGTCTCTGTTTTTTTCTAACTGTGAGTAACTCATTATATATCAACATCTGTATTGATTACGGAAGCTTGGTTAATAAACTTTTCCATACATATAAACGACTAGTAGATTGAAAACCTCTGAAAATTTGACAAACATATGTTTATAAATCGCCGTTGATAAATCATAAGAGGCTATCGAAGGTTCCTCAACAGATCAATCGAAGCGACTTGAAAACGCAAATAATTACATCAAATACAGTTCTGTTATATTCTTAACATCAAAAAAGTTTTCCTAATTAAAATATATGAAATAATTTTCTTGAAATGTTAGAAAAGGTTCTGTTAGATCATAAAAGGTTCTTCAATAGGTCAATCGATGCGTCTCGAAACCGCGAACGAATGTAGCATATACAGTACTGTAGTATTTGTCATATCAATAATGATTTTCTTCAGTATATTTAGTTTCTAATTTCATCCAATAATTCTTGATCAAATTTTGTGTATTAGAATAAAACATTTGTTCATCAGAAATGCTCAAATAATGTAAAATACGAAGGCTTAAAAAAATGGTTTACTTACATTTACAAAAAAAAATATTATTGTTAAGCCTTATCAACAAAAATGATGCTCTGAGTGATTTCATCTCACGAGGAATATAATAATTAACCAAATTCAATCAGTTAATGAAGTTTAAGGAATGACGAATATTTAAAATACATGTAAATAGCATTTGCGTGTTTGTATGATATAGTTTGATGAGTACACATTATATAGCTCTGTAGATAATATCTAAATCAATTATAATAAACAAATCGAAAAACACATTTGATGATGAATAGTAAAATTTTCAATATTTAGATTTATTACAATATTAGAATTTCTCAATTCAGTTTCTCATCGCCGTCGCACTGTCTGATCAAAAAGGTGCCTGTGGACAAATCAATTTTCTGCCCATAATTTTTATCCGATTTTCAAGCTTTTTTTTAATAAAAGCTTATGAAATTCTGCATCGTAATGAATCGGGGGTATGATACGCCATTCTGGAATTCCGTGCCTGCGTCTGCGGCGGGAAGAGGAAAAACGATTATGGCGCTGCGATCGTCACACTTCTCACTACTTTTCTAGTGCAATACAGAGTGAATGTTTTAGTTTTCATACTATTTTGGATATATTGAAGGTTCCTCAAGTAATTTTCAACACAAATTATTCAATTTGTTTAATTTAAATTAATTCTCTCAGAAGAAAAAAATCGGATTGAGTGACGATCGAAGCGCCAGTTGTGGACAACATTTTCCAAGATACCTGAATGATAGCTGAAAATCAGTAATTGGTGACATACTATCAAATAAAATTAAAAATATCTCTTCATGCACACGTTCGCGAATTCTAGAATATGAGGATTAGTGAAACTTATTAACAACCATTTATTCAAAATTTAACAGAAACTGAACAAAAGGACACATCCCGAAGGTTGGAAGAGAAAACAATAGAACCATATAAAATGCATAAACGAGTGGAACATAGATATAAGGATCACTGTAACAATACATAAATAACAGTAGGGTACTATTCGCAAAATAGGTAGAAAATTAAGGGAGGGATCGCGATTAAATAATCCTAAAGGGTCAGCTGTAAAAAATATGCGATAACAAAATAGAATTGACAGTAAAAGTAATTCAAAACGTACAATTTTATGGGAAATCGATATCAAAGATTGTCAAGAGGGGGTAAAATTGACAAGCCAAGGGGGTTTTCGCTCAACAAATATGTAATGGGGTTCGCAATCCAGAATTATAAAATACGAGTACATATATAACGATACCGTAAAATACGCAAGATATTACAAATAATACGACGGGTGAAAGGGGTTTTCGGAAGTACAAAAGGGGTTCTCTAAAATAAATAAAAAAGAGCTTCTCAAAATCAAATATAAAGAGGGATTCTCCAAAATGGGTGCAAGAGGGGGTTCGCAAAATAAATATGAAAAAATTCTTTAAAAAGAGGTAAATATAAAATGAGTTCTCAAAAATAAATACAAAAAAAGGGACTTTCAAAATAAATCTAAAAGCGAAATTCTCAAGATTGAATATAAAAAAGAAGTTATCACAGTTACATGTAAAAAGAAGGGTGTTCTCAAAATTAAATATCAAATGGTGTTCTGAAAAGTTTGATACGAAATGGGGTTTCTAAAATAAATGTGAAAGGGGTTCTCTCAAAAAGTTGATACGAAGGTAGGAATTCGCAAAAATAAATATTAAAAAGAAAAAGAAAGGAACCAATTTTGCGTAAAGGGGGACATCATAATTCAAAACATGGAGACGAAATGCAAAGTATCTGGGTATCGTCAGAAGGAAAATTTCAATTTTGAATATTGGGAGAGCGAAACGCAGGAGGGTCGGAATATAACGAAATGGGACACTATAACTCTTATTATTAAAGGGGACAAAATATAGGGGGTCAGAACATAGTAAAATAGGACATTATAATTTTTGAATGTCGGGGTACGAGACGCAAGAGGGTCAGAATATTACGAAATGGGACACTTTAATTATGACTATTAAATGGGCCAAAATATAGAGCGTTAGAACATAGAAAAATGGGACATCATAATTTTAAATATCGAGGTACAGGGCGCAAGAGGGTCGGAATATTATGAAATGGGACACTATAATTATGATTGTTAAATTGGCCAAAATATAGGGGGTTAGAACATAGCAAAATGGGACATCATAATTTCAAATTTTGGGGTACGGAGCGCAAAAGGGTCGGAATATTACGAAATGGGACACTATAATTGAAAGCACGAGGGGCCGAAATTAGTTTATGAAGAGGGAAGGGTCGCGACATTATCAAAGAAATATTTTTACCATAGAGCACTGCAAAGGGGTCTGGACAGAAAAGGGATACATGAAAAGCATATCAAATCGTTATACTCATAGTTAATAATGGCAATCATTTCAGCGCTCGGCACTCCGGATTTTAATATAGATTTAAAGGTACATAATAATGAACAGTATACGACAAATGAGAAACATCAGATAATCAAATAATCAGTAATATTTAAACACAAGGCAATGTTGATGACTTAGCCAAGGAGTCGAATTATTACAATGGAAGATCGAGAAAAAACGACAAATTAACTTGACTAAATCACCAGAAGAAAACGGAATCCTACCTTAGATAATTTAGGTGGGGGAACCAGGATCTCGTGTCAGCACTTTGAGTTCACAACAGAAGTTAGAATGATAATGAATCGCACGCTGGCCAGTGAGTTAATAGAACTCCAAAGATTACATGATCAGAGGGGAGTGCTGATGCGCAAGAGACTAATCTCGGTAATTCCCTACGGTCAAGAAAAAGATAGCCAGCGAGGTCTGCTTCTGATTGGTCCATCCTGTGGTCCCGTCTTCTCTTCGCTCGTCCTTACCAGCCGCCGTTGAGGGAGAGAGAGAGATTCCGAACTCATTTACACGAGAGGGAGTGAGAGGCAAGAATCGTCCCGTCGTTGCTTTCAGGGCTGGCTGTATTCTGGTGTTGAGGTGGAGAACTAGGAGCCCTTTCTCCTCGCTGTAGGTACGATGTAGACTCTTCGATGCTCCCGATGAAAAGAGAGAAAAACAAAAAGGCATCAAAAGCCAAGAATTGCCTGTTCACAACAGAAACATTCATAAAGATAATAGTTTTTAGGCGAAGTTACCTATTCCCTTGTAGAATTCCGTAGTAATCGCCTCGGTCGATCTTCACCAGGAACGTTCCTTGGATATAAGATGACCAAAAGAGAACTTCTATCCATTCGATTCTTATTGGCAGAATTGTCTATACTGCCTTGGATGTCAGAAGGATAGCCGATAAAGAATCCATTCAATCCTTATTGGCAGGACTGTCTATCCTGCCTTGGATGTCAGAAGAATGGTCGATAAAAAATCCACAAGTTTATGTGAGGACCAGAAGTACGAAGATCTGATGAAGGTGGGGGTGGTGATGGATCCCTTTGATTATTTGCGTAGGTGGCGAAAACCTCTAGGACCCTCGCTGGAGACCGTTGAAGTAGGAAATTTAACAAACAAAAATTAAAACAGCTCTAATTTCTTAAAATCGAACATGATAATTCAAAAAATAAATTAACGAGATAAATAATTAGAACATAAAATGAATCCGAATAAAGCAAAATAAAATAACAAAATAAAACAGAAGAGAGGAGTGCCGAATCTTCTACCTTCCGTGTGGACACGAGAGCTTCAACTTTAAAATTATATATATATATATATATATATATATATATATATATATAATCGAATTTGTGAGTTGCAGAAAATCTGCAACGTCACAACTCTTATCGAATTCACGGCGCGATTCTCAATAGATATCGAGAGCCAATCGTTATGGAGGGAGCAACTGCTGAACTAGCTGAAAGAATGTTAGAAGAGTCTCGTACACCTAATGTAATTCAAGCTAGAGTTGCAATGGATAACCTTCACACGAGAAGCACACGGTGGTCTCAATTAAACGCAAATCATGTGCCCTACTTTCCAAGACTTGAATTCATTTATTTAATGGACCTGACAACGGGAATCTTTCATCTTAAGCTTGCACCTACTCACATACAAGACAAGCTTCAAAGAGAAGAGACTGAGCAGTTTCAAATAGATGAACTATTGGATGAACGTGGACTCATTAGAGTACGAATGTATTCCCGATTCAGAAATGTTACCAAATACCAACTTTGGATAGCATATCTTGGAGAAGACTTCAACAGGTAAGAGAACGAGGACCTTGCAGGTGTAGAACCTAATGAACCTACCTTAGGTTATTGCACGTTGAAACTGGAGCTAGAACACTTGGTTCATGTGCCAACATTGCAAGCATATTATGGTATTTAGGGTATGCACTACATGGACTGATCTATAGTCTTGTCTAAACTGGCTGTACTACCAAAATGTCTTGCCCCTGTTGGTTGGATCGATCTACCATATAGTCTTGTCTTAATTGGCTTGACTATCAAAGTGTCTTGCCTTTGTTAGTTGGATTGATCTATAGTCTTGACTTAACTGGCTGGACTGCCAAAGTGTCTTGCCTCTGTTGTGTGGACTGATATATAGTCTTGTCTCAATCGGTTGGACTACCAAATATTTTTGGTAGTCCAGAATGTCTTTTGTCTTGATTAACTGGGTTTGCCTTTATTTTGTATAGGCTATTGAAATTGACTGCTTCATTGACTTTCTTACATTGCCAGGACCACCGCATGGTTTTACCTTTTACTGCCAGGACAGCGCCATTATGTTTCCCTTATCATCTGGAATGGTCTTGCCAGTGTCGTCAGTGATTGTGCTGATCTTTAGTAGTCCAGAATGTCTTTTGCCTTGATTATTTAGAAGAATCTTGACATTGCTAGGGAAGTCCCATTATATTGCCCTTAGTAGCTGGACTGGTTTTTCTTTTGACAATTGGAGTGATCTACAGTCTTGTATTCATTGACTGAACTGCCTTCTATCTTCAATATTTCGAACAGTTTTTACATTGCCAGGACTACCCCATGGTTTCACCTATTATTGCCAGGACAGCGCCATTTTGTTGCCCTTTTTAGTTGGACTGGTTTTGATAGTGTTGCCAGAATTGTCAGTGATTGTGCTCGTCACACTTTACTGAAATATTTACACCTGGTCTTGAAGTTTCGAGCGGAACATTCGATTCGCTTGTGGTCATATTTTTCACGTTCAACTCCTCCATCTCGGTAACTTTTGATTTATTGGACTGGTGCCCATTAGAATTTTTTGATCAGGAGGTTTTGAACTATATTATATTACAATTTCAGTCAATTGGACCGGAGCCGGATTTTAATGTTAAATGCACGGGATCCTTTCTAGGTCTTACCCCCATACTTCTTTTCTTTTAAAAATTGTTCAGGAATGATGGTCTATTTATCCAATTTTATAGGATATCTCTTCAGAGAACCCCGACGTTCTCTCTTAATTTGATAGGCGCGTTTGAAATCAGCATCATAAAATCTATAAGATTCCTACATTCAATAAGTATTAAATTATTAATTTTGAATGTTGACTTTGAACTCGAAGTCAATTACCCAAAATCCCTCAGAATAGTAATTTTCAGTAAAATCGGTTTTTCCTTTACAATGTTGTTTCAGTATGTTGGGTCTGCTATTTTGAATTCTGACATTTTGACTTTGGATTCGAAATCAGTGACCCGAAAAACCACTATTTAGTAATTTTTAGTCATATCGGTTTCGTTCTATAATTTTGAACTGCCATATTAGATTTGTCTTTTTGAATTTTGAAATTTCAACTTTGGAATCGAATTGAGAGACCCCAAAAATCCTTGAATCACACGAATAGTGAAATTTACTTTGGTAGAAATCATTCATGCAATGCGGAGTTGAAATAGTAAATTTAATTTCATATCGATTTGGTAGCAATTTCAGGTTCGACGCCAGCGCTCTGAACTGGTACTGATACTTCCTGTTCAAATGGCTCGAGCGGCTTGAAGACATGTACTCTCATACTTATAATTTGAAATCTCTGAATATTATCGCGATCCGCGATAACTTTGTCATAAAAATATCCAGCGATGTTCAGTTTTTGATCTACTAGTGCTTTAGATTTATTAAATGATTAAATCAAATTGAATTATATCAAATAAAAATTAAATTATAAATTGATGTTATGTGAGTTCTTGGGTGAACCCGGTTTTTCGTCGTCAGCTACGTACGAAGTCAAGTGCTTGATGAGATAAAGATGTTATGAGTATAATATGATGTTTGAATTTTCTTGCAGCGATGTTGTAGTAGGCACGAAATTAGGTGTATAATGTAGTGTGGAGTTCGTCGTTTACCGCTGTTGTCCTCACGCAGCGGCCGAGAGCGTTGGAGGTGACATTAATCGCCTCTGGATGCTTTTTTAGAGTTACCATCTGTTACTCCATAGAGTTTTAGTCGCCTAGTTCCTGATGATCTAGGAAGTTTATTACAATGCGACAGGTGTTTAATAAAACCGCCCTTTGAGTTGCTGCAAGCACTCTACTGACTCCTAGATGTTCGAGATGTTCAGTGCATCTGGCATGCACATTGCCTGTAGCCGAAATCACAATAGGATAAATAGATACATGTTTCACATTCCTCCATACTTTCTTCACTTCATGCCGTAGCTCGCTATAGTTATGGATCTTGATTATATAGGTTGCCTGCAAATTCCGGTTGAGGGGACAAGAAATGTCGGTAATATGGACTCTTCCACCTTTTTCTCACGCATCACGATGTTCGGTCGATTGGCTCGGATATAATGATTCGTCTGGGTAGTAACATCCCAGTATAAAATGTAGCCTTCATTTTATAAAATGGGCACTGGAATGTATCTATGATGTGACACGTGCTTGAGATAGTTTCTGGTGCTGACAATCCTGTCCTGAATCGCTTTCACGAACCCCTCCATTTCCGGGAACAGGATGCCTTTTTCAGTCAAATATTAAATTCCTCTCTGTCGACTTCATAGTGATCTAACGTTTTGTGGTGCTCGCCGTGGATAGCTTTTTGTCTCCATTGCGTTTCTAATTCCTTTATGGTTTCTGTTCTGATATTCAAGGCTTCCTCTGAGAACAAGTTCAAGGGCGTGTGATCGAAATCTGTATCACAGATAGTGCTGTAAAGCGCAGCATCTCGCTTGCTATTAAAATAGTCTCGCAACTGTAGAACTTGTGATACACACATGCGCTTGAGATCTGCGATGCCTCTACCTTCTCTATGCCGTGGTAGAACTACCGTTTCAATCGCCGAATTACTGTAGTGCATTCGATGCTTGGTCTTGTAGGGAAGGCAGTCATTAGGCTTTTCTTAACTATCGTACGCTGGATACCCTGAGACTCAAGAATACTCAGATATTTATATGACTCACTCTCGACCATTACCTTGATGTGATCCTCGTTCTCGTCTTCTAATACTGCAGTCCCTGATTCTCCTCTGAATAAATGCACTGTTATGCATTTGTCCAGTCCAAACTCCATATGGATGTCATTGGGCAACTGCTTTGGGCCATGGAACACTTGCTCCAGTTTTTGGTTTGAACTAGTGTATAGCTTCAGGTCATCCATGTACAGAAAATGCCTCAGTTAATGACCATCCTCGTTATTATGTACTCTTAACCCATGAGACATGCTATATCGTGTTCGGCTCAACGGATTCAACGCTAAACAGAACCACAGTGCAGTAAATGTATGATTCATGTGCCTCAAAGCACCATCGCACGACGTAAGAAGTCGATAATACATGATCCGATCTTGTAAACTTTTAAAGCTGCAAGCAAATAGTCAAGTGCTACCGGAGGGAACGCTTGCTTATCAATATAAGCCATGTGCGAGCTTCTTTGATGTTTTCTAGCTGGCGTCATGGCCACAACGTCAATTGTGACTAGATCTTCATTGCCCCGCGAGTTTTTGCAACATCTTTTTGTTCTTCTGATAGGATGTTATTCTCATCGCAATGAAAGTAAACCTTATCTGCAACTACAGCTGTAAGGCAATTATACACCGATGGTAGACAGGCTATTGGTCAAAATTCAGATGGATTTTGAGCGTCTGGTTTTTTAGGCAACATATACGTGGTACTTTTAAGCATAAAGCCTGACATCAGATCTGGTTGTTCGATGAGCCTTTGGAAACATCTAGCCAACGCAGGATATACACTCGTCAGGTACTTGTACTAGAAATTATGCATCATGTCCGGACCTGGGGCATTCCAATTACTTGCCCTTTTTAAACCCGCTGAAACCTCTGAGTCTGTGATTTCAGTTGACTCCGTTACAGGGTTATTGTTTGCGCTTTATTTCTCTAGTTTAAACGACGTAGCTATTAACTGGTTTCTGTTTCTTTTTCCCCAAACACCCGACCAGTGATCAGCTATGCCTTCCAATTAAGAAACTTCAGTGTCCTACTGAATATTTTCCTCTTTACATCGTTAAGAGTAGCACCTTCTTGCATCTACCTGAAAGGTTCGATCTTGCTTTCTTCTTGCACTGCTCTTATTGTACCGGCGCAGTCTAGCAGTAAGAATATCAAGTCTCTGCCTTTGGTAGTCTACAATCTCATCCAATATAGCTGGTGCCAATATCTCGATGTTCCGAGTGTGGATGACTTTAGTAACATACCGTGACAGGTTTCTGGTTCTTTTTCCTTTCTTATATTGAGTTAATATACCCAATTTGCTCCTTACTTTGCTGACATCCATATCCAACCTGATTTTCCATGGCGAATCGCACTCCCTTCCTGGGAAAGAGACTGCATTTTTAGGCCTAGTTCTACGGCCCAACGTTCTAACCTTGTTGTTTAGGTGCCCTATCATTGCATGCAGATCCCTGGTTACGAACATTTTTGGCAGAGAATGCCTTTGTGTTCGTTCTACATTCCTGAATTCTAGTAAAGCTTGAACAAAATTCCTTTGAAGGTGCTGCAGTTTTTCTGGGATTCCGCTGTTTACATCAAGGGGAACTTCAAATTCCAGATGTGGTACTAGTAGACCCGGTACTTGTACTTCATTTTCCCTGGCACCTGTGCCTTCAGCTTCAATCACCTCTTCATTATCCACCCCTCCCATAGAGATTTCACCAATAGGAGGCTCTTGTTCTACTTCTATTTTGTTGGTAGCTATTTCAACCGCTGAAAGCGATTTGGTGACAGATGTTGAGCGCTTTTGATCTGCTAGACTCTGCACCTTCATTCTTGTGGCTAGACGCGGATACTTAAGTAAGATAAGACGATGATATTCTTTCCTAACACTTTGCCCAATATTTTCTGCTAAAAAATATAGATGCATAACATCTCTGTTCATATGGCATGTGCATTTTAGTCGACACTTTGCTTGCTAAGTCTCTGATACTGCGTCTGGTTAAATCAGGCCATCTGTTTCTGGAAGATGTGGTGGTACAGGATCATCATGAGCTTGGGCAAGAACATCGATAGTACGATGATTACTCTCCATTGCTCGGTTTTCTCAGATGAGTAGGTTATTTCTGGTGTCCTTCACTTTAATGATAAGATCTCTTACTGCTTCTTGCTGGCCAGATTGTTGATCAATGAGATCTGCCTGACCATCAGACAGCTCACTATCACCACCGGCCTACATGCTATGGCCCCAGCGGTGGCTCCAGGGGCGCCTCGACGACCCTCTGGAAGTAACAATCGTTTCGATATATTTTTTAACTCTTAATTTTTTGAGGGGCTTGTTGTTCTTCTTAGCCCCTTTCCTCTTCGTTCTCCGTTTGGTTGGCAAGGGAATCCCTGTCAGTAGCAATGCTACCGCCAACGTAGCCGTCAAAGTCATAACATATATATATATATATATATATTTATTTATTTATTTATGTAATTTTAAAAAATTGATGAAAGAACCACCGCAGGATCGTCCTGCGAGCGACTGCTATCCAGGAAAATGATTAGATCCGCCGCAAAGGTACTTATGAGAATCGCGAAGTGCGAGAGATAGTGGTAAAAGTGTGATGCAGAAGAGAAAAGGACTCATGGTGTCATTTCCAAAGGGGCCTCTCTGGAAGGTGACGCTGTTAGTTGGCACACAATATTTTCCAGAGGAGATAGTAAATCTGGTTTTCCAAAAAGACTCAATCTCTCTATGTATTACACTATGTGTCTATGATTCACATTGTTTGTAGATCTCTTTCCACACAGGTCCAATTGTCCAAACAATCCTGTCGGTCAGGATAGCTGCAAAGATCTTATACAGCGTATTCAGACAAGTTATTGGCCTGTAGTTCCTTGGGTTGGACAAGTCGCCTTTCGTCCTAACACCAGCCACTGTGGAATGGGCGTCTCCGACTTTAAATACGAGGTAAAGATCCGGCCCAGGCGTTTGTGTGTAGAAATAAACTTCTTCCACCAGAAATTCTTGATACCATCCGGTCCGGTAGCGGAGAAGTTCTTTGTGCCCCTCAGCGCTCTTTTCACCTCTTCGGCAGTGATTGGTGGACATTGTTTCTCGGACTTTATGAGGTTGTCGCACAGCTCCTTGAAGCGCATGATGTTCTCAGTGCCTTAATGCAATGGATATTGAACTTCGTAAACCTCACTCCAAAAAGTCTTTACCTTTTCAGACGTAGAATGATTATTGACAGAAAGAGGGGGATCGCTGAGGAGGCGCGATGGATTACCAAGAAACTGTTGGTCCTCCCTGACCCATCCCTTCATCTTTTGTCTTCTCCTCCTGGCTTCAGATAATACCCATATTTTGTCAACAGTGTGCTGCTTGATAGTCAGCAGCTTTAACTTGTTCAATGTGTGATGGTGGATCCTCAGTTCGTAAGCGCACTTTCCGACCCTCACCGTGAAAGGTTTACCAGATGTTATGTGGTCGATCAAACACTGAATACGGTACGCGTTCTGTATTGCCCAGCCAATCTTCTTGTTCAGTTGATGCAAGCGCTTTTTGGTCTCATGATGTATTGTCAGCTTGCCCTTCGATTTATATCAGCCAAACCTCTCGCCGCATCATAAACTGAACAAGTGATGGTCCAGAGGTCGCACTCCTGTATATATTCTGTTTGCAAGAGGTCGTCGGCGCGGTTTCGCAACCTCTGTTGTGAATCGTGCGATAGCTCTGGGTGTTCCTGCCACCACGGAGTGTGCAGGCGCGCCATGTAACCCCTGCAATCAGGTATAATGCTGGCATCGTAGCAATCCAGCAAGTCATCTCTGAGTAGATCCGTCCACTCAAGACGCCGAACGTCCCGCCGATCTGTCATCGTATTTCCATCCAAATTATTTGCAGCACCCCTAACTCTAGGCAGACCGGCACTGTTTGCCGACTCATTGTCGGATGCTCTGCGCGTTCCATAATTTTGAACCGCATTCACAACTGGGTTTGGTGTTGTCATACGGTAGTTGTTCCCAGGAGCAGCTAGGGAAGGGGTTCGTCCACTCGGCACAGGGACCCTCTATCCGGTAACCTGAGGAGGCGTCCTGTGGCTTTGTCATAAGCCTTCCAATTCGATTCCAAAGGAACTGAACCAAAATATATATATGGGTTGTGCCACGTCAACCGGATCAGAGCTGCCGCCAAAATTTGACGTGACGAAATATTATGCCTAAGGGCTCATTTCAAAGCTTGGACACAAAACTACAAAAAGCCGTATGCGCCCTCATAAAAAAGCAAGATGGCGGTCATAAACTCAGAAATTTCAGGAAATGAACCAAATTAGTGCTGCCACCAAACTTTGAAGCGATGAAAAAATATGTATGAGGGCTCATTTTGAAGCTGGGTTTCTTTCCTACAAAATATCGTATGTCTAAGAGTCATCCAACACAGACAGTCGTACTCAAAACAATTCAAAGGTAGTTATCGGGAGTAGTGATCAATGATCTAGTAAAATGAATTTTAACTTACAAAATGGCTAATCACCATATTTGTTTGAAAATGGATTGGCAGGAATTTGAAATGTCACTCATCTCAAATCTGATGTGAAAGATTCTATGTCATGAAATGGCGCACGCAAGATGGCAAATGAGTGGCCGAAATTCAAATGAAATTTATTGAGGTACACTGGAACGGTTCGGAAATTAATTTATGTTGGTTTTCAAGATTGTTAGTTACGAATCGGCTGTGAACGGTTTGAAAATGAATTTATGTTGGTTTTCAAGATTGTTAGTTACGAATCGGCTGTGACAAATTCAATATAGCGGTCTCATGTCCGCTATATTGAATTGTGAAAGTTTACTAAGATGATTTTTAAGATTGCTTTCAAAAATCTGGTGTGAGAAATGTGAGAATTTAATACTGCATAATAATTATATCATCTTTTGCATTGAAGTATCTCTTTACTGTTAGTTTATTACTGAAAGTTGGGATAAATGCATGATTGCTCTGAATATTTTTTACAGCAAGTGGTTTAGGGAATATCTTATTCAGTCTCTGGAGTAACTTCTCATGATCATTCTTGGTATAATGGAAGAATTGTATGTTATTAAATTTTTTCTTGGCTCATGCGAAGAGAGAAGTCGAATCTAAAATAGCATTGCGGGGTTCTGCTGGGAAAGTATATCGAGTCGCTTCACATTTCAGACATGCTCCAAGACCATCGCAAACGCATTTTCCATGTGATGTAGCATAGCAGTGCCATTCCGCTTCAATCTCAAAATCAACTTTGTGATTCATGAGATGCCTCATTTGAGTTTTATTCTTGAAATGTTGCTTAGCACCATCACTTACGTAATAATTTTTTTTTTACTTTTGGACATCTCTATTTGATCTCTGGTATTACATTCTGCTGCATTAAATACACTGCAGTTGCATCATGAGTTGTACCATTTGATAGTAAAATAATGCTATGATATTTTAACTGCTCACCAGAGCGATAGTAAAATACAACAGTGAAAACGGTACATTGGTCATTATTATAATGGAAGGCCTGCACTGCATTATGAACAACGTATGCATAATTTTCCGCAAAATCACAGTGTAACAATACTTCATCTTCTTTTAAATTTTCCTTCTTGTCAGATAAAAATTTAGATTGCTCTTTGGGAATAAAACTGTTAGTTATGAGGACTTCCAAGCGTTGGCACAATTCTTCCACGAATTCATCCGAGAGAAGACACTCATTAATTTTGAGGTGTTTTGTATGTTCAACATTCTTTTGGATTTAGTTTCAGATTGCATAAAAGACAAATTGCAGTTATGCACAAACTTAACAATAATATCGATTTTCGAAACTCTAATATCTGTCAGAACGGTGTTTAATAATACTGTATTATCATTTAACAAAAAATTTTACAAGCAGATATCAGGTTGTCTAATGAGATCACCCTATCTCCAATTGCATCTAATCTTGTTTCAGAAGACATAGAACACAGAGCGTTCGCTAAACTAAGTTTCGAACCGCTTTTCCACAAAAGGTATGTGGACGACATTTTCACAGTAGTTCCAGCAGATAAAATTCAAAAATTAATTAATATATTTAACAGCATAGAATAATCTTTACAGTTGACTTTTGAACAGGAAAATAATAATATTCAAAATTATTTAGATTGATCGATTATCATAACAGACAATGGAGCTTTAATTACCAACTGGTACAAAAAACCTTCAAGGTCAGGTCAATACTTAAACTATCACTCGCACCATCAATTTAATCAAACAGTTGGATCAATAACAGGATTAAATGATAGATGTATAAAATTATATGATTTCAAGTTCAGGAAAGAAAACTTAGATAAATTAAAAATAACGTTACAACAGAATAACTATCCATCGCCTTTGATAAAAAGCATCGCAGCAGAAAGAACACATGAATTCTACAATAGCCGTACTAAAAAAACAAATGGCTAGAAAATTGTTTAAAAAAACTGAATTACGAGTTTCATTACCATACGTACAAGGTTTATCAGAAAGATTAAGAAATGCTCTTAAAAAATTGATAATTATGTATGTTTTATAAACAATTATAAATTCGATAACTGTGTTATAAATAAGAAAGATTCTGAAAGAATCAAAAATTTATCAAACGTAATGTACTTAATAAAATGCAAAGGTTGTCACAACACTCGTGGAATTTTGATCATCTATTTGATTTTGATAATATAAGGATTCTAGCTAGAGAAAACAATACATATAAAAGAATAATTCTAGGATCGATCTTCATGAAAAAATAAAGAAATTTTTTTATAAATTTAAAAACAGAAATACTCGCTATATTCATTTGTAGTTTAATACGCCCTCTATATGTGAACAAGGATTCAGAATAACCTACGAATTCGTTCTCCTTACTATTATTTGTTGTCCGTCGAAATCATTATTATACGAGTCGCTTTTTTCAGTTCTACTGAAAATGTAACAACTACATTTTTGGGAACCTCTCTAATTTTTATAAGGGTTCTGATGAAGGCGTAAACATCACGTTAAAGTTTTTTACTCGTATTTAAGATGTCAAATCTGACAAAAAAATTTTCTTGTACAACCAATTTCTATATGACTCCAAAACTTTGAGGTAATTTTCAAATAATAATACTATGATTATTTTTAGACAAAACTCAACTAGCACTAATTAACTGGCCCTGTTTAAGACTATTTAAGAAGTTAACTTTATGAACTTGACTAGGTGTAAGTCTTAAGAAAACTCCACTAAACGTCTAATAAATCCTTATAGATCCATATAAAATTTCTATAAGTATCTGTTTCATTTTTTTGGTTTAGCGATGAGCGCCAAATAGGAAAAATTATCCAAATAGAAACTATATTTTTATCTGTTAGTATCATAAGAATCCAATTGAGCCTCCGCTTGGAAATCCAAGTAGGTTACAGTATTCCGAAATCCAAATACATCTCAACAAAATTACAGACTTTTCACGCCATCGGTAATATTCTATTTGTAAATCCAAACAGAAAGAAAATCAAATCTAGTTCGTAGATCTAGGTAGGTTACAGTATTGAAACATGCAAACAGATCCTAGAAGCCTTGGTGCGCAATCGTAAAAATAATTTTTGGATATCCAATTATAAACCAGCTCAAGTTCTGTTAATTCCAAATTATTCACAGTCATGGAATATACCAACAGAACCAACAGAACTAAACAGATACTTATGAAAATTCTATGTGGCTCAATATGAATCTATTCGACATTTTGCGAACAGCGTTATTATTGTTATTATTTTTTGAAATATAATTCACTTTTAGTGCAGTATAATTTTCGTCACTGTAAATTAGTCGCATTATGTTTTAATGGGAATAAAAAAGTACTACTTGAGTAATTTGCGAACATTTTGATGCTATGGAACTAATGGAATTTGAGTTTTTCAAAATTTTGGTGACAATACACTATTGCTCCCATACTCTCATCAGTTACGGGTATGTAAATTACGTACACCAAGAATATAAAATGCAAATTCATATTCATATATTACAGATGGAAACATTTTTCTTTTTCTTCTATTAATATTCATATATTCATATTTGTATTTGCGGCGAAGGCACTGAAGTACCAAGTGGGAACATTTGCCGAGTTAACAGTGGATTTGTGTTTTGGAAAGAGAAACATAGACTAACGAATCCATTAGAGATAACCCAGTAAGAAGAAACTAAGTGGGGCGAATTGAGGAGTCGTGAATCTTGCTTTCCGACAATCACGAATTGGAGCAGGTTGTGAATTCGTGTAAATTCGTAAAAAGTAATAAAAT
>JAUMHM010000031.1:10502347-10529104 GCA_032362435.1 Melikaiella ostensackeni
TTTCTTAAGTAGGTTATCAAATTTGGATTTACAGATTTGTTTATGTGATTCGAAAACTGTTTTTGCCTTTTTTGATTAAAAAAGAATAGTTCAAATATATTACATTTGTATTTATTTCACGTACAAAGCAAATACTTAGCTGAACAGCAAAAATGAATATATGCATGAGATTACTCTAATTTGAATATATATTTGACACACAAAAGAGTTAATTGTGTTTGTTAAGGAAGCTTTTTAAAGAGTCACTGATGTCAGCGCATATACGCTGATGGATTTAGCGAGCTATAATTACAACATTGCGAATCAGCGAATATTCACTGCTTTCAATAACGAAAATGTAAGTGTGCTGATTTAATCAGCGAAAGTCTCACTGATTCTATCAGTGATCTCTACCACTCCGCATGCGCAAGCTGATATTTGACTGACTATTCAGCGGAGCTTATTGATTCGCTGTAACAATTTCGTTCACTTCTGATTCATATTCAGATTTATGTATAGAGTAGTCTTATATTTCAAAGCCTTGTCTTTAAAGTTCTAAAAGAATCGTAAATGGCATGTTGACTTTATGATGGGTAGTTTTTTATCCATACGGATGTTTCATGACAACTTTCCTGCGTCTAAATTTTTTTCTGGATTACATGAAATAATTGCACTAAAAAGTACAAGGAGCTGGAAAATTCTTTTTTTTTTTGTTTTTAAAAAGGGTTGTTTTTGATTTTAAGGTGTTTTTTCTGAATTTTTTTGCAGTTTTTCATTTGAGAACCTCTCTTGAGGGCAGTTTACCATTTAGGAGAAAAAGTTAAAATAATGTATCATATGAGTGAATGCAATTTTTGAAAGTTTGGGGATGGTTTATGTCTCTTAAGTGCCCTTTTTACCGCCTACATTGTGACAAGTATTTTTAAATATTTTCAAAGACAACTTGATACGTAATTTATATGAAGTCTGTTAGACTAAATTAAAAAATCTTAGTATTTATAGGCAAAAAAAGTTAGTTTATATATCACCCAAGGAAATATACGACTTTGTTTACGTTTGGGAGTGGCTTAAACACCGTAGGAGTGTAATTACTTGGTGTTTTCTAACAAATTAAGTAAAAATCACTGTTATTGATTCACTAAATGTGGGAAATTTTTGGGAGCTATCCTCTCAAATCGAAGTAAGTTTTCGTATTTCAGCCACCTTAATGATTCATAAAATGAAGAATAAAAGTAAGAAACTCCCAAAGGCACACAAATAAAATAAATATTTAGTAACATATTGGCGGGAAAAGTCTCCAGCAAACAACTTTTTGGTTTCCTTTTTATGCGAATAAGGGTCGATAGTAGCGAAATCCTATATTCAGAGATCGATGTCTACGTCGTTGACCTCAGAGACAAGTCATTTGCATTTAACGTGAAAAATGTCGAATTGCATTTCCAAGTATATTTTACGGAAAAAGTTTCCTTCCATGGTCAATACATTTCACGCTCTTCCTGTCAATCCTTAGGGAAAAACGTTTGGAGCAAAGTTACCTTTCTATAAGGTTAAAGTTGAGTAACTGAGTTTTTGCTTCAAATCAGAAAAAGAATTCGCATTAGAAAAATAAAGTTATGAATTTTTTACTTTGTGGCACGAAAATAAATCTTGGAAAAAGATCATTTACAAAAATGCAAACTAATTTCCATTTTCTTCCCTGATAAGAACAGCATTCAGATTTTGTATCGCGTTTCAATTTCATTAAATTTATTAACATAGCGCGCATAGCTTTAATCAACCTTTACTGTAAAGGGCTTGTCTATTCCAGCTTTTTGTCTATTTAAAATATTTTAGTTTTTTATATTTTGAAAACAGTTTTTTTTTTATATTGCCTTGAAAAAAAGCTGGATCTCTAAACATTTATTTGCTTAAATTCTTTAATTTGACAACCAAAAAGAGGTCTCAAGTGTTCAAGATAAAGCGATAAGTGGAGCTCTTCTAAATTTGTTTAAATCGGTAAAAAATCTTTTTTTTTTAATTCCTCGTTTCTGGTGCATTTTGTGAGAAAACATTATACATTCAGCATAATGTATATAAAATTCTCCGTGAACTAAGGGGTCACTAACAAAATATGTCATACGTTCAGGGGTGAAGGGGGTCTGTGTGTCATTCTCCATGTTGAGAACAATACGAAACGTATTACGCAGGGACATCAGGGAAGGGTGTTAAAAATCTAAAACATGTATCACGTATTTTGTAAATAACCCCTTAAAAATGTTCTATTCCTAATAGTTTAGAATATGGGGCAAAACACGTCAAGTGTACCAACCTGAAAAAATTTATCTCTACGATTTCGATGAAACTTGGTAAATTTGTTGTTCCATCGGGGTACATGAAGAGTATAAAAAGGGGAAAAGACATATCATCGGGTTGCCTAGATACAGGGGCACGAATTTCGGCCTTTTTTCTGGCACCAATATTTTCGTTACATTATAAGTTCGATAATATTTGTTTTTAGATAAACATACATCGGGTGTTTTTCATAGGATTTTTCCCCCTCTTTCGAAAAAGAATAATGGTTATCGGGTTGAAAAAGTATTTCGAAAAAAAAAGTGAATTTGAATATGTTTTCCGATTTTAAGCTCAATGCGGCATTTTAATTTTTCTTTATTTGTCACGAAAAAAGCTTATTCCCCCCCCCCCTTTGAAATGGTGTAAGTAACATGATGGAATTTTGACATTTTATTGGTCTACGAAGGCTCTCAAACTGGCGCGGACCGCGCGTTATGCGCGCCGAACCCGTTGCTCAGCCGCGGAGCTTGGCGGCTGATCGACGAGGAGTGTTTTTCATAGCTTTCCCTAAGAATGCGTTTAATCATGTAATTTGAGGCAATTATTAACGCTGTCCAGTTATTCTTAGCATTAATTAAAACCCTTGTGAGCACATAGAGTCGACTTTTTTTCGTTTAAACACGAGAGCATGGTTTTTTTTATTTCTCCACAAAAACTGGATCAGCCGCCAAGCTCCGCTGGCGAAATATTTCGTTGGCCCGGACATGGTGAGTGTCACATGGGGGGTAGTTTTCAGGGGTGAAAGTTGGTTGTACAAATTTGAACAAACTGAGACAAAAATAATGAACCCAATTAAAATTGATTTTGGACAATGTCGGGGCTGGCGAAATATTTCGCTGGCCCAGCCATGGTGAGTGTCTCATGGGGGGTACTTTTTAGGGGTGGAAGTTGGTTGTAGAAATTTGAACGAATTAAGACGAAAATAATGCACCCATATAAAGTTGATTTTGGATAATGTCGGAGCTGACAAAATATTTCGCTGGCCCGGCCATGGTGAGTGTCTCATGGGGAGTAATTTTTAGGGGTGGAAGGTGGTTGCACAAATTTGAACGAATTAAGACGAAAATAATGCACCCATATAAAGTTGATTTTGGATAATGTCGGAGCTGGCGACATATTTCGCTGGCACTGCCATGGTATTTGTCACATGGGGGGTAGTTTTTAGGGGCGGAAGTTGGTTGTACAAATTTGAACAAATTTAGACGAAAATAATGCACCCATATAAAGTTCATTTTGGATAATGTCGGGGCTGAGCAACTGGTTCGGCGCGCATAGCGCGCAGTCCGCCCCAGTTTGAAATCCTTCGTAGACCGACAAAATGTCAAAATTCCATCATGATAATTATACCATTTTAGAGGGGAGGGAATAAGCTTTCTTTTCGTGACAAATAAAAAAAATTTTAATGCCGCATTGAGCTTAAAATCGGAAAACATATTCAAATTCACTTTTTTTTGTCGAAATACTTTTTCAACCCGATAACCATTATTCTTTTTCGAAAGAGGGGAAAAAATCCTATGAAGAACATCTGATGTATGTTTATCGAAAAACCAATATTATCGAACTTATAATGTGACGAAAATATTGGTGCCGGAAAAAAGGCCGAAATTCGTGCGCCTGTATCTAGGCAACCCGATGATATTTCCGCCCCCCTTTTTACACTCTTCATTTACCCCGATGGAACAACAAATTTACAAAGTTTCATCGAAATCGTAGAGATCAAATTTTTCATCTGGTACACTTGACGTGTTTTGCCCCATGTATATCTCATATACCTAGAAAACTTTTGGGGGACATGAATGACAGTAATAGGATTCTAGCACCCCTTTTAAGAAGGATTGAGCATAGCTAGGTAGTTCTTGGAAAACTTAATTAATTAATATCGCTGAAAAAAATGTTAGTGCTGTTACTCAATGCAAATTCCAAATGAAAAATGATTATTTCACCAGAAAAAAATTGAAAATATTTTTAAAAAATTTTAATAACATATACTGTAGCTCAAAGTTTAATTCAGTTTCTTTTTTCAAGTTTATTCGACAAAAATGAATGATGGCTCATTTTCTTCTTTTAACAATTTTCTAAGACTTCACCAATCACTATATTACAGTTTAAAATTAATTTCACATTTTTTACCTGGTACTTGGAACTTTTGTAAATTTAAATAAATTTTATAAACAAATAGCTGTAGTTGGAAAATGTGAGATTAAGTTAAAAATATGTCTTATAAAATCGTTTTAACAAAAAAATAAGCCCTTATCTTTAAAATCTGATCATTTTTGCAGAGTAAACTTGGAAAAAACTGCATTAAACTTTCACCTACAGTAATTATTATTAAAAAAGACATTGTTTATATTTTAAGTTTTTTCTCAGTAAAATGAACATTTTTGTCTCAGAGTGGATGGAATAAATGTACCTATTAAGTAACAGCATTAACAAATTTTAAAGTGTCAAACTAAGTTTTTCAAGGAATTCCTTTTCGCGCTCGTTCCTCCTTAAATAATTGAAAGTTATTGTTATCCACATATCCCAGAAACAGATTTCAAAATGATTATTTGTGATACATGTGCGTAAAGCAGGTGATTGCAACGAGTGTGATGCTTGCAGCATAAGCCGCAAGCAAATTCTGCAATCACACGAGTAGTAATTACCTGATACGCACGTGATTACATACTATTTTTTGCAACCATCACACCAATATTTTACGACTCCGGCAAAATAAAAAAAAATCTGCTGGACCTGTATACTCGAAGTTTGTTCATTTTGCCATTAGGAGTTCCCCAAAAACCAAACGGCAAAATAAAAAAAATGGTTCACTTTGCCTTCCCCCACTCTCTATCTACCTCTCCCATCTACTCTCTTTTCTCTCCTCTCTCCTTTGATCACCAACCCCCTGAAATAAATTCTGAATCCGCCTCAAATAAATGATGGTGGAAGTACTTCTGAAATAACTTTAGGCACGATTTTACGATTCGCAACCCGTGTGAAAAATTGCTTTTTCAAATTGCGCATGCGCGATAATGGTTGCCGGTGTGTAAAGGATGACATCACTGTGCTGAAAAAAGCCGCTTCACACATTATTTAGAGGAATATAAAGTGCAACTTTAGAGGTGATTGTTGCAAAAAATAATGTTTTCACCCAACCTACTCTCTTATATTATTTGACTATTAAAAAATATTATTTTATGCAAAGAAGTGTTACGTAACATTTCTTGAAACCCCCTTCCATCGTAACAGGACCATAACAGCTCCTCTTGGACCTTGCCTCCCCCTTCAAACCTTTTCGTAATATATGGACAACCCTTTACAGGGATTTGAAAGGGTATTAGAACGTATTTGTATTTTTAGTTTCAGAGACATTCAAGGATGTTCTGGGTGTACAGTCAAGTTCAATATTATCCAGTCTTTAACTTTATTTATAAAATTGACAAAAAAAATTCCTATTGATTATGGCAACAAATTTTAGATAAAAAACCTAAGCGTAAATAAGAAAAAAATAGTTGAGGTCATAATTGTTTATTTAAATGTAGTTATTTGCATACTTGTGTTTTTTCTTCCGCTTTAGGCAAATGTCGTAATTTTGATTCAATTTCAATTTACAAAAGCTCATTCTATTTCTTGAAAGGTTCTTTACAATTCTATTCGTCACGTTTTTATTCAATATTTTTTAGGATATTGTTTAATTAAAAAAATGAGTAACTAAAAATAATTGTAAATATAATTTTAAATAAAATAATTATCATAAAAAACGTGACAAATAGAATTGTTAAGAACCTTTCAAGGAATAGAATGAGCTTTTGTAAATGAAAATTGAATGAAAATTACGACTTTTGCTTAAAGCGGAAAAAAACACAAATATGCAAATAACTAGATTCAAATAAACAATTATGATTTCAAATATTTTTAATTACTTACGCTTAGGCTTCTCTTCTTAAATTAGTTACAATAATCAATGGGCCTTTTTTGTAAATTTTATAAATGAAGTTAAAGGTCAAGTGATTTTGAACTTGACCGTATACCTAGAACATCCTTAAAAAGATTTCAAGATATTTCAATGAATCTAAAAATTATAGAGATTTTGAAAGATTTCAGGTGTTAAAAAAGTAATACACGAGAAAGCAAGGGATTTCAGCAATGGCGTGGGATTAGGGGATTAGAGATTAGGTAGAGTTAAACAAGATCTCAAGGATTTCACTGAAGAGTGTACTTTAAATTGCAAGAGCGATTAACCTATCCAAAAAAAAAAAAACGATTGTTTGCAGACATTAATTAATTATCTAATTTTGCTTGTTTTAGACATACAGAGATTTTCATGCAGATATTTATCCGGATACGGCTGGTTGCTTGAGTAATAATACCGCTGCAGCCTGGATTAAAGGTCACGACGAACCAGTTCCAAAAATTTCATTGGATCCTTCCAAGAGAGCAAAGGGCGAAGAGGCAATAACAGTAAGTTATGTTTTGTTTGCATCAAAGTTTATTAAATTGCTTAATTAAATATTTTAATTCTTGCATATCTCCTTTTTAAATATTTATTTCTTGAAACAAAATGACTAAGTACTTCTGTTTTTAGTTAAGATTTAAGTTTTTGTATATAGGCAAATGTATGTTGTTTTTGCTTAATTGGAATACTCTTTTTTGTCGAAAATTACACTGTCGACAAGTTTGGTTTTATGATTTTATAGATGTTAACATTTTCCACTTGGGTAGCGTTATTTAGTTCGGCGTTTGTTTTAAAAATAACAGCGTGTTAAAAATGCGAATGGGACAGAGTACTTTGATTGGCAAATATGGATGAGTGTGCTAATGTTTGAAAATTAGAGTTTGCCTCGAGGAAATCTTTAATTTAGACTCATTAGTAGCTTTTAAGAATTCGTACTCTGTAGTGTGTAGTTCTTTTTTCTATATTGCTTGGATTTAACTGTGAGTAGCTTATGATGGAGATGAATTTGATTTTATTATAGCTTTACTTATATTGTTATCGTTTGTTTTGTGAAAGTTTTGTTCTTTAATTTCGTTAAAAATCCTTAAAGTCTATAAAGTAGATAAATACGATTATTAAAAGCTTTAATTGCTTCTGAAAGTTAAAAAATCAAGTTACATTATGAAGGGTGTCATGGCAGAATCACCCAGACATCTACCCAGTGATCACCACTTGGTAATCTAGATAATTATTGATGAATTTTGATAATAACAAGAGTAACCAATCAGCATCTTGGATTTATTACGGTTAAGAAACCCAGGATTTTGACAACAGTTTTCGCTACACTCACACCATACGTGAGAAGCATATACGTGAAAAAAAGTTTAAGAACACGCTCGAAAAAATAATTTTTCAATCAAAATCTAAAATTTCCTTATAGTTTCAATGGAAAAATAAAATCGGAAATTTATAGCCTTTAATCTTGACACTCATTAATCGGCGAGTACTGGGCTTTCGATCAGTCAGTGAGCTAAAATACTTGTAGGTGACTGGCTGACTAGTGATTACACTCATTCCTCGTTAGTGTGCCCCCCTTTGTGTGCCGGCTTCTCGGTCGTTCACGCTTGAATGCTTCTGTCTCCCTCCCTAAGAATTTTTTGAAAAAATAAATATTTCACAGAAAAAAAGTCTTGATTGAAAACTCACATAGAGTGGTTGACGTACAAGCAGAGGGTAAAACGAGTTTTTTTTTGTTTCGATTTGTATTTTTATAATAAAAAGTCAGTTAAGGACTTTCGACCCCTTGATAGAACCTCAAACTAAAACTAAAGGACGTTTTATAGAAGCAAGAAAAATAGAACCAGTATTACTTTCAATGCATTTTGGAAGAGGCACAGGCCTGGATTTACATAAGGGGCAACATGGGCAATTGCTCTGGGCGGTAAATTTTGGCGGCGGCAAGTTGATCGAAAGATCATCTGTTAGCCTAATACACAATTAAATTTTATATAATGTAATGTTAAGAACATTTAGCTTATTCCATTGCTTTTATCCAATTGTAACTAAATGCCATGATATAATCCTAAAATCCAATTTATCTCAATTGTATTTGTATTATAATGTATCACAGCTAAAGGAACATGGGGCGGCATTTTTTGCCACTGCCCAAGGGCGGCGCTTTGTGTAAATTCGGCCCTGAAGAGGCAGCAATACCTTTCTTAGAAAAAAATTAGTTTGGGTCAAAATTATTAGTCAAATAATAGTTATTTGACATTTCGTGTTTTTTTTTAAGTCTTACTAAACAATGGTAACTTTTATCGAATCTAAATAAAGAATAGCTCTCTTTGTTCATTGGAACAATCTCTTCAATTCTGTTGGTTGAATTAATCAATCATTTTTTTTAGAAACTGTACACTGTAAAAAGGACCCCGCACAAAAAGGAAGTAAAAGGCTTTTCGGTCAAAGTTCGGTCAAGTTCGGTTTTCTGATGCTTTCGGTGATGCTTATCAAAAGTCGTAATGGGACAATTTCACCGAAAGGCTTTTCCATACATTTTGTGTGGGGTCCTTTGTTTATTTAACAAATTTTTACAAATTGTGTTTGTACACTGTACAAATTCAATTTCAAATATAAAAAGATGGTTTAAATTTGAAATTATACAACAGAAAATTAAAATTTTTAATTTTCCAAAATTGTCATGATTATCTTTTAATTTCAGACACGAGGAATATTTTAGTGGTGATTGGTTGTATTTTATTAGTTATGCATTTTTTTATGTATATATCTATTCATTATTTATCATAAGAGGACGTTTCTGAAATTATAAAATCACTTAGAAGTTTAAAGAGAGAAAGGTTTTTCGAAAATCGGAACTATAATACTTATATAAGATGAGATTAATTGACCAAAATGAACAGTTGAAATTGTGTTTTCATCATTTTCGAACCCTAACTTTTCAGAAATGTCTTCACACACGAGTTATTTACTTTGCGACATCTTCCTTCATTTCAATACGTATTTTATAATTTTTTTTCACATTTCAGATACTAAGTGTAAATCTTATAATTTATTCATTAGCACCAATCAGATTATTATTCCTGGCACGTGTAATTTATCTGCCGATCGATGTTCAGTAGTTTATTCTGCAAGTAAGTGAAAAGCTTCTCGTGTAGCTTTTCGATTTTGCCTAAGTTTTACTGCTTTTAGAGAACATTCCCAAATTAAAAACGCAAGCAAGCTCTGTTATATCATCTATATTCTTACCAAAGATTCCTTCCTTAAAATCATTTCACGCCGAGCAGATTTAAGTTATGAGAGCTGTGAATGCATTTCTTATGGACATAGTTTGTAAATACTGAATTAATGTATGTGTATTTATAAATATTGTGTATTTTTTTTTAATTTACATTATGTCTTTGTAAATATTTTTGCGTGTCTCGTATTGCTTGTGCATAATACCAAGTGTAAAAGTTTTTTTTTAAATTTGTAAGTCGCCGAAACACTAATAATATTATGTAATGTAATTTAATATACGTTCAGGTACACAAAGGCAATTTGTGCGCGCTGAAAGATAATCAAAAGGAATTCAAAGTAGAACAAACTCGACAGCAAAAGTCGATTGCAATCGCCTCGCCGAAGGGATACTCGAAAGTGCAGGCCATCATTCAAGAAAAGGATGCAAAAATAGAGAAGTTCGCGGAAGAAATTGAAGAATCGAAGATACCTGAGAAATCTGAAAGAGTAGAAAAACTAGAGAAATCAGAAAAGCTAGAAAAAATGGAGAAATGTGAAAAAGAAGATGAAAAGGCTAAATTACAAAATGGAGCTCACGCTATGCCGCCAAAACCACTTCCTAGAGCTTCTAGGGCAAATAGTCTTTCTGAGGAAGAACCGAAACCTGTAGCTCGACCGCGCACTACTCCAAGTCCTGGAACAGTCGTAACTTCAGTGAATCCGAACGTTGTTGGAGGATACAAGGTTGGACTGAGGATAAATTGATTTTGTAGGAGTAGGAAAATTATTTTGCGTGTGTGCGATTTAAAATTATATTTAAGATAGTTTGACTGGAAGTCATATTTCTAACATTCACATCAATTAGGATTTTTAGTTACACAGTAGACTAGGCGATTCAGTTTAAAGAAGTCATATAGTATTTTATTTGATAAAGAATAACGATTTTAGTTTGTAAAGAATTTAGTTTTTAAATTTGAGATATTTGTTTACGAAACAAAATTTATTTTGCCACAGCCTCGTCTCGGACCGAAACCTTTCCAAGCGAAGTCTGGTAACCAGGATTTCAACTTCGACAAAGTATTTTCCGTGCCAGTTGCTCCATCAATTGAAAACAATGTCTATTTGAATGACTCTAATATACAGTTCGAAGCCAGCGCAGAAAAAACGGACGCAGAAAAATCACCAACACTCGAAAATGATCGAGTCAAAGAGTCAGAGAATGGAAAAAGTGATTCAAGTTCGATAGAAGAAGATGCGAACTCCAGTGATTCTGGATATAAACCAAAAACTCCTAGCACTGCCGAAAGACGTAAATTGTTCGAGATCAAAGTCAAGGATGAGTCTCCGGAAAATGAGGAATCAGGGAATTTCGAAAGAGGGAACGTAAATCGAAATTCTATTGCTGAGAGAAGGAGGTTGTATGAAAGTCGTTCGGTATCTGTGACGGACGGAAATCTAGCTGAGAAAGCTATGGGATCTCCAACGCCTTTGAGACGAAGGGATTCGTTCAAGACTAAAAATGAGATTATTAAGGAGGATGAAGTTAAAAAACCCGTACCGATCTTGAGACAGCAAAGCATGGATCCGAGGTTGGAGAAACCGGAGCCTACGCCAACACCGAAAAGAACATCAACTGTTTTTGGTGAGTTTTTTTGTCATTGGCCAATTGTAAGATTTTTTAATACAAACTGTTTGAATTGGAAAGCCTAAAAATTCGCTTTTCAATTTAAATGATGTATATTCTAATTTTAGGAATAAGAAAGAACTTCAAATTCATTAAAGACTTCAAAAATCAAAGTTATTTAATCTTTCTACTTCGATTTGGAATCAGTCAGATTTTGGTTGCTCTAAATTTGAAATTGTTTCATTTTGTTGACTTAAATTACCATATTGAATGCCTTAAATTTAACATTGTACAATTCTAAGTATTTCTAATTCAAAATTTATTTAATTTTGTGTGATTTTACTTTAAATTTAAGATCAATTTGAAACGTTTTAGATTTTTAATTTTCTGTTTTTAACCTTAGTACTAAAATTTTTTATGCTTAAAGGCTTCAAAATACAAATTGTTTCAATTTTAATGGCTTATAGTTCAATAATTGAAGGGTGGCAGTCCAAAAGGTGCTAAGGGACGTTTTGGCAACTTTACAGGAGAGCGAAAAAACATTCTGCAAAATCGAAATCACCATTTAAAGACAAAACAAAAGTTCACTCCCGAGCTGAAGTATTACTGATCTGAGACGAAAAGAGTTTGATCAGAAAAAGTTAGACAGTTTAGAGGAAATAGATGTGGAAGTTGACAATCTGAAACTGACACTAACTTAAAATTGGAGCGGGCTCGGCTGCGGATTGAGATAAGAAATTCAATGTTTAGTTTAAAAAAAAAAAATAAAAACATGCTCCCGAGATATTGAGTTTGTGAATATGGGTAAACAAAGTTTGATGTAAAAAAGTTAACCAGTTTGGAGAGAATCGACCGAGAATGCTGACGCTAGAATTTCACAGGTTTCGAAAATCGGTTCCCGGTAGCAATTAAAAGTAAAGTTTTTAATTTTTTACAAAAATAAAAATATGTTTTCGAGATATGGGGATGATGAATGAAAATCAAAAATTTTTGATCCAAAAAAGATATTCAGTTCAGAGGAAATGAAATTTTTGTATGATGGCGTCGCGGTGTAACATATTGTTTTTCGCTTTTTTGATCTTAAAAGTAATTAAATGTGTTTATTTTTACATTAAATTTGACATTACTTGGAATAAGTTTTGTTGGTAAATAAAAACCAAACTAGTTACATAATAAAAACTTCTTATTTTTTGGAAAAAAAAAGAAAATTTGAAAAGTTTTCAAGGTTTTTGTTTAGGATGGCACTGGTATTTTACTTTTAAAAAAATATTTTTTTCATTTTAATTATTAAGAAACGCTTAAGAAGAGAAGTATTACTTGTAAAAGGTCGGAAAATTACTGAAATTAAAAGAATACAATATTTTGTAATATTTTCACGCTGCACACCAACGACGCCGAGCGACTTTGCGCTTGCGCACCTTACATGGGGGTCAAGTACAGCATGTCCCTTGACACCCTGCGACATACCAACTTTTTATTACTATACTAAAAAATGCGCTTTCAAGCAAATCCTTTTAACAGGATGTGATTTGGATTTTTAAATAATTTTTGGGCCAATCAACCCATTTTCGTCAAAATGTCCCTTAGCACCTTTTGGACTGCCACCCTTAAATTTTGAAATTACTCATCGAACATTAAACAGTCTTTCAAAGATTTGAAAGTTTTAAAGTTAAACAGTTGAAGAGGTTAAAAAACATATTACAGTTTGGCCAGTAGACCAGGAAACCGGGAAAAGATAGTGTAACGTAGCGGGTTTCAACATAAGTTAACCACTGTAAAGTTAATGATCCCTACCACATATCGTAAAAAAAAACTTAACTTAATATCACATGAAATAATGTAAAATTGAAAAAGTTCGTTTTGAAATTCTCTAAAGTGGCTGTGATTCAACTTTACAATAAAATCTCACGATTTCCAATTAATAGCCTTAATAGTTGAATAATTAAATTGAAAGCGTTTGAAATTTAATAATTTTGGATTTAAAATTTATAAATGAGGCAATTTCAATCGCTAAATCTCGTATAATATGTGAAGTTGAAAGTTTGACAGTCGTAATAATTAAACGATTTTCAGTGCTTCTCTTTCTATTTACAAATTTTGAAAGTTTCGAATTTGTACAATGTTGAACATTTGAGTTTGAAATTGTTTAATTTTGAATGTCTAAGTTTTAATTTTAAACCGCTTCAAATTTAAAATTGTTCTGCGTTCGATTCGTTAATTTGTAGATTTTTTTTTTTAATATGTACTTCAAATTATCAATTTATTAGATTTAGACGTTTGATTCAAAAAATATTAATAACGGGGAAGATTTTTTGATAACCAGAATCAAAAACCGTGAAATGACCAAGAATTTTTTCCGGAGTCTTAAGCTGCCACCACGTATTATTTCAAATGAGAACATTTCAAGTTTAAAAATTCAGTCTAATTATTAACAATTAAAAGCGATTGTAATTGAATAATTGTAGATAGAAACCTTTAAGTTTCAAATTTAAATCTTTCAAGATTGTAAAATTAAAAATTGTGAAAGACCCAAAAGTTGAGCCATTTTTATTGCTTCATGTTAATCTGTTTAATTATTTAATTTATAAAGCCTTGAAATCTTTGTAACTTAGAAGGCTTCAGTGTAATTTTTAATTTGATAATGTTGAACGTTTGAATTGAAACCTGTTCGAATTTGAATATTTAATTTTTAATTTAAAACGCTCAAAATTTAGAATTGTTCCACATTAGATTATTTGATTCATAATTTTTTAAAATACATAAGTGACCGCAAATTTTTTTCTGAGATTTTGATCGTCACCTTGACTTCCATGAAATTTTAAGAGGTATTAAAGGATTTTAAAGTTCGGTTTTAATTAGATTGATATCTTTTAAATATCCAGTAGAATTAAAAATTAATTTATTGAAGTGCAACTATTGAATTTTTTGTGCAAAAATTAATTTATTTAATAATGTAACCTTTTGCAGGTCGAGTGTCTAAGTTTAGGCATTTGAAAGGCACTCCTGGTCACAAGTCTACTCATATCGAGAATATTCGAAACATTAGTCGACAGATATCTGGAGAGTGTGATGGGTTTCATGGTAAGTAAACTATTTTTTCTGACGCTGAAAATCATTATATTTTTAGAATTAAAATTATCATTAGAATTATAGTCGTGATAATTTCCTAATTTGTTTACCTTTAATAAGTAAATACATTCTTCTTTTCGTTATAAAACGTGAGAGGAATCATATTTTCCACATTGAACAGCATTAAAGATATATCCTTTTCACAATTTTAGCTAATGCTGATCGCGTCGCTGTACCTTTAAGTGGACCAGGTGGAAAAATAGCAGTTCTGGAATTAAAGAAAACTGGAAGACTTCCAGACGGAGTCATGCCAGCTTTAGTTCACGGAGCAACAGTTATGGACTTCCAATGGGATCCTTTCAATAATCAGCGTCTTGCAGTTGGTAGGAGTGATTTTGAAAGCATCAAATTACTCTATAGCAAAGCTTACATACTTTCTTTGTGATGTTGTTCATTGTTCTCTGAACATAATTAAATAAAGAATCACAATTATGTATTTTCGCAGCCTGCGATGATGGAATGGTCCGACTTTGGGAAATACCAGCAACAGGTTTAACGGAACCAACTAACGAACCTTCCTATACTGTCGAAGCTCATGCAGATAAAATATATCTAATCAAATTCCATCCCTTGACCTTGGATGTTCTCGCCTCTGCCTCTTACGATATGACTGTTAAAGTTTGGGATTTGGAGCCTTTAGCTTCTGGGGAGTCTGTCAAAGCTAAGATTACTTTGACTGGTCATACGGACCAAATATTTAGTCTCGCGTGGTCTCCTTGTGGCCAGTATCTTGCTAGTGCTTGCAAAGATGGAAAGCTACGGATTTATAAACCACGAAGCAGTGACACTCCGATTAGGGAAGGAAAAGGCCCGGTCGGGACGAGGGGAGCGAGAGTTGTTTGGGCTCTCGATGGACGATATCTGGTTGTAATGGGATTTGATAAGTAAGTAAATGAAACTTCAAACTTGGAAAATTTATTTGAATTATTATGCTTTTCAGTTTGGCTCATTTTAACTTTCTATATCAATTTATAATTGAATTAATTTCGTATCAGCAGAATTTTGACTTCATTCCAAGGAAATAAATATTGTGAATTATATGTTGTAATTCATTGATTGCTAAACTTCTTTAATTTTCCATATTTTTCCAAATTCGTAGATTTAAAATAACTTATAAATTCTTACAGGGTTTCGGAAAGACAGATTATAGTATTCAAAGCAGACAGTCTCAATTCACCTTTGAATACTGTCGGTTTAGATGTCTCACCAGCAATTTTGATGCCATTTTATGACGAAGATAGTTCGACTTTATTCCTCACTGGTCGGGTATGTAAATTAGATGCGAATATATAAAATACTGGATGGCCACTGTACAGAGAAAATTGGGATATGATCGTGTTCAACTTTCGCAGTTAAAAGGTTAAAATAATTACTGAAGGCAGAGAGATTCAGCGAAAACACTCGTACAATTAGCCTCTGCAGTCCTCTCGATATATCGAACTGACATTTGAATTCAAAAGTAAGATTAATTGTAAACAGACTTAAACAGAATGTAAACAGATTGGACATTTTTTTAAATCAGGGAAACACTGGGAATTGGCAGTGAATTTATGTTGTTACCTGGAATTTTTTTAACATGTAGCAGAAAAACCTGTCCAATTATGTTGAAAATTAAGTCACTTTTTTACTTTTGGTCATTTTTTTAGTCTCTTTTTTAAAATATGGTCTGGTCACATTTTTCACTTGTCTTCGATCTTTTATTTTGAAATGAGGCGCTTAAAGTTAAATAATTTTGATTTAAACGCATTCAAAATTCAATAATTTCATTTTTAAACATTGAGAATCGTTTGTTTTTAAATTTAAATCGTCAATAAAAATTGCAAAATTTTAAAATGATGACCCTAATATCTGTACGATTGAAAAGTTCAAATTGGTTATTATATCAACGATCGTTTAAATTATTAATCTCGAATTTAGAAAGTCTAATGGCCGCGAAAAAAGTTTGAGTGGTCACCCTGAATAAAAGGTATTAAAATAAAATTGAATTATGCAAAATATAAAGGAACATTTTTTATGGAAACCTTTCTTTTCATATTAAATTTTAATTTCAAGGGTGATTCGACCATCTATGCGTTCGAAGTAACAGAGGAAGCTCCTCACTGTTGTCCTCTTAGCCACCACCGATGTGCTACTCTGCATCAGGGATTGTCTTTTCTTCCTAAAAACAAGTGCGATGTTGCCAGTGTTGAATTCGCTTCGGCTCTTAGGCTAACGAATAGTACAATAGAACCTTTGAGCTTTACGGTGCCACGAATCAAAGTAAGCAATATTTATGACTCATATGTATTTTTTTAGAACGTTATATTTTCTTATTAAAATATTTTATTTTTCTTATAGAGTGAACTCTTCCAAGATGATCTTTTCCCACCGACCAAAGTTACGTGGAAATACACAATGACTTCAGGAGAGTGGTTTAGGGGAGGCAATAAACAACCAACTAGAATCAGTCTTAAGCCACCGGCAATGGATAGTTGTTAGTATTTTTTTAAGTTTAAGCTATTTATAGTATGATAAGTTTTCCAAACCTATTCATGCGAATTCTAGTTTGAAAAATATTTAACAGAACAAAAATTTAGTTACATACTTCTTGCAGCCAGATAATTCACTCCGTATATCAATTACAAATTTAAGTTTCATAAACGAAATATTTCTGTTTCTTGTTCCCAGAGAGTTTACATTAGAAGTTTTTTAATTAATTCGTATAACCACTTTTAATTTTCTATAGTATTATTTATGTTGAATTTTTATTTTGTTGTTACCAGTGAGTGAAAATCAAGGACAGGCAGTAGTAACAGCTCCTGTAGCAGCTAAACAAAATACTCATAATTCGTCTCAGCCATTTAGTAGATGGAATCCAGATATAACTAGTCATTCTAAAACAAACGAGGTATGTTATTTCAGAATAATTAATGTGTGTTTTCATAATATGCAAAAGAAAAATATATTTAGTAAATTTATAGTAAACGTAAGTGTAATAGATTTTTAGTTATCAAAAGGGCTCTCACTTTTTATCTACTATTACTATTTTTCTCCGCTTTTCCATACAAAGTTTATTTGCAACATAAAGATAGATAACAAAAATATTTATTGCTCCCAAAGTGTAAAATATTTAAACTCGGAAAGACCTAATTTTAATAGTCATTCTCTTGGTTTTAATAGAAACCTCAAACCTAGATTCAAGCCCTTCAAAACATTTTTTTTCCTTATTCTAAAAATGCGACGTGAGTAAAAACATAATAAATTTTGCCTAGCGGTTTTCGTAAGTCTTGCGAAGTTCAGACTCATTTTTAAATGAATCAGTGGAACGTAAAAGTATTTGTATTCTAGCATAATTTAGACTTACGAGGAATGGATTTCAAAAAAGAATTAAGATATAATTTAAAAGAAGGAATTCTGAAAAATTTCTCTTTCAAAAATTGTTCAACTCATGAAAGCTTTCAATGTAAGAAGAATTAAAACAGAATATAAGAGTAATTTGTCGCTTTAAGTTTTATACTTCTGAAACTGGAATAAAAATGTGAAAGTCTTTGATTTTGTAAGCTTTTTAAGATTGTACATTTGAGGATAATTAAAAGTATAACCCTTTTAAATGCAAAGAATTGAAGTATGCAATAAATTGTGTATTTAAATTAGAAAGGATGCAAAGAGTTTTTGAGGAATTCTGTTTGTCAGGAATGAAACAAAATCTTAAATCGTAACTTTTTTCAAAGGCTTATTGAAAAAAAATTTCTATTTCTAAAAGATAAGTATACCTTTAATTGTTTTTATCTCATATAATTCTTCTTCTTTTATCTTTCTTCTCCATTTTTGCTGTAGCAGAGATTGTGACGCGTGCTATTATTTTTTGTCAGTTGGTGGGAGCTCTAATTTTGATTGTAACATGTTTGATAAAATTGTTTTCGAAAATATGTGTTGAGTTCGGAAATATAAAAAATTAAAAACTGATGGAAAATAAACATAAAAATGAAAGTGTGTACGTTTGAAAAATACAGAAAACGCATTCAGCATGTATCCTAAAAAGCTCTCATTGTTGCTTGTTGTTCGTTAGTTAATTTGTCTACCTGTTGCTGTATGTGTTAGATTCAAAAAACGTTGAGCAATCTTTTGGGAGACGTAATTCAATGTCCCCTGGAGCAGGATCAAATGGAAGGCGTGGATGAACACGAATGGGTACGCCTTTTCCCTCCCTCTTAGTAAATTAATTTTTAACAAAGCTCCTTTGACAAAAAAACTTTCTTATTCTAAGAGCGATTAATTTATTTTACAGGATGATTGAATGCAGAATAGAATACAGATAATGAGTTACGAAACTCGGTGATTGACTAATTTATCCCAAGTTGAATTAGGTTCATATTTCATTAGTAGTAGATACTAATGAAAAATCTAACTAGGTGTATGCAATTTTTTTCAGCTAACTGGTTCTGTTTTATGGGCCGTGCCATAAATGTATTTTTCTATTTATTCTGTTCTGCAGCTAATATTTTAATTTTGTCTTCTAAGCTCTTTGTCTATAATGGTGTTCTGTAGTTTTATCTCTGTTCGATAATACGTATAATTTCAGAAACAGTCAATGACAATGTTTCGCCCAATCAAATTATGAAACTACACGTATTTAATCAAGGTGGTCGCTGGACCGAGAATTCCGGGAAATGACAGTCGATTAATTTTTTGATTGGCAATTTTTCTAATTTTTAGTTAGAAAAACCTATCGAATTTGAAATATTTAAAATTCGAACAATTTCTAATGTATTAATTAAAAATATGAATTTTTCAAAGTTAAGTCATGGAAAGCTTTAAGAATTGATAATTAACAATTCTAAATGAAGTGCTCAAAATTAAAAAAATTCAAACATTTTAATGACCGGAAAAAAATGTGTGCAAACCGGGAAATGACCGGTAATTTTTGTCTTATTGTTAGATTTTAGTGACCACCCTGATTTATTAGAATAAATTTAGTTAATATTCAGGTTAGGTAATCAACTGTTAGAGAACAATTACGTATCCATGACGAACTCTTTATTATTGTCGATTTGTTGCTCAATGGTTGAAAATCACATTAGGTAAAAGTATCATTTCCTCGACATGTTTCTTTCGATGCGTTTGCTTGAAAAATGCAATGGTCAGTTTTAAGGGAAACAAGCGTGATTATAGCTCTAGTCTGGAGGTAATTTTGTACTACTTTCCACTATGCCTAATCTTTAAGCCAATAACTCGTATTTAAGTATCATACGAATCTATACACTAGTGTATTGGACTCTCTAGATTAAGTGAAGCTAAATGATTTAAAATGAGAGGTTATTCCTATTCTAAAATCACTCTGAATTCAGATATAAAATTTATTAAAATCAACTCTTCGTCTTGTTCCAAATATATTCATATGGAGTGATTTTTTTGACCTGCTTCTCTTGAGGTAAAATATTAAAGTCAAAGAAATGTGCAATTTGAAGACGAGGAAAGATTCTATTGGTGATTTAAAAAACTCGAGGTATGCGTGCAAATCTATCGAAGCAGTTTGCCTTCTACAGTGCTCTTTTCTTTTGCACCTTAAATCCAGTTTAATCTACAATTACCCAGTGAATTAATTTTTTCCTCCAACAGATTTGGTGGAAATAAATTTGTCAATCATAATAAGTACAAATGATTTCTACCAGATCTGATTTTGAGTTGATAATAGTACTCTTCTACTTGAAAATTAAGGATTTTTAAGGAGTGGTAGTGAATTGATTATGATTTAAGAAAAGTGTGCATCATGGCTATCACATTGATGTCAAGTTATATCAAGTGTGTGATACTAGTAATTGTTACTGAGATGAGTAAAAATCTTTATACCTTGTGAATCTGCACGCACATGCTAAAAAATACTAAAAGGGGAAAAATATCGATAAATGAGAAAATAATAACGATGAGTAAGGAAATTGTCGACAAATAAGAAAATACTGATAAGTAGTAAGGTAATATACTATCAAATAGATAATTTGTACTACTTACTCTTAGGTAAAGATAGAGTCGAGCGCCCAAGAGTTGCGTCTATTTTCCACTTTTTATATATTTTCGAAACTTCATTTTGACCATGTAAACGTAAGACAAAACATTTTTGCTACAACGTATTTTATTACGAAAGGATTTTGCGTCATTTTGATAAGTAGGGGAAAGGTTCCCACAGGGAGTCAGAAAAATTTAAACTCGTATAGATCTTCATTTTAAAACTAACCTGAAAAGTTTGAAACATGTAAATGAAGTCTGATCCTTCAGGTATTCAAAACTGGGAAGAGAAAACCTTTTTATGTAAGCATTTAAGGGCATATTAACAGGAGTCACGTGACCAAACTAATGCGCGCGATTTTTATTCTTTATTTTTGGAACGATTTACTCTTTCTGTAAATAAAATATCGCTCTGAAACTTTGAGAAATAAAAAAGGAAACAGCAACTTACGTTTGTATATATCATTTGGGTGGAAATTTGTAAAAAAAATTACTCGAAGAAATTGAAACTGGAGCAACGTCAGAATTTTTTTTCAAACAAGTTATATCCAAAGGAAATGAGATATCGAGTTGAAATTTTCGGAAATGACACAAACGGTACCAAGGAACGTTTTTATGGTTCTAATTATTTGCACTTGAAAAAAAAAAATTAATGAAAAACTAAATTTGGAGAATTACCGACTGTGCTGTAGAAACCGTGAACAGCATTCCATTCTCGCAACCGAGTTTTTTGCGGTTAGGATCGATTAGGATCCTCATGCCAGCCCGAGACCTGTCACTTACTGACATTGTGAACTTCGTTATATAGGCCGTCGCACGGTCAGTAATTCTCCAAATTTAGTTTTTCATTAACATTTTTTTTCGACTGCAAATAATTAGGACCGTAAAAACGTTCCTTAGTGCCGTTTATGTCATTTCCGAAAATTTCAACTCGATATCTCATTTTGTGTAGTTAAAAGTTGTTTGAAAAAAAAAATTCTGACGTTGCTCCAGTTTAAATTTCTTCGAGAAACTTTTTTTACAAATTTCCACCCAAATGATGTATACGTACGTAATTTAATGTTTACAGAAAGAGTAAATCGTTGCAAAAATGAAGATTAAAAATCGAGCATTAGTTTGGTCACGTGACTATTGTTAAACATGCCCTTAAGAGGTCTCAATGACATAGAAACATGTTCTATTACACAAGATGACTTTGTAAGAGTTTATGTTTTCAAAAGTTTTCCTTTCAGATCCTTAAAGTTTTGATACAACTGTTACGTTAGGCGTAAAGAGATTTCAAAGGTTACGTTTTGACACTGGTTGCTGATGCGGCCATTTTTATTATTTTGACACTTTTGACTCTTTTGTCGAAATTTAAACACAAAATTTTGGCGAGAGGCGATCAGCGCCGAACCTTCGCATTTTCCCCGCTGAATCAAGTTGGGAACCAACTTCCTACACGCTTGAATGGCTGGCGTGGCATACTTCTGGCGCAAAAACATTTACGGATGCTGTTGCCGATTTTTGTAAATTAAATATCTGCCACAATTTTCACCACCAAACGTTAAAACCCACCACTAAACGACCACCATACGACCATTAAACGATTCCAAGAAGAATATTTGAAAAACATTAAAAAGTTGAGTATAGCGTGAAGTTAGCACTCCAATTTTGAAAATGTTTTATTTTCTCTCATTTCGACCACCTAACGTAAAAAGCCACCATCAAACAACCACCAAACGATTCCACTAGAAAAATACGGATAATTTTATAGTTGGAATGCTAACTTAACGGACCTAGGCGTGCTTAAACTTGCAAGCGAAGAGCGCGGGGAGAAGGTGCCCGCGCGGTGGACAGATTTTTAAAATTATTTTTCTACTTCCATTCTTTTCACATTCTCATCTCAATGAAAAAGTATTGGTCTGTCGTTGTCGTCGTTGTCGTTTTCGTTGTCGTCGTCTGTGAACACAATAACTTTCGAAGGAATTGTCCGATTGGATTGTCCTTTGGCATAAAAAAATAGATGAGATTTATAGCATTTACAAAATTCCAAAAAAGAAACGAAAATGAAAATTTAAAGCCAAACAATGCTCGATATAAAAAAAGTCAGCAAAAGAAAAATGCTGTTTTTTGAAAGCTCTACAAGATTGTCATAACAGCTTTTTGAATTCTCTTAAGAAATCGAAAATTAAAATTTTGAGCCAAATAACACGAGATACGAAAAAAAGTTAAGATATCAAAATTGTTGCTTTTACGAACATCTATGAGCTTTCCTCTGAAAATTTTTTGGTAGGATGCATAGTTTCTTTTTATGTACGATAAATGATATCGGAATATTTTAATTTTAATTTGATACGCATCTAACGAAAAAAATGCCTGTTATAAAAACTATTAATTTTCGAGGGGGAAAAGTGACCCTGCAAAAATCACTCTACCCCCTGGGGGCGGGAGGGGGGTAACTTTGAAATTTCAAATGGGAACCTATATTTTTTATTGCAGATTCAGATTCTACATTAAAAAATACGTAAGTTTTATCCAAAAAAAAAATTTTTATTCGCGCCAGATGGCGATGCAATTACGGGTTGAAGTCGCGCTGGCACAGGCGCGATCGAGGGTTGTTCACCGGGGGGTGAAATGTGCATGCGACTCCCGCACTCCAAATCTGCGACTTCAATCCGCAAATGCATCGTCATCTGGTACGAATAAAATTTTTTTTTTCCAATAAAACTTACGTATTTTTTTATGGAGAATCTGAATCTGCAATAAAAAATATAGTTTCCCATTTGAAATTTTAAAGTTACCCCCCTCCCGCCGCCAGGTCATGGGGTACATTTTTGCGGGGTTGCTTTCCCCCCTCGAAAATAAAAAGTTTTTATTACAGACATTTTTTTCGTTAGATGAGTTTTTCTTCAGATATTTCGATGTCTCAAGATAAAAGAAACACCCTGTATTCTACTGTGAGCGCCGAAAATCGAGCGCGAATATTATGATGAGAATTTATTCCTCAAGGCCGATAGAGCCTTAAGTAAATGAATATCCTTCTTTATTTGAAATCAAAAACATATTTAGTAATTTGTACTTGAAGAACATATAACACCGAGCGGGAGATCCACATGTTTCGGAGCGCAAAGCGCGACTTTCGAATCGCGCGCCCCAGGCGCGCTCAAATTTTCAAGCGAAGCGAGCTGCGCGCGATAAGAATGTGCCCGCGAAGTGGACAGATTTTTTCACGTGTAATTATTTCAAGGAGAAATCATTGAAAATTATTACTTGAGGCTTGGAATTCAATATTCTCAATAGAACGTACAATGGAGAACTTGAATCTATCATCCTTGAAACTTTATAAAACATTCTAAATTGAGAAGTCCCAATCAGCGTAATATTCAAAATTCAAAGACTTGTGCAATTGTACAGTTACAAATTCAAATCCTAGAAAATTAATGTATGGTGCGTAGATCGGAGCAAAGTTATTAATGAACTCATTCACACAAATATATTTGAAATATTTGGCTGGGACAACTAAACGATTTGGTGTCTATAGGAATAACAAGATATTTTGTTGTATCTGAACAAAATTTTGGTCGATTCAATAAAACTTTTGTTGACTCCACAAACTTTGATTGAATGAAATATTAAGTCTTTGTCACTTCAACTAAAGTTTAGATGATTCAACAAAAGTTTTACTGAATTAATCAAAACTGTATGTTGCTTCTACAGCTGCCAAATGTTAGCAAACAAATTAACACTAGTTAAAATTGAAAACCTTCTGTAAAAACCTTGAATTTTATGAAATAGCTTGCAATTAAACGATTTAGGGATCGAGCATTTATAACACTGTACAATTTCAAATTTCCCTAATTAAAAGTCTCAAAAGTAATTAAGAGTCTCTATATGGACTCATATTTACCACTTCTTGGAGTGGGATCAATATTTTTTCCTTAAGAAACAAGAAAGAGAATGTAACTCAGGAAAAAAAAGAAAAGCCTGAGGGTTGAACATCACATCACAAAAATCGAACAATGCTAACTGAGTGAAATGGGACAGAGAGAGAGAAAGACAGAAAGAGAGAGAGAGAGAGAGAGAGAGAGCTCTTTTCTGACATATCTATCGGCTAATTGGTTTCCCTGAACAGAATAGATACAAAGAGACTCTTTCCATCCAACAGTGGTAAAAGATCTCCACTTTCAATTCATTGAAGTGTTTCATCTAATAACTTTGCAGCAAAGAATGTTCACTTTCAATACTTCTTGAAATTGTAGAAATTTTCCATGTTTCTTTTGGCACAAAGAATTTTATGTGCTAAATACATGAAGCCTGAAATTAGCGCACACTAAATCCCAAGGTTGTTAAACCTTAATCCAAAAGTGGATCAAATCGGAGCACAATAGAAAAACAATTGACATCCACGCAGAAAGATGTAAACGTGGTTGTAATTTTCAATGCAGTAGTTATATGTAGTTGTCAACTGTTCCTCCATTGTGCAACGGTTTGATCAACTTGTTGATTCATATTTGACAGTTTGGGGTTCAGTGTGTGTTTGGATCCACGGGCTGGGGTACAATTCCTAATGGATTTTGCTATACTATGGAACAGCCCTTTTTTAAAAAAGGAATTCAATTTTTTTTATCTAACATAACTTTCTTAGGGTAAAATAATAATTCATTTGTGGCTTCTCAGTATTCTTTTTCTATCCTTTCATTTAAACGACATTTCGGGCATGAATAGTAGGTATGTACTTTGTGACGACCTCTCTTAACTTTGGTTAGAAAAATTTTTTCAAGTTCTTGGTAAGTTCATAAAATAAATTCTCACAATACCAAAACACCATGATTCAGTAGTATACTTTCTTGAAAATACATGTGTCGAAATTGTTATATAATCAGAAAAATGTTGTTATTTTTGTTCATTTATTCTGTTTATTTTATAGCTGCATTTGGTTGATTAAAAACTAATTGGTTAAGTCAGCAACATGTTTGTTCAGTTAACCAAATGTTTTGGTTGAATCCACCAAGTTATTTATATTTAGTTGAATTCAATCAAATTTTACTAACCAAGAATTATTGTTCGATCAGTCAAATAGTTTGTTGTCCGTATAATAACCATACGTTATGATTGCACCAATCAAAATTTTGCCATAATATGCACGCATTTTGAGAAAAAAAAAAGTAATTATGAGAGCGCTTTCTTCAAAATCCAAAATTTTTATTTTCAAACGGAAAACTTTGTTTAATAAGAAATTGTAATCATGCAGGGGTTATTAATCTCCGCAAATGGAGTCAAAATGATGATACAAAAAATGTTATAAAATTAAAACTGTGAAATCTACGAATATTTCTGTATTCGTTTAGTACAGAAGGTTATTGAAAATTCCAAGTACTGAAATTTTATTTGCTGAATCTTTTTCTCGGATGATGTTTGGAAATTTTTCATTTGAAATTAAAAAATCGTGGGAGCGCTTTTTTCAAAAATCAGTTTTTTGTATTTGCTCAATTAAATGAATCTCCCATGATTCAAAGTTGGTTGAGGCTCACCGTGCGAAACATCATTTCATCCAATATTTTTGAATAAAGTTAACTTCATATTTACATTTTGAAAAAATTTAAGTTTTGCAAATCTGTGATTTATGTCAAGAAAATCTGGCTTTGATGAAAAAATTAATTTAGACTTTCCGCCCTTAGTTTGTTTTTATCTTTTGGTTTGCATCACGCCTCTCCAAGACCTACCCCAAAAAACTAGTCCATAGGTTCCCCTAATCATGGGAAAGTCGAGTGGCGACATATGTAAGCTTTCACGTGGCTCTGGATCAGAGAGAAGTCAATTAAGTGACTATAAAGACTGGTGTGGGAATCGAGAAATTTCAAGAGTCAACACACATAAATCAAGTGTTTCCGGGAGATTGATTCCCGGGAAGGACGAGGGTGTACGACCACCCACCAGGGGGTATCATCGTAAATTCTCCGGCTGTCTCTCTACTGGTAAGGGTACACTCGTACCTCTAGTATTCATAGTAAAAAGACATATAGGTGTGGATGGGGGAATTTAACTGATATGACCCCTCCGATTTGGAGTGGTTGATGCCACGGGGTGACAATTCCGTGTTTAGAGAACACAAAGGGGTGGTGTGTTTGCTCCCGTGGGACGTGCCATCCGAGCGTGGAGGCGCGTGCCACAGAAATTTGCCACGGAACCAGATAATCTATTAATATACATGTACAAAAGAATACTGCTCATTCATAAGCAAGGCTGCTACAGAACTTCACGAAAAAGAGTGGACCGTCAGAATAAATCTCTAAACCAGTAGCTCTAACTCACTTTAACTGAAGTGCAGCTATTTAGCGGTGAATTTTGTTAAAATCACTATTTCGCGTTCAGTTCAATGAATTTGACTTATTGACAGAGTAGGATGAATCATTTCAAATACACTTATCTCGCCATTCGTGGCCATCCCATCTTTGATCGGCCTCACGGTTGTTCACGCTTGAATGCTTCTGTCTCCGTCCTGAGCGTCCCTTGACGGCCTATACTCAAGGTCTTCGCTCGGTCAGTCAGCGCCGTATCAGAAGTTATTTATATCGCGACT
>JAUMHM010000031.1:10529204-10540872 GCA_032362435.1 Melikaiella ostensackeni
GAAACAATTTAATTTGTATTCAATTTCACCTGACCCTAAAGCCAATAACGAACATCAACATTCCTTACGAATTTTTATAATTGTGATGTGATTTTTTTAGTAAGAAAAGAACAAAATAATGAAAGTGTGAAAATTCGTTACGCGTAATATTATTATGTTTTTAAAAAGTTCGTGGTGTAAGCTGCATAGTAAGCTGAATAGTAAATTTGAAACGACACCCTGCAGTTATTTTTAGCATAAATAAGTTTTCTAAAATGAATTTGAATTTGTAGCTTGAGAAAGACTTACTTATTTTCTTCCATTCAGGATTACTTCCTTTTGTAAAGACTCGTGCTGACCAAGTATAAATAATTCAGCGCCAATTTCGAGACAAAACAATAACTGTCAGTCATACCTACTAAGAGAGCAAACAGCTTCAATGCTGAGTTATTACCTGATTCAACTTTTTATATCGAGTTATGTCTTTGTATTGACTTTGTACCCTACATGTATTTCGTCAATAAAGTATTCCAACTATTAAATTTGTATTTTTATTTTATCCCATACAAAATTATTGACCAGGACTTAAACAAATATATTCATTGGAAGAATGTATCCATTTAAATGTTACTTAATATATGTGTTTAAAATTTATTATTATTAATTTGCGAAAGCCTAATTCTACACCTGTGATCATATAATTTAAAAGACCTCAACGTAAAAATTGTTCCCTTTTGAAGGCTTGAATTTGACAAATTTAGTTTTTGCAAAAGGCTCTTAATTTTTAATGTCTTTCATTCGGATCGTTAAAAGTTTTAAAACGTTCAGTTTTGAACGCCAGCCAGTACAATACACTCACTTCTCGATATATTTCAAAATTACGTCCTCCGTTTTTTTTACTTATTTACCCTCTTTTATTTTGGCTTTTTCCAAAAGCAAATAATTTAACATTTTTAAAATCTAAAGTCAAGGCTGATAAAGCTGCATCTACATGGATGCACGCTCGGCGTAAAAAGCCGACTCCGTCTCTTTCTATCTGGCGTTTCCAGTGCATGCCTACATGGACGCGTTTTTTAGCTCGAGTACGGCGGACGCGAACACTGTCAGCCAATCAGTTGCCAGTACGCCACCTTTTTGGCCATTCAGGTGGCCAATGGTCCGCGTACGCATGCTAAAAACGCGTCTATATAGATACGCAGTTTACCTTCGAATGAAAGAGACGGAGTCGGCGTTTTACGCCAAGCGCTCGCTGACAGAGTCCCATGTAGATACAGCTTACGCAATACGTTTTTATTTGATTTGAAAGCGTTAAAAATTGAAAAATTTTACATTGAAACTATAAATTATATCATTTTGAATTAACCGTTCCAGATTTTACAAATTTATTTCAAACAAAAAACGTAATATTACTTGAAAATTTCATAAAATAGAAATCCTTCTAAATTTATTAGTTTTTAAATTTAAAAAACGTACCTGTTCATAATTAGATTAATATTAAATAATTTTAAATTGCAGAATTTTTTACCGAAAGCGTCTAAAATTCACAAAATCAAATCAAAAAATATTTGATTGAGAGCTTTGAATAATTTTAGAATGAATTTTCAAATTTTGGTTAAAAATTTAAATACATAGTTTAAAATAGCACAAATTAAAAATAATTTAAAATTATTCTAATCTAAAATAATTCAACATTGGTCAATTTGGATGGCTTGTATTTGGAATTTTATAATTTTGATAGTTTTTCGTTTGGAATTTGAATGTTTATTTTCAAATACTGTTATCTAATTTTAAGATTTTAAAATTCAACTTAACACAAAAAACTTTAAATTTGAGATTGTAATTTCAATGACCGGGACAATTTCTCAATTTCTCTCTCCCATAGAAAAATTAATGCCGCAGGATCATTTTCAGCCGGAAACTATAATTTGTAGTCCAAAATAATCTACATTTGTCATTTTTGGCTTAGTAGCATGCAATGATATTACAAAACCTTCAATTTGGAATGTTTCAAGAAATGTAAACAAATAAAAAAAAGATTGAACAAAATGAATTCAGAATTCCTAGCAGCCTCGAATAATTGTAACATTACCATTTTTGTAATTCGGAAATCCACTCAAATTCATGAATAAAAACTTTAATATCTAATTATTCAATTCTGAAGTTTAAGAAACCTCTTTCTCATAAAATACTTTTTATTTAAAATAAAAATTAAGTGAGGGAATTGTATAAGTTAAAACCCAAACTTTAAAAATTTGTAATAAAGAAGAAATTTTAGATTGTTTAATTGAACAATAAAATAAAATTATCTTATATGCTTATTTTTCATATATCAATATAACAATCTCTAGGATCAACTAATTCCTCCAACTCGATCTCTGGGGATTAATCTGAGTTCTGAGCCATGTTTCAGAAAGATGGTTCCTGAAATGAATACAAGGATTTTTCGTATAAATGATTCAGTTTTATACTTTCTTTTTGAAACTATTTTTTACATTAATTTTTTCAAAATAATTCCACATACCCGCTGTTTGCTGTGGATTAATTCCGACACCATCGTCAGTTATTATCGCTGACGTAGCTGGGGTTACTTTGAACTCCTCCGCAGCAAACTTTAAGACAGCAGTGAAAGGTGTATTATCTGGTACGCTGAGTCTGTAAGAAATACCCAATGATTGTAGACAGACTTGACTATTTTTTGAATTATAGATTTAATTCTCCATTTGAGACATTTGAAGTTAAGCAATTTTAAATGTTAAAAAAGTAAAAAATTACCAAATTAAGATTGGCGTTCAATAACGAACAATTAAAGCCTCGGCAGAAAGAACATTGGATCAACACAAGTTTTTTATCCATGGAGTTCTATCGAGTTATTTTTTTTTCAGCTGATTTTATATTTCGCGGAAGCGTTGAAATAGCCAAACTGTCAACAAAAATGTGAAAATTGAACTTGTAAAGAAATGTCAAATAGTCGGAGTTATTTATTTTGTATCAACCTCAACTTCAAGAATGTAAGTTTCTTAATCTAACTTACAATTAGAACTTTTTAACAGGGACAGAAAAAGGAAGAAAACTGAATTTGTTGGAATGGCAAGCAGAAAAGACTGAAAGGGCTAGAGTTTGGAAAACCTATTTAATAAAAATAAAACAGAAGTGCTAGAAGTAAAACGTCCAGAGACGGTAATATCAAACATATTATTTTTTAAAGGAAGGATCATTATTTTTAAAAATTTTCGAGTTCAGTTTTTGAATTTTTTTCCACGCTTAAGCAAATACAATTTCCTGTTTCTATCCCTGTTCAAAATTTCGAAAGTTAGATTTGGAAAAATACATTTTTGAGGTTGAGATTGATGTGATGTAAATAACCTCGACTACTTTGACATTTCTTTCCGAATTACATTTTCGAATTTTCGTTAATACTGTAGCGATTACAGCGCTTCCGCGGAATAGAAAAACAATTTTAAAAAAATTAATCTATAGAACTCCATGGACACAAAACTTGTGTTGATCCAACGTTCTTTCTGCCGAGACTTCAATTTTAAATTAGAAATCGTCAAAATTTTAAATTGGAAATCTTCAAAATTTCAAATTATTCAAGCCTTTAAAATGTGATGAATTCAGAATTTTAGGAATATTCGGAATGAAAAAAATTCCTGTTTTAAATGCTATCACGTCGTGAAAATTTCAAAGCAAAAACTCAGTAATGAATTTACTGATTTAGAATGGAAAACGTTTAAAATTTCCAAATAATTCATTGCCGATTTTACTATCAAAGTTCAATCACTAAAATAAACTATTAATTCAAATAGCGGCGTTCAAAATATTGTAAATTAAAATTTTTTAAAATTTAAATATATAAAATGGAATATTAAAAAAGGTGGTGTTCAAAATTGAACAATCTAAAAATTGGAAAATTGAACTATTCGCAAATGGGAAGTTTAAAATAAAATTTCTAAATCAAAAATTTAAACCACTCAGAATTAAAGAAGACAAATTATAATTATATATTTACTTTTATATGGATAGATATATGTGTTATCATTTTAAAAGAGAAACATTAAAAGAAATATAAAATGAGTTTTTTCCTCCACTGAGTTACATGAAAACTAAATGAGTTTTTCGAATTATTTTGAACAGCAAAATCCCATCTAATTTTCCAAATTGATTCAATGATATACGAATTCACGTTCAGTTTTTTATCAGCCAGAAAATTATCTTCATGACATTCACAAATTAACAACACTCTCCTACTTGATTTAAAAAAATGAGTTTTTATTACTAAAGTAAAATATAATTGTCTTACTGAATAACATTATGCTAATTATACTCTACAAAATTTGCTACAAATAGCTTAAAGGTTCTGCTTGTAATCTATAGAAACGCATGCAGTCTCTTTCAATACATTCCCAAACTTTTCCGTCCATTTCTTTCGCCAAGTCCAATCTCTCTTTTGCCAGATTGCTAACATCGTTTGATTCTTCCAGAAGGATTCTGAAAATTTTAGCGATATCCTTGTATTCGATGCCTTCCTCCGAAACCCAATTACCATCTTTAGAAGTCATGTTTCGCCCAAAATAAAAGACCGCGTCCAAAAAATTGACACAGAATTCAGAATTGTCGATAAGCAATAGCATAAGTGATTTCGCATCGACTTTCATAAAATCTCTAAGAAACTGAGGATCATTTTTAAATGCTCTAGACGTAAGTCTTTTCATAATAACCTTCTTAGTTTCTGGATTAATATCATTTTTCAGAGCAAAATTAACGAGTTTTAAAACCTGACTATCGTCTAGAATTCTATCTATGCATTTGACAACTTCATTCAATTTCCCACTGCAGGTTTCTTTTTCCCATGTAGCAAGAAGAGCTTGGTCATGCAACTCTGAAACAGGAAGTCCTAATTCAACCACTGATTTTAGTACTGAATTGGCGCACATTGAATTCATTAGAGTTTCATGGAGAAAAACGCTTAATCTTTCCTGTCCACGGTGTCGGATGTAAAGGTTGAATAGAATATCAACGTTTGAAGTTGGAACCCTGGAATCTTTCAGATAATATTCGAGCATCTTATCGCAGGCTTTTTCGAAATCTGAGCACTTGAAAGTGTTGCATCTTCCTTTTTCCAAGAGTCGATAGTTTAAATTGTCTTCAAAAAATGGTTCTTTCTCTTCTTGATGCACTTTTTCAATTATATTCTCGATCAATTGGCAACATCCGAAAGCTTTGCTTAAATTGTCCTTTGCTGCGTTCTCAGTAATAATCGGCTTTTCAAGCATATCCAAGTAAGCGTCGAATGTCTCAATAATTTCGTCGATGTTAGGATCGCTCATATTGAAACTATTTATCGACTTCCCCTCTTTTTTATTTTCCCCTAAACAAATAGTTGTTTATATTCTTACAACTGAGTTTATGAGTGATAGAAACGTATTCAAATAAATACAAGTATTGAAGTACAATTTTGTTGTTATGAGAATCTTGATCCGAAAAAGTAGTTTAATGATTACGATATTAAAAGTGTAATAAATGAACTTACACTTTGAATGGCAACTTCGGGTCGGATGTTAGTGTGATTTTGAATGTCACTTTGCCGTTCCTGGAAACAGAGATGAGATATTTTGTGTTTTCTGACTTGCGAAATAAATATATTTAAATTGTTTTTATTCATGCAAAAATAGTATATCTTCAACACGACGCACACGATATTTTGTCCAAATACCGCAGAAGGGAAATGCGGCTCTGGAGCGAGTTGAGAGACAACGAAGTTATAGATTCATCAATCGATTGACGGATTATCAACTTCAATTTGGAGGTTTTGTTTCACTTTGTCAACGCGATACCCACACCTAGCTCACGTCAGATGGCTTTGCTATCGAATTATTTTTTCTCCACGCTAAATTCGCATTTCCCGCACGGGTATTGGACAAACTATTTTTTTCGAAAAAAGTCATATTATAAACAAAATACTAAATAATACTTTTAAGTATCTAGTATAGTATTATCTTAAGTGCAAAGAATTGACTTTCATAAAAAAGTAATTTATTGTAACGATAACGGAATACAAGTTGTGGGTAACTGTAACCAGGGTGGCCACTATTTTATATTTTTTTTGCGCATTTAAACAAAATTCTAAGTTGAAAACAAATTTTGTTTTTTATTTTCTAATTTTATATTATTATTCACTACCAAAAACTGCACCTACCAAAAAACTCAATGTCATTTTTTTTGCCCACAGAAATTTCTTTTTAATTTTTCAAATGAATACACAGGTCCGAAGATATTATCCGACTGAACTAAAATTTGGAGTGCTTACTACTGTTGGGCAAATACAACTTTTACCCACTATTAGAATTCGCTCCTCGCAAAAAGGGTTTTTTGCCCATTCTACTGCCTATATAGGCTCCCTTCATGGAATCCATATAGGATCCTATATAAGTCCCTATATAGATTATAACATAGAAGTACGCGATCTGGTGATTGATTGTTCGGGCACGTGGCACTACAAAATGCGCGAATTATGAAATGCGGCAAATCTCCCGGAATAATATTTCAGTCCCGGCTTTCTCCCGGTATTCTCCTGATTCAAGTTTGTCCCGGTTCTCCCAGGCGGGTGGCCACCCAGGTAACTAAAAAAATTATTCTATCGTTACTTTTATTAGTTTGAAAAAATATTGTAATTAATATAATATATACACTAAAATACATTGCAAGTTCCAATGATTGCATAAATTTAAGTTTGAAACATTCAAAGATGAACAATTTGAATTGAAAATTGAATACTTAATATTTAAATGTGACAAATATCTAAAATGAATAATTTTTTATTCATAACGTTTCAATGGATGTTCATTAAAAGTTCCTAGAATCAAGAATTAATTTATTGAATTGAACTATTTAAAATTCAAAAATTCCAACTTTAAAACGTTCAGAAATTAAAAATGTTCGAGTTAAAACGTTCAAAATAAAATGATTTTCTAATTTGAAACGAGAAAATATGTTCTTACAATTTGACAAAGGTTGTGCAGTTGACAGCACTCTTTCAGCTCCTGTTGTCAACTTCACAACCTTCGCCAAAAGTCCGCTTTATCACACTTGTATCATAAAGTACTATTTGCTTATATGTTTCTGTTAACTAGGGTATTTAAAAATGACTGAAGCCTGAAAAAGCTACCGGTGCTTCATAATAATTGACTGAATTTTAGGATGGGACCTGGCAGTTTAAACGCATGACAAATCATTCCGCGGATATAGAACCTTTGCGCTGTGTGTTTTACCTTCAGTTTTTATTTTAGAAAATAGATTTAAACTCTCACAGCGTTGCCAAATTTAAATATACGTCCATAAAATAAAGGGTTACAATATTTCTCAGAGATTGAAAACAGGACTCCCAAGCCTGCATGCATTTCACACGTCAAAGTTTTTGGCAAAAACTTTCTAGTTTTTCGCCTGAACATAAGCGTCATGCGAATTTCTCCTCAGTAAGTGATGATCGTTTGACTTTGAATTACTGTCATTTAGCAGAGCTTTACATATTTACATTGAAATCTTCAAGACTGAGCAATTTTGCTTCCTCATAGAGGAAGCTTTGTAATGGTAACAATTTCGAAAATTTTTGAATTCGTTTAATTAAACGTTCCTCAACTAAAAAATGTTTAATACAATTTTCTAAACAATTGTCCGGATGCGCGCGCGCGCGTGTGTGTGTGCGCATGTGTGGATGTCACACTTTTTTGTGAACACGATAACTTGAAGACGGTTGCATATAAACTGATGAAATTTGGAGGGCCGATTTTCACCACTAATATCTGAAATCTGACCAAAGAATTTCTAAAAAAAAATCATTACAATTTTTTTAGCACTTTATAATATTTTAAAATAACTTTTTTCATTCACATAATTCAAAGTTGATGCAAGAACATAAAAGATTCCTTGTCTTGAGACGAACCGATTGACCTATAATATTAATGCATTTTACTAAAGAGTAAGGAAGCTATGGTCATTTTGGTCATTTATAGTATTTGAAAAATCTGTTTTTTGACAGTAAAACTTTTTTCAGCAACATAGTTAAGTTGATGCAAAAATAGAAGACTCCTTTATTCGAGACGAATTGATTGAACTACTTGTATTTTTACTTCCTCTATAAGAAAGCAAATATATTGGCTAATTAGTCATAATGACTAATTATAAATATAAACAAAGTGGAAACACCCGAGATCGAATTCACAGCTAGTCTGAATTGACACCATGAAAATTTCTACTACATTAGGTAAGATGAAACTGAAAAATGTTGCATCAACTTCTGTAGGGGATTATTATCACTCTCAAATACTCTTTAAAAATTCTACACTTTGAACAAAATATTCGAAATTAAGCAAATTTGAAATAAACACGTATAAAATAGAATCTGTCAAAACTTAGTGTTCAAAACTGAACAACAATGAAAAATCTAAAAACTTTGAAAGTGGACATATCACACGATTTTCACATTGTTTACAACAGATAATTCTAGTATTCAGTACAAACCTAGTACACAAAAAATCAAATCGAAAAGTCCTCTTCGAATTAATAAATAGATGTAATACACATGTATCCGAAAAATGTGACTCTTAAGTCCACTTTGGGTTGGATCGATCAATCAAAAAAATAAAAAGGTAAGCCTCAAAAAGAAAAGGTAGTTTTTAACTCAAAAACAATGCAGTATGTACTTAGGTAAAATTTCGAAAAAAACTTTTTGATGTCTTTTTGAAAGTAGAATTCCTCACAGCACGAGATATCCTATTCATCTCCCATGATATCCTCGGGATATCGCGAATGATATCCTACAGGGCGGAAATCTCGATATCCCTGGAATGTCCAGAGGATATCTCAGAATATCCTAGGGATATACCATAATGTCTCAATTTCATATGCCAAGGATGCCCCCAAGATATCCCAATTTTATAATTTGGTATATTCCTGGAAATTCAGATGTACCTACTGCAAATTATACGTACATTCAATCGCTTAAATAAAATAATTAATAATTTAACAATATTAGGTTTTTTTCCGGACATATTGTATCAATTGTAGCATTATAAAGTGCAATAATAACAGAGTCCGCTCCAAAGTCACTTCTGTCAGTGTGTCTGGCTGCGAAAACTATCGTGCAGAATTAGTGACGCTCTAAAAAAAAAAAAAGCAATTTCTCGAATATTCGTGCCGGATCAAAATCTGTTCTCATTTGTATTATATAAGCCAACGGAGTGCACAACAAATTGATAGTTTTTTGACGTAAAAACTGATTTTTCCGTTATGCTCATAGTGAAAAGTGCAATCTCCAAACTGCGAAATTTGGAGGTTAGATGCAACAACAGCCAATTTAGATTTTCAGAAAGTTACTTGTTTTTCATTTTGAGTTTGGGGACGTTTTTCAGGATATCCGATGTTCTGCCGGGACAACCCAGCGATATGCCAAAAATATCATTTCGTTGTGAGGGATATATAGCATTGCTGCGTATGATTTTAAGAAAAAAAACTGTTTTTAAATAATACACTGATTCATTATTTTAGTTTTCATACGAAATAAAATTATGTAAACGAATGTAATCAAAATATAAGTGTAATTTTTATTCAAAGAATTTGACAAAGCATTGAAGAATGAAATATCAAATGGTCAAAACATATGTTTAGTATCAACCAATCGAAACATCTCCACTTATAAAAATATTTCGATTTTGATTAAATTAAAACATACACGCATGCAGAAGAGTTATTACTTACGCCATTATATGCTGGAAGATATTTAAAAAATTGAATGAATTGTTCTAAAAACCGTGACTCCACAAGAAATTTAACCCCAATTCGTTGAATCTGTGCCGCTGGCGTCCTGACCCTGACGGCCTGAACACCCTAACGCACTTCAGCGCAAGATTCTGTCTGCGCGTGCGGAACAAGCACGTGGACCAAGGTGTTGTAAGGCGCAGCCTTCTTGTCAGCCAATAGGAGAAGTGCCCCAGGTTTCCGCCATCACCCTAGATCCAAGATTTTGTGTGCAATCCTTGGTGTGCAAGTGCCCTTGGAGAGGCTGGGTAGACTCCCATGGGCGCGTTTCACCACTTATACTGACAGTAGCGCATCTACAAGGGAGTCGCGAACTAAAATGTAGTAATGTGTGGTGTGCGTATGTGTGTATATTATTTGAATTTATTGTATGAATTTAAAATTACAGAAAATGAACGACTTAATGCAAAATTATGCAAATTTAACACTAAAAATGTAACACTTAGAATTTTTTTGGATAAATTTGTACAATTCTGCATTAATTCTCCATTTAATGAACAAATGAACACATGCACTTGACGTTGCCCTGTGACTGGCGATGGGCAAAATGTGCAAAATTTGCCAATTTAATGCCAAATTATACAAATTTAACACGAAAAATGTGGAAATAATGTTGCCTGCAACATTTTTGGGATTATTTTGTACAATTATGCATTAATTTTCCAATAGATGAAGAAATGCAGAATGCATAAACTTGACGATGACATGCAGATTTGCAACATAACCTTACAAGGCATCCAATTGGTGGGTGCGATAATATCTGAACAAAATATTACCTCCACTTCTGACTCCACAGTAGAGCCATCGAGTAGGTGGTGGATAACTATAAAAGTATACGTGGTCAAACGCGCCCAAGGGAGTCGACCCAAGCCTGGCTTATGAACCTTCGACTGCCTTCGCTTACAGATGGGCAGTGACCGTAATTTACCAGATTTACCAAATTTCTCACCAAATTGACAGTATTTACGGTGAATGAGGTAAATCGGGATTTGAAAGAAAAGTACAAAAAATTCGATATTTATTTCAAGCTTGAAAAAGTTTAATGAAGTGGAAGAGTGTATTTTGCAAAGAAAATCGCAAGAAATATTTTCGGATTATGACAAAAGTGAAAAAGTGTTGATTCGTGATCAAACATAACCTCTATCTAGCTTTTCTAGAGACGTTTGTTAGCAAATCAACTTAAGATGAAAAGGTTATATTCCTTCAAAAGGATCTAAACATAATACTTTTCCTTTTTTTCTCGTTTTTTGCATTACAATTAATGAAAAAACAACAAAAAATTACATTATAGGGTCATTCATTTGCTCGCGATCCATTAAATGTAAAGAAAAAAGTGATTTACCACTTTGATGGTATATACGCTTAATTCGGTAAGAAATGTAAGAAATTCAAGAAATTCAATAATTTACACGGCCGGTAGAGATGGGACCTGACCGGCGTGACCGAGATAATGTCCGTCACTGACCGACAGTGTGGTAATTCTGGACAAAATGATATTTTGAAGAAATAAGAATATATTAAATGATCGCTTAGGCATCAAATAATATTTTAAATCATTAGATTTATATTTCGCAAAAGGATATATACGCCATAAGACGTAAAAAGTGGATTTTTACGATAAATGTGTGCAACTTAACCTCAGATCTTACAAATAAAGTGCGAAATGTTGAAAGTACCATCACTCCTATCAAAGAAATATGTAGCTTCTGGTTATTTATTACTCATTTTTCAAATAAATAATGCATGTTTATTTACATATATGTACACATTGCTATTACTACTTTGTAAAATGAACATATTATTATTTTTTAACGAAAAATATGTTTTAAAATAAAGATTGTTTTTCTTTGTAAGGGATGAACCACCAAAATGAAGT
>JAUMHM010000031.1:10547555-10563839 GCA_032362435.1 Melikaiella ostensackeni
GACAAATGCGGTCGTTTTTTCTTCAAATCAATATCGAATCTGTCCAAAAGCTCTGAATAATATTGGCCGTTGATTGTTTTACCCTTCTGAGGGTAATCGATGTGAATGATACCGCGTGCATCCCAAAAAACTGTGGCAATGACCTTGTTGGCCGACAGACCCACCTTGGCCTTCTTTGGTGCACGTGCACCCGAAGAAACCCACTATTTCGATTGTTCCTTGGTCTCTGGTGTATTGTGATGGATCCATGTTTCGTCCAAAGTTACGAAACGGCGCAAAAACTCGTTCGGATTGCGTCTGAACATCGTCAAACACTCCTTTGAAGTGGTCACACGGTTGCGCTTATGGTCAAGTGTGAGCAATCGCGGCACCCATCTCGCAGATTGTTTTCTCATGTCCAAATATTCATGTGAAATGTGATGTACCCGCTCAGTTGAGATGCCTAGAGCCTCAGCCACCTCACGCACTTTCACTCTCCAATCGTCCAATATCATTCCATGGATTTTATCGACGATTTCTGGCGTGATGACCTCTTTTGGGCGACCTGAACGTTCGGCGTCACTTGTGCTGGTACGACCACAACGGAACTCAGTAAATCACTTCTTAACCATTGAAATTGATGGTGCAAAGTTCCCATAGTATTTATCAAGCCTTTTCTTCGTTTCAGTAATGGTTTTTTTACGTAAAAAATAATGCTTAATCAGGACACGAAATTCACTTTTTTCCATTTTCGTTAAAATTCACGAGCTTATGTGCTTTCAATGGCTGTCAAACACAAATTAAATGACCCAGCTTGCTCAAGATTTGACAGTAGTCTAGTCATAGATGGCATTGGCGAAATAAAACACTTATTTGCCAAAAAAAAATCTCTTATTCAAAAAGTCAATGACTTATCAAACAGCCCTCGTAACTGCACAAAAGGAAAACAAAGCAAGAAAATGTAATAGTTGAAATTCGACGAATTCCTAACTCCGCGAATTTTTTAGTGCTTCAAATTCGTGAAATTGGGAAGGTGCACTTGTTTTTCGTTCCTACTGTAATAAAGCGTTAGTGAATCTTTGATTTTAAAAGAGAAATGTCACTAAGCTGTTAACAGAAGTGTGGTGATGATATTTCAGAGCAAGCGATTTCTAGAGATAGAAAAAGAAGTAGACATGAAGAACAGTGGGAGGAAAATTTGCAAAAAACTAAGAGGAACAAGGCATTAATTTCGTATTCTCGAAAAATTCAGTGAAGGAATGTGTTGAGTCTTGAAAATGAGAACAATAATTTTGTCAGTGCAAATAACAATTACCAAATGTGAGATATTTTACTTAAAATCTAAATCAGTGTAATTTCACTGAAAATCAGTGACAATTAGTGAGTGAACGAATTCTCACTATTTCATCCGCGAAATTTCCTTTATTTCTTCCTGGGGAAAAAAATGTATATCGGTTTCAAATTAAGTCCATAATGCAACAGTTTTTGAGCTCTTGATGCTCAAAAACAAAGATTGATGAAGTGGAATTTTGAATTTCCGTATGAGGGAAAAAATATTCCTGTTTGTCAACAGTTTCTTTGCGAATTACTTGGCGTAGGGATTAAAAAGATTACGGATTTTACGTGAAAAAATTTTGAATGAAACAAATTTATGTGATACCGGAGGGAAACACACTAATCGTTGTATAAAATTAGATGACAATGTGAATGACCTAATTAAAATACAATTTTATAGTTTGAGACATCGCAAGTCTCACCATAAAAGAGAAGGAACTGCTTTGAAATACTTCGAAAATCCGGAATCAAATTCAAGAATACTATACAACCTATTTCTTGACTACTAATATCAGAGCGTCATTTAAGAGGAGAACATTCCTTTAAGCGAATCTTCCTGCGCTAAGTATTTTGAAGTATTATGGTCAAGGTGCGCATTTTTCTATAGATTTTTATGAAAAAAATCATTTGAATTCTAGAAAGCAAACGAAGAATATTTACCCAAACGAAATTTTTTTGTTGCCGCACAGTTTTTCCTTTAAAAAAATTGTAAAGTTTACATTGAGTATATGTTGAGGAGTAGTTTTCATTTAAGTGCACAACTTCCACTCTATGAATCTACATGAAATTTTTGTCACCTGTAGAATAAGCGTCAATTATTAGGTAGCATTTTTACACAAAATTTTGCAGCACAGCAATTATGAAAAATTGATAAACAAAAGTGTTGTTCTATCAAATGCGAACACTTGGCAACGATGTGAATTCTAGTAACTCGAGGTGTGCGCACTACGTGCATTACGGAATCGCGAGCGGACATACTGACACTGACTTTCACTGAATTAGGTGAGATCTCTAAGAATATTTCCTAGAGACTCTGATCGAAACTTTCTCTCTCGGACAAAAAGAGATAGAACGCACCACAGCGTTGTCACAATTTACAAAATTGGAGATATCTTGAACTTAGCAGCTACGGTTTTGGTTTGCGCCGAAGTTCAGCGTGATCATAATACCTTAACCACAACTTGCTTTTTCGTTTGAGCTCCCCGAACAGATGTGTGCAACGTGTGCTACGAAAGCGAAATAAGTAATGTAGAATCTCCGAATATTACTGAGCACAAGAAAAAAGCGAAGGATTATCTGAGTTTCGAAAAAAAACTCTTACCAGAAAAAAAACGTTCTCTGCTGCGAGTATGACTACGCGAAAAATGTACCATTACCAAAGATACCCGTCAATGATCAGTTTTATGAAAGATCATTATGGCTTTTCCTTTCTAGTGTCCATGTACACAATAATGATGAAAGTTACATGTTTCCTTACTTCGGAGGGCTTGCAAAGAAGGATGCGAACACAGTTTGCAGTTTCTTCATTATACAATAAAACAAGAATTCAATCCAGAACTTAACTCTAAAATAATCTTTTTCTTGGTTGCTGCCTCTGGACAAACTCGTTATTATACCATGATGGAATTCTCAATTCTATTGTCAATGCAACTGAGAACCAAAATTTTGCACGTATTACCTGTTCGCAGCCATTCATACTGTATATGTGTTGGCAATTTTGGAATGTACGTACAGAAGAAGAAAAAAATGGAGCGAATCGAAACGTTCGATGATTATTTCAGTTAAATTCTTAGCGCTCGTAATCCTTCCCTCACTATAATTAAATCTGCGGCAGATATTTTGCAAAACTTTGGCAAATTATTGAGAGGTAACTTGCAAAAACCAAAAGGACCCAGTGGGCAAGAAATTAAAGGACGTCTTTACGACATCTTCATGATATCTTCACGACGTCGCGAAGACGTCGCATGGCTGTATCGTGAAGATGATTTAAAGACATATTTGCGACATTAAAATGTCTTAAAGATGTCTCGAAAATATTTTTACGACACGGACATGGGACGTCTTTGCGACGTCGTAGAAATGTCGTAAGGATGTCGTAAAGACGTCCTTCATTTTTTTGCCCACTGGGGAATGAAAATTAGCGAAGCTCATGCCATTCAGTATCATCCAAGCGGAAAAATTCATGTTTCTCAGAATTATAATCAAGAAAATACTTCTATTTATGAAGTAAATCCAGCTACTAAACTTGCAACTCTTCCTAAGTTACCTCCGCCTCGAGTAGGTATCGCTCTTGCTAAAATGAAAGGCTTTAAAAGTTTAAAGGCTTATCTTAACGAAAAAGCACGTGTGTTCTTGAATTTTTTTTCATTAATTGAAATTGAAACTGGTGGTTGTAAAACTCAAAATATGACTTCTTCCGACGATGACAGCTGCTCTGGATAAAAAGTAATTACTTTGCACTTCCCGGAACAGAATGTATATATCAAACGAAAAAGGACCTTATTAGTAATCATAAGTTCAGAAAGCATAATACTTATATTAAGGACGTTGATATATTTTAAAATTAATATTTATTAAATAACAGGAAAAAGCTTAAAAATGGAAATACATTTTTTCCCAGCTTCCAATTCTGCGAATTGTTAGAGATTATATGCCTATGTTAAGTTCGTTTCAAAAATCAAACCATTCGATTGTACATGATATGAAATTAATAATTTACTTGAAATTTTGCAATTTGATTTATTTTTTGTATTTATAATACTTTGACATTACCTGATTACTTGATTAGTTTTTATCTTTGGCACCGGTGAACTGTATTCAGAATTATAGCTTAGACTCAAGCTACAATCGTTTCTGTTTTTCTGAGTTGCAGGGTCAGTATTTCGTAAAGTTGTTGGGAAATGTAAAAACCCGGTACATGAAAAAAAATTGAAAAAAAATCGAAAATTTTAATCCGTGTGCTCCGTAAGATGAAGATTGCACAGAAAATGGGAGTGCAGTACGGATATAGTGGCCCATTTTATTCTACACCACAGTTTTTACATGACAAGTCAAATAAAGGCATACAAAAGCTGGTAAAAGCTTGAACGACTATAAATTTTATGATGCTGGTTTTGTGGTAAAGATGAAGTGCAAGGAGTTTAATGGTACTTTTCTGATTTTCTGTGAGAGGTGTGAGGTTATAGTATAATATTATTGTATTATTAGTTATTGGTTATTTGTTATTATTAGTATGAACATTAGGTGATATCCCCAGGATGCATGGAATTTGTCATAATTTTTGCTGTAGAATCCTATTTCTGATGTAGAATGCAATGGCAGCTTTTTGAATTTGCTGTGCATTTTTTACTGCAAGTGAAGTTTTTTTTAATGCAAGTGCGATCCACGAACTGCGAACTACCTGCAGAATTACAAAATTTGTGTGGAATTCGGTAAAATCATCGAACCTTTGTAAGATTACATTTTATTTCTACTTTGATGTAAATAGCTGGCAGATCTCTACAAACATTTATGAAGAATTATATTTGGCTATGGCAAATTACGAAAATGTACGACTCCAAAAATTGAACGAAAGTTTAAGATTTATTATACATCCGCCTACTACGAATACTTCGTGTTCGAAATGCATTCAAAATCCATGAAATTTTGCATACAAATTCCTGAAGAATGTCATGTAAATTTGTAAAATTTTTCGTGAAAAGTCATATAGAACTATTTGCATCAGGGTTGTGATTTTTCGGACAGTTCGCACCGTTCACACTTGCATTCTAGAAATTCAACCTAACCTCAAAAAGCTGCCGTCGCAATTTACATCAACAATAAAGTTCTACAACAAAAATTATGGCCAACTCTATGCTACACGGGAATATTACTTAATGTTAACTATGTTTTATAACAATAAAATTAATTTCTGAAAAGTGTATATTGTAAAAGTAATGGTATGTAGGTTTTTCGAGAAAAATATGTACAACAAAATCACAAGCCTCAGGAATAGAGTACGAAATTTGGAAATTACTGTTTCGTCCGTAAAAGAAAAATGTTGTTTGTGACATAATTTTCAGAAATAATGCTTGTTTTAATGTATACAGATGTTCTGAAATTTGTATGATATTGACTTGAAAATTTTTCTCTCATAATAATATGAAAGCCTATAAAACGCTATGTCTAAGAAGCCTAACTTGAAGGCCAATACATCAATTTCATAAAATGACATCCAGAAAACGTCAAATTAAGATGTATGCAAAAAGTGTTAATAAGTACGATATGAATACGTATTTTGAATGAATATTATTATTATATTCTCGTAATCTTATCTAGAGATGCAGTCAAAAGCTAAATTTGGTATAAAAAATTGTGAAAAATTAGAACTTAAAAATTAATAAAAATCAAAAATGTTTTCATCGCAATGAATTTCGGACATCACCGAGCATTAGAAACATCATTCTGACCCCAAAGCCATAAAAATCTTGGTAAATAATTACGTAACTACTAACAAAACTTTTTTTTATAAATTAATATGTAATTTCTATACAATGTCGTAAAATCTGCATAAATATTTTTCTATGGTAGTTTTTTGAAAATTCATGTCTCGAATAGTCTTTATTTGGAAAATGACTTCCTTCATGCAAGTTAAACCCTATACATAGAATCAAAAATTTTTCCCTTCCTGATTCGATCTATTAACGATTATTTTAATTATCAAAAATTGTTAATGAAAACGTTTCAAAATATTAGGGGGTGCCCGCCATAAAAATACGAAAATACAAATAGGCCAATCAATTCGTCTTAACTTAACGAGTTTTCTATTCCTGCATCAAATCTGAATTAGGTTAATGGGAACATTTTTACTGTAAAAAGCAATTTTTCGAAATATTATTAATGACCATAACTTCCTTAATCTTCAGTCAAATGTATTCAGATTATAAGTCAATTAAGGCATCTCGAATCAAGGAGTCGTTCTTTTTCTTACATCAACTCCGAATTATGTTAATGAAAAAAGTTTAACTACAAAAAACCCGTTTTGAAAATATTGCAGAGTGCACAAAAAAATGTAAAGTTCAATATTTTATAAAATCCTCGCATCAGATTTAGATATAAATGGTGAAAATAAGCCCTCTAAAATTTCATCACGTCCCATGAGATTCTCATGGTTTCGGAGCTTCAAAGCGGAGGAAAATTGGGTTTTTTGTTTCTAAAATTAAGAAACATAATTTTTTGAGTTAATATCATATCCAAGGGGGCTGGTACGTTAAACTTTCTTCTTGCATTTCTTCCCAAGATGTCTTTCGGTTACTTCATATAGATAAGATTTGAATTTTATACTGTGATGAAATGATTTTTATCATCATGAATTCGTATCGTTGATTCTTAAGAAATTAAATTTAGGAAGCATTCTAAACAGGAAAATGAGTATTTTGTTTAATCCTTTCGAATATTAATTTATTCAGGTAATAAAATCTTAAATATATGATGCATTACGGATATAGTGGCTTATTTTACTCTACACCACAGTTTTTACATGTCAAATCAAATAAAGGCATATAAAAGCTGATAAAAGTTTGAAGGCCTATAAATTTTATAATGCTGGTTTTGTGGTAAAGATTATGTGCAAGGAGCGTCATGATACTTTTCTGATTTTCTGTGAGAGGTGTGAGGTTATAGTATAATATTATGGTATTATTGATTATTGGTTATTTGAAACCAGTTTGATGAATTATTGTTTTAAAAAAATTAGCTCAGTTACATTTAATTGATGTATCTATCTCAAGTAACCATGAGACATCTTAGAAAGAAATACAAGAAGAAAATTTAACTTCATACATTTCTTGTTAATACATTTTTTGTTGCTTACGCATATTTTCTCCTTTTTCATGAAATATCAAAATTAGATCATCATGCGAGATGAATGGATGATTGTTTCGGAATATCACAAAATAAAGTTCTTTCAATGGAAAAATCTGATGTTATGTAGAGAATAGTATAAGGTTTTGCAAAAATATCACAAGAAATATTATTTCTTGCCAAATGATCACATGTTTATTGTGTGTATTTTATGAAATGGAATTTTATGCCTCAAAAATTGATTTAAATTTATTTTCGTTTCATACTTTTCACAAGGGACTTTCACTTAGGAATTTTCAATTTTAATTTATTCGTTCAGTTTCTGAAAGTTCCATCATACAGGTGATCGAAATTTTGAGGTTAAGTCGCAAATAAAACCACATATTTGAATCTTTGTGTTGGAAAAAAAAACATTTGCAGCTTCAGCTTATGTTAAAATTAGGTTCGTCTGATCCTACAAAAACGTTAAAAAATTTATTTCAACACTTTCCATTATATTTTCTAAAAAATATGAGTGAAATGAAATTGTCTATGACTTACAAATTATTTAGAAACGAAAATATTGGAATTTTTTTAAGGAAACTAACGAGAAGAGCCTGACAATGTAAATCGTATTTTATCGGCGAATCAAGCTGGTTACTCAAAACTCAGGGCAGATGTCGCCACTCCCTTTGGCTCCTCAGGACGCACGTTTTCTAGCATTTTCTATTATTCAGGGCGAACAGCTATTGGCTGAAATTTCGGGAATGTGCAGTGGAGGTAATTTTACGATGCATGCGCCAAGTTTAGCCAATAGCTGGTAAACCCCATCGCCATAAACAATAAAAAATTATAGAAAACATGTGTCCTAATGAGCCACAAGTAGTGGCGACATCTGCTCTGAGTTTTGGGTGTCCAGCCTAATTCTTTCGTTCATCATACGAAACTTATCCCTGAAGACTCTTGTTATTTCGTTTACACCACAAAATGCTATTTAAGGAGTTCTTTTAGATGTAACTCAATCAGGGTAGAGTCAAGACTTACTTTGCGATGGGGCTTCCTACGTGCTAGTCCATGGGGACTCCGGCAGAGGATTTCTGACACACTTCTCCGGAAATTTCGTGTCATAAAACAGTATACGATGGGATTGAGTGCACTGTTTGCGTGACCAAGGAAAAGACAATACGAAAGCACGTCTGATATGGCTCTTCCTTCACCTGTAAACAATTTTTTTTATCTCCTGTAACTTTTATTGGGTCGTCAAGAAGTATACGGATAGGTAGAAAGCAAAACGAGAAAAAGGGAAAAGTCTCGAAGAGAGGTGTTTTCATCTCGGATCCTTGAAAGAAAAATACAATATAAAACAGACCGATTGATATAAGATTCAAGCAAAGAATTTCTTCATTGCCAATCTTATTAGAGGGTTGGAAATTCGTGAAAATTAGAAACGTTAAGTCATCGCTTAACTCATATTTACTTTAAATTTCCTTACGTTTCGGCAACTACTGCGTCCCTTTTCCAAAGGTAACCTAGATATAGATATCGTACAATTAGTAATACACAATAACAAAAATAGGATCAATGATTATTCCATAAAATGATATAAATTATACCTGAGGTGAACAAATTCAATTAATCGAACAATTTTTTTGAAGAAAAAACGTGATCATTCAAAACAACCATAAGATTGTAGGAAACAGGTTAAAATGGAAATTCCAGTCAATTATAAGTCATGATAAAATATAAACACTGTATGAAGTCTCATAAATTAAAGAGACTTCAATCACGTAAGAATTACATATTAAAAATATAAAGAAACTTTACAATGGTTAGGATGGACGAAACAGAGAATGACACTGAAAGTTATATAAAGACAATATTCAATGAACTTCGACAGATATGGACGAGTTTACAGAAAACTACGTATGAGGAAGCGCGAAACTGAATTAAGTTTAAATTGTAAGAAAAACTTGTAATTAAAAAGATGACGTTACTTTATAATACTGTGATGAATCTTTTTAATATTCGAAATTTCGGTCTGTAAATTAGCAGAAATTTTACGAAATTTATTTGTGAAAATGGACTCATTGATACGTCGTTGATAAGCGTTTTTTTAGTAGGTAATATTTTGATATTATTAAATTGAGAATCAAAATAATGATTAGAATTCCAAGAATGTTGTGACAAACTTGTATTGAAATTCACAACTTCACAATCTCTTTTGTGTTCAACAATTCTAGTTTTCAATCTCCTGCCAGTTTCACCTATGTAAACTTTATTGCAACATTTGCATTTTATCAAATAAATAACACCATATAAATTTTCAATGCTATCACTGTCTTCCTTTTTTAATGAATAAATAATAAAAGGCTTAGTTGATATATGTCAAATTAAGTGATATTTAATTTAGAAAATAAAATCTCCTTTAATTATAAACGTAATTAGTACATAATAATTATCTGATTAATTTAGTCAATGACGTTCCTACTGAACGCATTCATGAGATTTATAATAGCACTAGTGAGAGAAACAAAAGGATTTATACTTACAATAAATTTGATTTGAAAGTTACTTACCGTACATTCAAGGTCTCTCTGAACGTTTGAGAAGTTCATTAAAAAACTTCAATATCAATGTTAATTTTGAAAACAATAATACCTTAGATAATCATTCATTGAAAAAGGAAGACAGTGATAGCATTGAAAATTAATCTGGTGTTATTTATTTGATAAAATGCAAATGTTGCAATAAAGTTTACATGGGGAAACTGGCAGGAGATTGAAAACTAGAATTGCTGAACACAAAAAAGATTGTGAAGTTGAGAATTTTATTAAAGGTTTGTCAAAACATTCTTGGAATTTGAATCATTATTTCGATTTTGAATTTAATGATGGTATAATATTACCTAGTGAAAAAAACACTTATTGACGATGTATCAGTGAGTTCATTTTCACTTTAGTTTATTTAATTATTAATTGTTATTTATTATTTATTATTTTTATTATTATTTATTTTATTTTCATTATTATTATTTTTTCTTATTATATCATTAAATAATTAAATATTTTAAATAATTTACAGACTGAAATTTTAAACATTATAAGTATCATGAAATAATGTCATCTTTTCAGTTACAATTCAAATTAGATTCAGTTTCGCGCTTCCTCGTCAGTCGTTTTCTGTAAACTCGCCCATAGCTGTTGACGTTTATTGAATATTGTCTTCATGTAACCTTCAGTGTCATTTTCTGTTTCGTCCATCCTAACCATTATAAAGTCTCTTTATATTTTTGATATGTAGTTCTTACGTGATTGAAGTCTCCTCAATTTATGAGACATCATACAATGTTCAAATTTTTACCATGACCTATAATTGACTGGACCATTTTGACGTGTTTTTTACAATCTCATGATTGTTTTGAATGATCTCTTTTTTTTCTTGAAAAAAATGATTCGATTGATTGAATTTGTTCAACTCAAGTTCAATTTATATCATTCAATGAAATTATTATTTATCCTATTTTTGTTTTTTATATCGCTCACTAATTGTAACTATATTTAGGTTAACTTTCAAAGAGGCACGCAGTAGTTGCCGAAACCTAAGGGAATTTAAAGTAAATATGAGTTAAACGATGGCTCTGTTTGTTTTTATTTTTATGTGACCGTAGGACGGAATGAATCACTTCTCCAATTTACTTATATATATATCGACAAACGGGGAATGAACAAGAAAATCGAAATCACCTTTTTTCGAGGTATGTCATCGAAATATGGAGCTTTGCCAAACATCGTCACCAATTAACGGATGATTTATTTAAATAAATACTAAATGAAAATTTTTCCACAATACAATTATTTAAACAAATGTTTCATTTATTCTACTCAATACAGTGGCATTAAATATGAAGAATAAATAAAAAAGTAACAAAGTTTGTGCTTTAAAATTCCTGATTCAGTCAACCTAAAATATTAAGAAAATGGCGAATTTCCGTCAATTTCATTAGGAACTCTCGGTAATTGGTTCCTATACCCTATAAATGTGTTCCAAAAAAAAAAAAATAATTCCTAATTTATTCATAAATTTTCTAATTTCATTTGACTTTAAGATAGTAAGAACGATAGTTATTTTGTCTTCAGGTTTTTTAGCAATTTAAAAATGTTTAAAAAGAAAACTTATAACTCAGAAGATTCTTTGATAAAAATTCAGCATGAAGCTTTAATACAACTGTCAAAGAGAAGCAATTTCTCTCTCTTCACCTTTTCTCGTGTTGCTGACATTTTATGAAAAAAACATCATGTTTGTTGACTTTGAGAAAAACTGCCATCCTGTTATTTTGTCTATTTTTCAATCATCTGACGGGTTCAGAGAGAATATTTGAAAAAAATTCGATCAAATTACAATAAAAAGTGAACTTATAGATATATTTAATTAGATTTTCAGTTCGGACAAAGATCAAAGAAGTCTTAGCTACTTCAATGTAATTTGATATGCATTAAAGATAACGTAAATTATTATTTTTTTGAAGTTGATTTTACAATTAAGTGCTTCCTAATTTTCATACTAGAAAAATCCTAAAACGCGAAATACTTTTTAAGAATTCTTTAATATCTTCAAGTATGCGCTTAAATATTTTTAATTTTCAAAACACATATTATTGTCTATCTTCGAAAATTCGCTTGTCTCAGACCCTCAGGTAATTTTGAAAGTTTTTTTCGTGGACGAGATATTTTCTTTCACGACCAACTGGTTTTCAGATAAATAAAAAGTAATATCTTACGCATTTTTAAAATTTTCTCAAAATCAATTAATATTCCACGATAATATTTCAAACATAAGAAGTGCATGTTTTCACAAATACGCGAAAAATAGAGTCAAAGACTGTTTCTGGCAATTTGAGACCTAAAAATGTTGTAATACTTCATACTGACTATAGAAGTATTAAATGCAAGAATTTTTTTGATGTGTAAAGATTAGCCCTCTGGTGACGCTTAGATACATTCAAGATCTCATCAGAAGTTCTTACTTTTTTCAATTATATTCGTTCTTTTGCTCTAAAAGCGAATAAAAATGTTTTAATTTTATCAACACTCATTCAGAATCCCGCGATTGATGAGGATACTCAAAGATCCGTTATAATTCTCGATTATAATAGCACAAAAGGTGGCACTCATATATGTGAAATCTTGGAATCTCCTCTTTGAAAGCAGACCAAAAAACTTAAAAAATATTCAGCCCTTCTCAAGATATGATTAAATTCATAAAGTCCTGAACGTTCGACCTGTAAGCCGTCACTCTAGCGAGTTGGCCGCGTCTCGCCTCGCAACCAGGACCGAATAGGAGCTTGGCGCCTCTTAGGGCCCCATCGTTCGAGACTTTTGTTTCTCTTCATGAAATATAACTCAAGGCTATGATAATTTGTTAACATCAATTTTTGACACTAAAAATTATTTGCGAATATAATAATAATGATAAATAAGGCAACAGATTTATAAAAAAAATTTTACTTCACTCTAAAGTCGAACCATTTTGTATATGCTTTAGACCGGTGAGTTGTATTCAATGAATTATTTATCATTTAATAATTGAGCTTGAATTGAAATTTTAAAGCAAGCAGTTTCAGTTCATTCTTTTATTATCTTAAACTTACAAGTCCAAGCCATTTTGTGAATCTTTCAAAAAGGTATAGGGGATTTGATGAATTGTTCAATGTTTATGAATCAAAATTGAATTTAAATTTGCAATTGAAAGTAAGATGAAGTAATTTTTTATCGTCGAAAATTTTCCAGCAAGCAGTTTGAGTTTATTGTATTTAAAAAAAATTTTAAATCAATTAACCAATAATAAATTATATGATGTTCAATAATTAAACCTAAATTAAAATTTGTGAATGAAAGTAATATGTATATTAACTTAATTAATTATTTTCAATTTCAATTTCATCCCCCAAAATTCTTTTTTCAAGTCTGTTGCATTATTTACAATCATTATTATTTTTTACAATTTATTTCTGAAGTCAAGAATTAGCGTTAACAAATTATTATATCATCGAGTTTTATTTCATCAGGAGAAATAAAAGTCTCAAACTATGGGGCCCCGAGAGGCGCCAAATGCCTATTCGGTCCGGGTTGCGAGGCGAGAAACGTCCGACTCCCTTGAGTAGTGGCTCGCAAGCCGAACGTTTAGGACTTTATAAATTCAAACATATCTTGAGAACGTCTGAATATTTTTCAAGTTTCTTGGTCTGGTTTTAAAGAAAAGACTCCAGGCTTTATTATACGTAAATTTAAATGTTTTCTCTAACCTTACGTAGAGCAAGCAAAGAGCTGAGTTTGGATAATGAAATTTTGCATAAATCAGAAAATTGGTCGGTCTTTCTCACACGAAAAAAGAGAGGCATGTTTTTAATAAGCCATTTAAGAATAAAACTCATTTTTACTCAAACAGTTCCCCCACACACACATACACCATTTTCATCTTGCAAAATGAATATAGTATACTTTTTTTGCGACATACAAACTGCTAATACCACCTCATAGGGCGAAGTATAAAGCTCATGAATAACTATGATTTTTCCAATTTCACTCAATTTTGAGGAAATACACATAAAAATGCGATTTTTGCCATTTTCGATCATTTTTGGAAATTTATTTTGTAAAAACTTTTACTTTCTCTTTCCTAATTGAAATATTGATACAAAGCTCATACAACTATATTCCTGACATTCTAAAAAATTAATTTTCACCCCTGCGAAGTTAAAAAATATGTATTTTCAACATTTTTCATCTCAGAAATAAGTTATGGGTAGCTTACATATCCAGGTGGGCCTTGAACGAGACGCCACAAAATGTGCGCCACCAGAGAGTTGAGATTGTTGAATTGAAATTTTAAATTCATTTTTGCAGATAAACGTGTGGCTTGCTTCAGACTTTCAATACATTCGGGTTAATATTTGGAAAAAAATGATCATTTTCTCAAAGGTATGATAATCACGATGCAGTTTCTCTAAAAAACAATGAAATTCATCCATCAATTTGAAGACAAAGAATATTTTAAAAATCCACACTTTGTTCTAATGCAAAATACTTCCATGTTTTGAATTTTAAATTTAAGCCATATGATTAATGATTTTAAATGAAGATTGAATAAAATTATACAAATAAAAATAAAAAGTATCCATAAAATGCCATAAAATGTGAAGTATTAATAACGTCCGCAAGTAAATCTATACAAGCAAATTGAATATTTTCCAATTTGACTTTAACTTAACATTAGAACTGCTTGAATTGATTGAATCCATGATGCCATAATTCATATCATTATTGAAAAATCAAAGAGTATTTGAATTTTAAATGGTTCAAACCTCAACCTTCTTACGCTTTCGCAGCCCCGGGCAAAAACCCTCATGGTTTTGGTCGGGTGTGCGTTCGTCGCATAAAAAAGGGGGTGAGGGAAAGTAAAGAGAAATGAGGGCGAGTGAGGAGAAGTCTAGAGAATTTAGGAAAGATGAGGGAAGGGGGTGAGGAAAAGTAAGGAGAAATGGGTTTCATTGAAGAAAAGTGAAGGAAAATGGGTAAAAATGAGGTGGGAATGAGGGAAAGTAAGGATAAATAAGAGTAAGTGAGGAGAAGTGAAAGGAATCGAGGGAAAGTAAGGGGAGGGGGTGAGGGAAAGTGATGAGAAATGAGTGCGAGTGAGGAGATGTAAAAGAAAATCAAAAGAAGTGAGGGGTGGAGATGAGGGGAAGTAATGAGAAGTGAGGGAAAATAAAGAGAAGTTATGGGAAATGAGAGAGAGTGAGAAAACGAGGTGAGAAAAAGTAAGGAGAAATGAGTGTAATTGAGGAGAAGCGAAGGGAAATGAGGGAAAGTGAAGAGAGGGGTGAGGGAAAGTGATAGGAAACGAGGGTAAGTGAGGAAAAACAAAGGAAAATGAGGGGAAGTGAAGGAAAGACGGTGAAAGGAAGTAAGGGGAAGTAAGTAAAAATTAGGGAAAGTGAGGGAAGAGAAGTGTTGGAAAGTAAGGAGAAGTAAGGAGAAATGAGGGTCAGTGAGAAGATGTGAAGGAGAATGAGGAAAAGTGAGGGGATGAGGTGAGGGGATAAGGTGAGGGAAAGTAATGAGAAGTGAGGGGGAATTCGGGGAAGTAAGGGAAAGCGATGGGAAATGAGGGAAAGTAAGGAAAAGTAATAGGAAATGAGGGAAATTAAGGGAAGGGGTGAGGGGACGCATAAAAAAATAAGAGTAAGTGAGGAAATGTGAAAGGAAATGAGGAAAAGTGAGGGGTGGGGTGAGGAAAAGTAATGAGAAATAGGGGAAAGTGAGGAAAAGTGAAGGGATATGAAGGTAAGTGAGGAAAAGTAGAGGGAAATGAGGGAAAATGAGAGGAGAGGGTGAGGAAAAGTGAGGAGAAAAAAGCGTAAATGAGGATGAGTAAAAGGAAATGAGAGAAATCCAGGGGTGGTGGTAAGGGGAAGTAATAATAAGTGAGATGAAATAAGGGGAAGTGATGGGAAATGAGGGAAACTGAAGAGGAGTAGAGGAAAATTAGGGAGAGGGAGGGAAGGAGGTGATGAAAAGTAAGGAGAAATAAGTGTCATCGAGGAGAAATGAAGGGAAATGACGAAAAGTGGGGAGAGGGGGTGAGAGGAAGTGGCGGAATACGAGGGTAAGTGCGGAAAAGTAAAGGGAAATGAGGGAAAGTAAGGGGGAAGCGGTGAGAGGATGTAAAGAGAAGTAAGTAAAAATGAGGGTAAGTGAGGAGAAGTAAAGGGATATGAGGGTAAGTGAGGAAAAGTAAAGGGAAATGAGGGAAAATGAGGGGAGAGGATGAGGAAAAGTGAGGAGAAAAAAGCGTAAATGAGAAGGAGTAAAAGGAAATGAGGAAAATCCAGGGGTGGTGGTAAGGGGGAATAATAATATGTGAGATGGAATAAGGGGAAGTGATGGGAAATGAGGGAAACTGAGGAGAAGTAGAGGAAAATTAGGGAGAGGGAGGGAAGGGGGTGATGAAAAGTAAGGAGAAATAAGTGTCATCGAGGAGAAATGAAGGGAAATGACGAAAAGTGAGGAGAGGAGGTGAGAGGAAGTGGCGGAATACGAGGGTAAGTGCGGAAAAGTAAAGGGAAATGAGGGAAAGTAAGGGGGAAGCGGT
>JAUMHM010000031.1:10563939-10589281 GCA_032362435.1 Melikaiella ostensackeni
ATTACTCCATCCGTTTCCTCAAATCCCATTTCTATTCTTTTTTCTCCCACCAATTCATTCCTCACTCCTGACACCATCAATGTGAATTTAAAGGAATCCAAGTGTATTTGAAATAATATACTATAGCAGAGAGTACATATCAGTTACTAAGCCTGCCTGCTGTTTGCCGCGTATATGTAATAAGATATGTCGATGTATCGATATCTTCAAACATAAATTTATTTATTTTTTATTTTTATTTTAGTATTTTAAATACAATTCAAAACTTTGATCTAACACTACTCATTTTGACTGACCACTGCCCATTTCGTATAACATTACCCGTTAGAATAAACCATGGACTCAATACTAATCAAACATTGAAAAGCTTTAATTTTTTACATATGTTCTGAACTAACAATTTCAAACTATAATATTCAGAATCAAGCAATTTCAATTTTGAATAAATAATATTGCCCAACTATAAAATTTGAAACAAAAAGTATTTTCTTGGACCTAATTTGAATTTGTTATGGAAAAAATAGTTTCAAATAGTAATGGTTTTGAATTATAATTAAAAATATAAAGGTCTGAAAAATATTTTACCGGTCTTTTAAAGAGCTTTATTTTGGATATACTGTTGTGGATACGATACCCTTCTCCCTTACCTCTTATGTGTCATCGAAAAGAATGCTTTTAAATAAGATAAAAGTAATGAGTTTTTGAACGACCGCTAATTATTTTACCAGTATCGGCTTTGCAACACAACTAATTTTGAATGCATGGCCTTCAAAATTAAACCACTTAGGAATTAGGTTTTTTGCTATTGAAAAAATTGAAGCTTTTAAAATTGAGCATTTATAAATTTGAAAAGTAGAAGCGTTGAAATCAGGATTTTCAAAGTTAAAATGTATATATATTAAAAAATTGGTCAAACAAACACCGCAGGGTTTCCCTGGGATCGACTGCTATCCTGGAAAATGATACTGTCTCCTAGTAGAACCGCGGTAAATAACACCTATGGTCACGCCTCACAACCGTAAGTTGTGTGACCACATGGTACGATGGAAACACAATGATTGCAGCTCTCTGCATCCATTCAGCAAGTGCCTTGGCATGTTTCTGGTGCGCGAGTATAGCTTTGAGGTTACGAACCAATGATGACTTCGCAACTCCGAGAGCACCGATGAAAAGGACAATTATTTTAAGCGAATATTCTCGGAAAATTTGCCGCAATCCCTTCATAAGGTCTCAATACCTCTCCTCACTCATCTTCTCCTTGACTGTGATGTTACTGTCGGCCGGAGCCGAGAACTCGATCACGAACATAGTTCATTTCTCGAAATCAAGGAGAATGCCAGAACTCGAGTGTTCAACACGAACTATTGGCTCGAACTCATAGTACCCAGTAAATTCGGCACTTCTCCTTCTCGACAACTGACTCTATCTCCCTTGGAGCATTCGACAGGGCAGGGTCGCGGCAAACACCATAATAGCGACCGCATTGTATCTGTAGGTATAAATCACTCCCGTCGAGTGAAACACCTGGATAGTATGTGCCCAAAGAGCTCAGAGTGTGCGTAACAAGCTGTGCACCTCTCGCTGAGAACTGACACCGTCCTGGCTCGCGAAAATGAAATCCTCTGTGCTGAGCCGAAGAAGTGATCTTTTACATTTCTGTGAAAGCTTCCGTACATTTTTTTCTTGTGGAGCTGTTCGCAAATGTTCTTGATCTCTGCTTTCTTTACCCGTGCTTTTAGAAGAGAAGAATCTTAATGGAGTTATGCGGTTTCCTCACTTCTGATGCTAATACAGAAGAAAAGTCTTGATTCGAGCCTAAAAGTGGGCTTGTTTCAAGGTGTAATATAACACTATCCGAGAGGAAGAAGGCCGGTCTTATGCACCATGCATGGAGACAAGGTTCACTGAAAACAAGCTGTAATATAAGCTAGACTTTTTTTCTGTGAAGATCCAGGCCAAGGGTCTCGGCCGCCTGCTCCTCGGCATTGTAAAGGAACGCTTCATTGCCAATTAACTCGTGATTCCTGTCCATTGTCAGAAAAAGATAATTCGGTTATAAGGGCATTAAAGACTTAGAAGTCGAGCTGACGAGGGCCGTGATTTCGCACTTCGTCTATAGAACCACCCCAAACGTATATAGTAGAACCAGAACGGCAAGCGTATTAGTCGCAGATATTTTGTTCAACTTCGACAGATTGGAAGACCAAATCTGTCGAAGGAGACGTTTGTATCTACTTCGGTCTGCATCCTTTACCGATGTTATATTCTGAACGCGGCTCTCAATCACACTCATATGTAGGCAGGACTCTCCAACGTCAAGGTGTCTAATGACACTCCTGTCCAATCCAAAATCTATACCAATTTCTAAGACACCCCTTGACGATCCTCAGAGCATCCTTGAAACGCTCTGTTTCAGAAGCATGGATGTTTGAGTCACCCATATAAAATATACGAGTGACCTTGTGCTCACGATTAGTAGGCCCGTAGAGGTACCCATGAGAATTGCAGAGTGCGAGAGAAAGTAGCAAAAGTGTGATGAAAAAGAGAAGAGGGACCATGCTGTCACTCTGAAAGACACCCCTCTGGGAAGTGACACTGTGAGTTGTCTTATGATGTTTTCCAGATGAGATAGTAAATCTGGTTTTCCAAAGGAGCATCAGTTTCTCTATGCATTCCACTATGTGTGGATGAACTTTCAAGCTTTCCAACAGAGAACTGATAAGTCTATGAGAGGTTGAATCGAAATCTTTATGGTAATTAATCCAGGCCATCGACAAATTGCGGTTATAGTATTTAGCGTATCTGAAGACCCTCCTGTCGATTATCAGGTTCTCTCGACAGCCTACTAGACTTCTTTTCGATCCACGTTGATCCTAAATGCTTCTCTACACAGGTCCAGTTATACGAGCAATCCTGTCATTTAGAATAGCTGTAAAGATCTTATACAGTGCATCCAGATAAGTTATTAGATTGTAATTCCTTGAGTTGGTCAAGTCGCATTTCTTCTGTAGGAGTGCACTGCGTCCTAACACCATCCACTGTGGAATAGACGTCTCCGACTTTAAATATGAAGTGAAGATCCTGACCAGATGTTGGTATGTAGAAGTAAACTTCTTCTACCAGAAGTTCTTGATACCATTTGGTCCGGCAGCAGAGAAGTTCTTCGCGCCTTTCAGTGCTTTCCTCAGCTCTTCGGCAGTGATTGGTGGGCCTTCCTCCTTGGATGTTATGAGGTTGTCGTACGGCTCCTTAAAACGAATGATGTTTTCAGTACCTTCATTCGATGGGTCTCGTACTGCGTAAAACTTCCTCCAAAAAGACTCGGCTTCCTCGGACTTGGGCGGATTTTTGACATAAACAGGGGGATTGCTGAAGAGACGCGATGGGGCTACGAGAAACTGTTGATCCTTCTTGACTCATCCCTCCTTCTTCTGTAGTCTCCTGCTGGCATCATATAACACCCGTATTTTTTCAAGAATGTGCTGCTTGGTGGTCAGCTTTTGGTCTTTTTAATAATAGTCGGCCCTACCCTTCGATTTGAATCGACCAATGCTCTCGCCGCATAATAAACTGAACAAGTGATGGTCCAGAGGTTAGACTCCTCCAAGAGAACCTCAAGAAGGGCAGCATCCATTTCAGCTAGATCTAGGGGCTTAGGTGAAACCTGGATGTTAATGATCTTCCTGATGCTGAAATCGACGTCATCTCCAGGGGATGCCTATTTTCCGTGGTTGGTCTAAATGTCGTTTCCTCTTCTTCGTCTGCGGCTTGTTCTTGTAGCGGTTTGGGAAGCGTTGCGCGCACGTATCTTCTTCGCGTGAGGTACTCCACGCGGTTTCGCAACAACTTTTCTGAAAGGTGCGAAAGCTCTGGTTGTTCCTGGCATCACAAGAGTTGCAAATTCAGAATAGCGGATCCAATGTGAGGAACAAAATTTTTAATTTCTTACAGATTTTCCTATAACTTAGTACAAGGGGGTTTTCGAAGTCGCTAATTTCGATTTTGTGGTCAAAAGTTGCCGTACATTTGCGCGCTTAACTTAATTTGCAAATATCTTCGTCATCCGTCAAAGGTGGCGAAAGGTGGCAAATAATCTGACTGTTAACATAATAATGAACCTCTCAGAACCTTGAAACTCTAGATGGGAGGTGGAACCTCGAGGAATTTTTTATTCAAAAAATGTCTATGCTCTAATGTATTTAAAATGCGTGAGTTTAAAGTGAGGGAATTCAAGAGCAAGCTAATATTCATATTTCTTGTTTAAATCGTATTAATTTATGATCACTCAAATGAGAAAAAAGTTATAACATGTGAATTCATAATCTTATGAACAAGTTTTTTGGACCGGTTGCTCAAAAAACTGAAAGAAGTCATTTCTTGAATTCATAGCGCTTCGGAATAAAGTAGACTTGTTAAAACATCACAAACTTCGGAAAAGAAGCTGCTTCCACTCATCTACGCTATGAAAAATGAGTCCTTCGCTGAAAACTTTGAAATAGGTTTTTGGCCAGTGTGTAAACGTGCCATGTAACCTTTGCGATCAAGGATAATGTTGTTACGCCACGGTTCAGGCGTTTTTCCTCTGGGAACATACCCGGACAATTGTTCGCAACTGCTTGTTAAGTTTTGTAACCATATTAAGCAGAAACCATCGGTACAGGGACCCTCTATCCGCAACCTGAGCACGCGTCCGGCGACTTTGTCATGGGCCCTCCGGCCGAATCGACGCCTCAATTCAATATAAGTCTACTAACTTGCTGACAGCACCGTGTACGAAGGCTATTCCCTATGCTCATATGCAGCGTATCCCGTGTAAAAATATTTCTTCTTGGTTTTGTCTCCAAGACGTTCCATTTTGTCTCCAAGACATTGAAGTCTGGTTCCGTCTCATAAGCCAGACTTGCTAGGCATTAAATTTTTGTCTTGGGTTTATGGTGATAGCTCTCAGTTGGGTGCATTCGGCAAGATAAAAGGAACTTGTCTCAAGACATGAAGATTTCTGTTATGTCTTGGCCAAAGGCCAATAAAAAAGGGACCACATAATCTAGACTTAAATTTTTTGATGAATTTTTTGTTTACTTTTCAAAATAGCTATTTGGGAGTGAAAAATCAGAATTTGTGGGTCTTCACGACTATAGCCATCTAAAATTTGCTTCAAAAAAATTCATATTGTAGTTTTCTATAAGGATCTCCTAAGCCGTGAGGAATGCGGAAAAACGGACAACATTTTTGGAATTCTCGCCAAACAAGTGTGATAGGAACAATAAATGAAAGAAAATGGATTCATTCAATATGCATATTGTATAATCAATTCACAAAATTGTTTAAACATAAATAAGGATTAGCTTTTATGACGGTTTATGGAAGACCCTTTCCGCCAGGGCAGGTAGGCAATGAAAACCTTTTTCCTGGTTCAAGAGATGAATAAAGTCTGGCTCCGTCTCATAAGCCAGACTTCCTAGACGTCTTGAACAAGTCTTGGAAATGTCTTAATTACCCATCATCATGACGAAATTCAAGACAAGATATTTTTACACGGGATAGTCTGATACGCGGCGCTTTTAGCTGATAGACTCACATTGGATGAGGCTTGATATATATCGTCGGTCAATAAATTCAGATTGTGGATTAACAATATATATATATATATATAGCGACTAAAAGTCTTATTTATCCAATAAATGTTTTCTCAAAATAAACAAAATTTGGTTGCACAAAATAATAGCATATTATATATACCCCAGTATAAACCATTCATTAACTTTAAGAAATTGAAGATGTAACGATTTTGAATTTCAGGTATTGAATAATCGGATGTAATGTGACGAAAAATTGTGTAAGCAAATTTTGATTCCTAAGAGAGCCCAGAAATAGAAAATTTTCTTTGAATAATGAAAGGGCCAGGTAATTAAAAAATATAGAAATCTAACAATTTCAAATTGTAGTATTCGAAATTCAGAAACTTTAAATTTCACTTGCCTGAAATACAAAACTGTTCAACGTGTGACCTATGTGACTAAATTTGTTGTCATCCCAACAAAATTTTTTTAATCTCAAGAGAATATTTGTTGGCTGAATGAAACTTTTATTGGCACAACAAAAACCTCAAATTTTCCGAAGCAGATAAGATTTTGTTTAGACAATAAAAAGATTTGTGCCACATATACTAAACAAACGAGTTTGTTGATTCAACAATGCAAATTTCCCATTTTTCATCCTATAGGGTTTTACCTCAAATAAAAAACAATGCTAGCATGCAATACAGTCATTGGCAGGAATATTAGGTGGCAAACGTGTAAGAACGTGCAGAAGGTCGTTTCCCGTGGCGTATCGCATTCGCACGCCGTAAATCGAGGAAGAAAAAGAATCATTATTCCGAGATACCAAACCTGGCACACAGTGTATGCTGTACTTGTATGATACAGTGGTAGACGACTCTAGATCCTTTTTTTGCGACACGCTTGACGAGCTAAGGACCAACCACAGTGATTGGGCTCTTACGCATTTGTACCCGTGCACGTGAGACAAGACCAGGTGTCACAAAGTTCAGGATTAATATTAATTTTAATCAATATTAATATAAATATTAATATCTCCTCTCATATATATATAGTACATTATTATTATTATATTATATTATTATATTAATCCCTCCCCTTGTGGAGAAATGAAACCCTTCATCTCATAATTTTTTTCTCAATTCTACTATATACAACCTATATTATTAAACATTTCATCGTAGTTTCGTAGAGTATTTTCCAAATTATATTTATTTTTATCATTAATTCAAGCCGATCTTCTCAATTCTATGGTTATCGCTGGTTTAGGTGTTTTTGAATTCATTTTTTTTTCAACAACTTTCGCTGTCTTCCTTATTCAATTTACATGTCTTTTCCAAATTGAATCTTCACTTTTTATCTCAAAGGTACATGGACCCAACTTTCTTATAGTTCTTGCTCTAACCCATTTACCTTTTCTTTTGCTAAATTCTCTAACAATCACTTCTTCCGCTTCAACAAATTCTATTTTTCTGTTACTAGTTACATTTTTTATTTGAGATGCTTGTTTCTCTTCAACTACAGATCTACTTTGTTTGGGACGCAATAGTCTGCGTTTCACTGTTACTTCTCTTTTCAAAAAAAGTTTTACTGGACTAGATAGAGTAGTTGCGTGAGGGATACTCATATAATCCATTAAAAATTTATTCACGGCTTGATCAAATTTTCTCCTTCCCAAACCATCCTTTTTATATGATTATTAAAATTTTTTACATAATTTTCAGCTACTCCGTTTGTATTTGGATGAGAAGGGGGAGAAAATCATTATTTAACTTCTAGGTTTTTTTTTTAAATTTTGCGAACTCACTACTTTTAAACTGTGGACCATTATCCGTTACTAAATGATTCGGTAAACCAAAACAAGTAAATAACAATTATTTGAGAGGCGAAGGCTATTAGCTTTTCTGATCCATCTGGAAGAATATAAGTTAACACTGCTGATTAACCGTATTCAGACGCATTGAAATTTATTCCTATTGGATACTTTGGATTTAAATGAACCAAAACTTCAGTTGACCATTCCTACTTCAATAAATTTAGTAACCCACACAAAGGTCGTAAAGGACCAGGGCGTTTTTAAATAAATCTTGCATAAAACGTTTCTAACTCTATCCAAGCAGCTAGTTCTTGTTTGTTTACTAGTTTAGGTGCTTCAATGATTGCTTTTATTTTCTCATCCGTTTTATGCGATTCATCTTTATTTATTTTAAAATTTAAGTAAGTTGTAGACTCTTTGAAGAACTCGCTCTTTTTTGAGTTTGCTCTCAAACTTTTACCAAGCAACTTTTTTAACACAATTTTTATTCTTATTACATGAGTCTCTGTATCCAGACCTGTTACTATAATATCATCAATGAAAATCGCTACACCTGGTATATCTTTTGATATTTCCTCAATTATTCGCTGAAAATTACCAAGTTCAGATGCAACTCCATACGGTATACGCGTGTATTTAAATAATTCCTTATGTGTCTATATAGTTAAATATTTTTGACTTTCTTCATCAACTAAAATTAGTTGATACGCATACGTCAGATCTTCATTTGAAAATTTTACTCCTCCTTGTGAAAACGCAAAAATTTGGTCAATTAACGGTATTGGGTGTTTATCTATAATCAAGTGTAAGTTAAGAGTTTCTTCAAAATTACCACAAATTTCAACTGAATCATTCCGGTTTTAAAATAGAAATAATTAGTTTAACTCATTCACTTGACTCAACTGAGACTCAATTTACTAATTGTATTAGTCTTTCTAATTCATTTTCTACTTCATCTTTTAATTTTAATGCTAATTTAAATGGTTTCTAACCTGATAGAATAGTATTTTCTTTTAAATACAGCTTGATTTTTTCACCCATCAACGTACCTTGACCTGGAGAGAAAATTTCTTCAAAATTCTTTTTTAGTACTATCCATTATTTGATTTTCCTCTTCCAAATTTTTGATCATTACTGAATCTGGAATTTTTAAACGCCATTATCCAAATCCTTGTAACCAATTTTCACCCATTATTGGTGGTCCAACATCTTCAATTATATACAAATTTAACAACTTCTTACTATTGTTGGATTCCGCCGGTGATTGTTTTGGCATAAACCTTGATCTAACTTTGGATCCATCATAGTATTTCAACTCATTATCTACTTCTGATATTAGCCAGTCTGGGAAGTATTTCTTTCTAAAAGGTTCGGCTACTACGGTTACGTATGAACCTGTATTATTTTCGAATATTATTTTACTGTCTCGGAATTTAACATTCAATTCCATTAGATTAGCTTCTACCTTTTTATCTATAATACAAAAAAAAATCTTCACTAGTTTCTGATTTATTTTCAAAATTTTCGTCCTCAACATATCTAACTAAATTCTTTTCTCCTAATTTGAAACAATCTGATATCAAATGCTCTTTAGTCTTACAATATTTACACGATGAATGTTTGAATCTACATTTCCTTGCAGTGTGCTCAGTGTTATTACAATAATAACAATCATTAAAAGTCTTAACTGTTTGCGTTTTTGTTGATGAGCTGGCCTCTGTTGCTTGTTGCGATATCATTGAATGTTGTTATAGCGTTTACTGCGGTGTTTTCCTGTTCCTTCCATGTTTCCAATTCGGTTGCTTCCGTCTGAGATTTTTCCATTTTCTAAACTACATCGAATTGTTCCTATCTGATTTTTTTCCAAGACCGATTACTTTTCATAAAATTTACAGAATCAGTTGGCTCTTGTTTGATTAGTATTTTTTTACTTCATTTGTCTGATTCTGTGCCGCCTCCCTCGCGTCAGCAATTTCCATAACTTTTGCGTATGTCAGATTTCTTACTCTGAAAAATTCGACTTTAGTGTCTTCATTCTGTACACCATAAGCTATTTCATCTCTTAGTGGAGCATTCAGATCTGGAAAATTACAATTTATCGATATTTTTTTAAACGATTAATAAAAGTAGCTACAGTCTCCTCGTCTTCTTCTTTTGATTGATAAAATTTACATTTTTCCATCGATTCTGAAGGAGCCGGTTTAAACCATTTTTCACAATTTGCGCTAAATCTTCGTATGGTTTCTCTTTCGGTAATTTTGGGGTACACAAATCTGTTACTAATTTATAGGTTTCTGCATCAACCTTTGTTAATAACACTGACACTTTATTTTCCTCGGTTGCATAATTAGCCAGGAAATACATTTATGATCGTTCCATGTAAGTCTCCCAACCATATTTTTCCAAAGAAAACCTTAACTTTGATAAATCACACATTTTGTTTAATTTTTTGTTAACTATACCCGATCTACTTTGTCCGAATTCACGTTCTTAATTACAGTGTCTTTCGGTTGTAAGTCACTTATTGTGAACGGTTTTTTTCTTTTTACTATACTTGCTAATTGCTTCCCCAGTTCATCGACATTTAGAGCCTCGTCCAGTAATTCATCAAAAATTTTTAAACAACCTAACACTTCACTTTTATTCAATTTATAGATCCACGATATTTTTTCTTTCTTGATATCCTTTATTATTTCTTCCGATTGTTTCCACGACAATTATAAAACTTTTTCATAATAACATTGTAAAATTATTATTCCCTTAACTTTTATTTTCACGATCCAATTAATTGTACCGAATACGCGTTCGAATCTTCGTCGCCAATTGTGAAATATGAGACTTGTATCAAATAGTCTCACAAGATTTTGGAGAAATTCATATTTATGAAAGGAAACCATAATAGACTGGGCTCGGATGATAACAGACTGACTCAATCGTACACAGCCTGCCCTTGGTACCTTATCATCGTTTTCACTCTAATGCATACCGTTATACTTCTATCTTCGTTTACTTATTTAATATTTATTTAAATATTCTATTAATACCCTACAAAAAAGTCCAAAGCACCTCTCTGCTATTGGCTGACAAAAAGGCTGCGTAATGCAACACCTTGTCTTGTTTAACCATGCCCGTGTCTAAAACCGTGAAACCGACACATGCGAAGTTCGATTTGGCCCGGTGAGGTTGGTAGAGGCTGGAAGGGCCTTCACCAGGCTCCGGAAAAAATGGACAAATAAGAAGTAGTTAATCGAATAAATGACACGCTTGTGGTAGGTATCTAATGCGATCTTAAAGGCAAGCGTGACCAATCATACAAGGCCCAGGAAGTATATTTAAAACTTATACCCTGTTCTCAATGCCTAATCTTTTATATTTTTATAGTAATTTTATTTCAACTGAATGAATTTATAGTATTTCGCAAATTCTTCAAAAATCGATTCATTTTGATATTGGAAGCAAGCATTTTGTTATAATTATTGGAATGGATACAATATATTTATAGACGACCGTCATACATACTGATGTACTTCAATTTAGAAATATTTTTAACGCTTTTTTACATTAGGACGACTGCAAATCCAAAAATAAATGACACGTTTGAGCAGCTCTGAAAATCATATTTTTTGGAGAATGAATGATTTTTAGCTAAAAATTCAAGGCAAAGAGGTCGGCAAGTGCCCTCAAGGAAGGGTTTCGTAGGCTACAGTATAAAATTGAAATGATTAATTATAATAATCAAATTACTAAAATTGAAAAAAGTGAAATTAATAAAATTATTAGAATTGTATATTATTTATATTATATTTTTATTATTATTTTAATTGCACACCTGCATTTCATAAGCTTAAATTTAAGCCGTCCCCGAAAAGAATCGGACTAAAAGAAAAGCTTCCAGCATAGGGGCCTGAAAAACCAAATTCCCTCATTTTTTTATTTTTCTTATTTTTTAACCACTGATATATAGAAAAAAGAACATAACATGGCAAATTTTATTCTTCATCGTAATTTCACATGCCAAGAGCTGCAATTTGAGCCATGCCAAGGGAAATCGGACTAAAAGAAGAGCCCCTAGCATAGGGCTCTGATAAACCAAATTTCCTCATTTTTCTTATTTTTTAACTACCGATATACAATAAATCATCAAATAAATATATATAATAAATAATGTATATTATATATATATATATATTAAAAAATATATAAAAATAAATCATTAAATAATAAAATGATCGCAATTCTACATGCTAATAGCTTCAATTTGAGTTGTGCCTGAGGAAAATCAGATTAAAAGAAAAGCTTTCAACATATGGGTCGAAAATGCCAAATTTTCGAATTTCTTTTTTTTCTTATTTCTTAATCACAGGTAAGAAAACCATAGTAGATGAGTACATGAAAATATTTTTCCTCGAGTATACTTCGCTTGGTTAAGATTCAAGCCAAATTTCAACCCTCTAGCACAAATATTGTAGGAGCTAGGAGTGGTAAACGACAGATGGACAGACGGACGGACATCCGACCATCTTTATAAGGGTTTCCGGCGTAGCCTACGAAACAATAAAAATTTCCTAAGTCTGACTCTTCCGAAATATAAATTTCTAAATTTTATACATAGTTTGTAATATTTATACATTTATACCGCCGGGCCTCGTGAAAGTTGAACAAATTAATTTTGAATCATTTAAAATTGGAAACTGCCAAACCTTGAATTTTTACTTTGTGCAATTTTAAATTGAAGCGTTCGCAATTTAATTCACGGTCATCAAAACGAAAACAAACAAAATCACAAAATTTCAAAATATTCACAAGTGCTAGAAAAATTGTCACCATTTAAAGATGTAAATCCTGATTTACATAATGCGTTTTAATTCTCAATTGGAAAATTTCAAGTTCTTAGGCTCAATTGAAGGTAGAGTTCTCTGACACAGGGTTTGCTTGATAAGCAAGGGAAATTTCCCGCTAGATGGTGCCAAAATAAACTTTGTAGTATATGGCCAAGAAATAGCGCTCTTTAAACTGACATCTACCAAGCTTTAGCCAAAATCGATGCTTAGATTGCGTTTGGCACATGTTTGAAGTGAGCGTGTTAGTAGTTTTCGAAGAAATGGAGGAAGAAGAGTTCCATGCAGTGATAAACAATTTTTATTGGAACATTGAATGGCCACGCAGATCAAAGCCGAGTTAAACGAAGTTCACGGGGAGTCTGCTTCTTCTTTGGAAACCATTTATTTTTGGATTAACGAATGTAAATGTGACCGAACCACAACTGAAGATGAAGCGCGCGCCGGACGCACAGTGGTCAAAATCACGAATTTACTATTCAAAAAAGTCTACAGACTTCAGTTTTCATGCGATCTATAATTTTTCTTCTAATCACAGTTAGATACATTTTTTAGAGATCTGTGAGACGTCATTTTCAAATTTGGCTTTGCTTATATTTATTGTTTTAACGCAAAGTGTTGTAAGAAGGCAATTTTTCAGTTTTTGTTTCATTTTTCTCTTCAGGACAATTGTCAAATATCACAAAACATCTTAAATCTATACGAGGGCACTTCAAGGATACGACTTCTTTGCATAATAACCAACTCAATCGTTATAAACAAATTAAGTCAACAAATAAACAACGAAGTGGTTTGACGAACAAACAAATTTTTTTTGGACTAAAACTGCCATATTTTATCTTGAACGCAACATTAAATGGTGAACAGGTATAAAATATAGTGAATCATAATTGTTATAAACAATTATCATGAAAGAATTAATAGATTTTCAGTTTTCTGCAAATTTCACCCCTTTTTCAGTTTCTTTGCTTGATATGCCCATAGAAATTGCAAATTCTCATTATAAGTTGCCAAATATGATAACAATTATTTTTATAAATAAATTGGACAGACAAAGGCAAATCTTTGTCATTTCGCACAGAATCTTTGTTTTTTTTCACGCTGGTCTGACTATAAATGCATTAATGAAAGGGCCTAACTACAGGAAATTGATCAGCCTCAACAACTGTCATTTTTTTAAAACATACTGGATAAACAAAAGCAAAAATTTTTTACTTTCAGCTTCCCTCCATATTATGACTTCTTTGAACAGACAAAAAAAGAGTTACCCTGAATCGATGACAGTAAGAGAAAGAGTAGTTAAAATAACCACTTAATCCCTAATAGGCCACACTATAACGCGGTTACTTAAAAGCCTCAGTCTTAATCCTATAAAAGTGTCAAGAAAATGGGCTTTACTTTATTATTATTATACCATTAAGCCAAATCCCTTTTAAGATGAGCGTAACTCCTTCGGTTTTAACCTCTTTATACTACCGGGGATCAAGAACTTTATATGGTATGCGTAAGTAAATGATGTGTAGGAAAAGGGATGGGTTTTAGATTATTAAAAAGTCGCGTGTTGTTTATTCAAACGACACACTCGTCCCACAACACCGCTCCAAAACGCGCCGCTGATCAATCTCTCTAGCAATCACCCTAGGTGAAGAACTTCGCAAAGCCCTTATACTAATCCACTAGGAAAATCTCTTCACGCGGGCCCATTAGTATCCAAAATCTTTCGTTTCAGGCATCACTATTCTTCTCATAAACAATTGTTCTCCATACATCTCTATCCTTACATACTTCTTTTGCTTCCGTTACATCCATACATCGTTTCATGCACGCTTTTGCATTTCTCCGACTTCTAATATCCCTTCGCTTGGGAGTGTCATTCACATATTCCAACCATTCCTTTTTCAAATTACCTCTAGGTATACTACCAGTCACTCTACCTAAATATACTTGATTCGTTAAGCGTTCTTCACTCATTCTCTCAACATGACAAAACCATCTCAGCAAATTTCTATCACTCTCATGAAATAATGTTTTCTCTACAAAAAAATTCCTTGAGAACCCACTCATTACTGACTTTGTCCATTAGTGTTTTACCGTACATATTTCCCAGGAACTGCATGCCAACCGCGTTCAGTAAGCTCCTATCATTTTCTTAATACGTCCAGGTATCCAGTCTGCACATCATTCTCTGCAAATCGTCGACTGATTCTGATGTAACAATCTTATCATCTGCAAAGGCCAGTTCAAGTACTTATACTGTCCTGCGATCGACACCTTCTTCGGCTAAGAAAGCCATCCTCAGACATTTGTCCATGTATATATTGAACATCCAGGAGGACATAACGCAGCCTTGCCTAACGCCCTGCTTAATATCAAACCAGTCGTTCAGTTGTCCATTCACTTTTACACTCGCTTGACTACCATTGTATATTGCTTTTATTGCTCTTAGAAGCCAACTGTTCACTTCATACTCTTTCAGGACTTCCCAAAGTTTAGATCTATTCTCCGTATCGAAAGCTTTTTCCAGATCAACAAATGCACAGAAAACTCTTTTGTTTACTCTCAAACTCTTTTCTATGTAGTAATCTAGGTGATACACATTCATACTTTTTGACATGTTGTTTTGCTTTCTCATTCTTAATCAGACCAACTCCTTGGGCATCATACTATTTATAATGTACTCCTGACCAAAGTTCGAGACCGTTCTCTATGTTTCTTACTTGACATCCCTTCTTCTTTGTTTCCTGTACACATAAAGTATCTAGCTTCCTTACGCGCATTGTATCCCGCAATTCCTTTTCCTTAAGATCATTTACATCTCTAGCATTCCAAACGCCTAACCTCCACTTATCGCCTGAAACTTTTCCGAGGACATACCTTTCGTCAGTAGAAGCGTCAATCCTATCCGAGACTACATTATTTTTTGTATTTTTCTTTTTTGAAAGTATACACCCAACTACAACTTGAAGCGAGAAATTTATTCCATAATCGTAAAATCTTGTTCAAATTAAGCAGCTCAATCGTTGTAAGGTGGAGTCTCCATTCATAACGTCAGTCCCACCAAACTTCGGTCATGCAAAGGAAAGTATGAAAAGCAAGCCAGAGCCAAAGGAGTAATGATCGGTTTGTGTTGTAGACTGAGGAGGGCACCAGTCTCCTCCAGTTTGGTCTCTAAGGTGATAAAAGACGATTCAAAGCTCCAAAATGTCACAAGAATACTCAACTGTGAATAAAAACTTATCAAGCTCATAAACGCCACCAAATTCTCCTTTTAAAAAGTCAATTTTTAGAACTCTTATAAATCTCCAAAGCCTTCCACAATTTAGAAAACTTTTCATAAATTTTCTCAAAACTCTGCATAAATTTCCAAAAGTTTCTCTAACTTTCTATATATTTACGCAAGATTCTGCACATTTCAAAATTCTCATTGCCAACTACTATCAGAGTGAGTCCTTCAGCCGAAATTTGAAACCTTAAATATGGTGACCGACAAAACTTCTCTTTCAAGTCTAAGGCATTTGAAAACCTTATGTCTTGCATAAGATAAAATATTACAAGTAAAATACTTATCGCAAATTGCATTTTCACTAGAAGAAGTACCCACTGCACATGAAAAATTATCGAGAACACTGAAAAATATTGAGAAATGCTCGCGTGGAAATACCAGACAGAATTTTCAAATGTACTTTCAAGAAAGCGATCTCTCTTCTGTGATGAAGTAAAAGGCCTATTTATAATAGTTCGCTGAGATACCCCATTTCGAGAGCATTATACGCCCTTCTTATGGTATATCAAAGCTACGTCACTTCAATTTTCAATGACTTACGTTCTCTTTGCATTTAATTATTATAAACAATTTCAATTTTCATTAACACCATTAGATGCAGCTTTTTGAGACGAGTCCAACGATATAAAAGTTTTTATTTCGATAAAAAGTTGAGTTAATGAGGTTTTTAACCTGTAGGGCAGAACTGTGCAATTTCAAAGGGTTTCAAGTTTGAAATATTTCAATTTAGAAGAATTTATTTTATTTAAAACTATTCATACTTGAATGCTTCAGTTTAAACATGGTTAAATTGACTGCTCTTATTGAAAAAGTAGTAATTCGCCATGGCTGCTAATGAAAACACAACTCGTGCCCTCTATATAGCAACTTAATAGAAATTTGTATATACTTACTATCGAGAGCACGAGCTGCGTTTTTATTAACAGACATGAATATTACTGATTTTTCAATAGGAGCAGTCAAAATATTAAACGCTATTAAGATAATTTTAAACTTTATTCATATTTCGAAAGTGGTCAATTTTTATGTAGTTTCCATAGAATTTTCTGGAAGATTACTGTCTCTTTTTTTTCAAATTTATCTCTAAGGAGCGGCTTTTCATTTGTTTGTAAAATTGTATTTCTCTATATCCAACATTCATATCAATTTCTTGTAATTTAGAAACCCAAATTTTGTGTCAAATCTGACATTAAACTTTAGCTCGAAGCGCGCAAACGTAGTAGTTCTAAAATATGTTTTTATAACTGCTTTTTCACATGGTTTAAGAATTGGCCACTTCCCGCACGCTATAGGCGAAAATTTGAGACATAAATGCGGCGGATCGGTCGAAGCGCCTCTAAGAACGTGTGGTGCTACTAAAAATTCTTAGAGGCGCCTCGATCGAGCCGCCACATCTGTGTCTAATGTCTTTGCTATACATGCCTTAAAAAGCAAACATTACGTGCATGTTTTACAAAAATAAATTAATAATTTTATTTGTTGCGAATATAAAATATTTCTTTAATGAAAATACGATTTTATCACTGATTTTCATCACTACTCGATTCTGTATTAATGTTCACGTTTTGTTGACCTTAAAATTATAATAGCAAGACTTCATTCCAGATACCGCAGATAAATTTACGCAACCAAAAAGGGATTTTCACATTACTAACAAACTCCTAAAACGTAATTATTACGAGATCCTGGGTGTGTCGCGAAATGCCGCTGCAAAAGACATAAAGAAAGCGTACTATCAACTTGCGAAAAAGTACCATCCAGATACAAATAAAGGCGATCCAAATGCCAGTAAAAAATTTCAAGAAGTTTCTGAAGCCTACGAAGTATTGAGCGATGACACCAAGAGGAAAGAGTACGATGCTTGGGGATCAACCTCAGAGCAAATGGGAATGGGGATGGGAAGTCAGCATCAAGCCAATAGAAATACACGAGATTTTAATTGGCAGTTTAAATCAAACATTAATGCGGAAGAGTTGTTCAGGAAAATATTCGGAGAAGCTGGATTCAATAGCTCAGCCTTCACTGATTACGAGGACTTGGCAGATTCGAGATATGGATTTGGTGCATCACAAGAGGTATAGTAGATTTATCAGTTAGATTTATCAGTCTTCTTTATTGCACTTATTTTCGTGCAATACGAGTATATTCTCCATTTTTCCTTACCTAAAACTATTTTTGATTTCCAGGTGATAATGAATCTTACCTTCTCTCAAGCTGCCCGAGGTGTCAACAAAGATATTGAATTGAATGTCGTTGATACTTGTCCAAAATGTCAAGGTTCTCGATGCGAGATAGGAACGAAAGCGATCAAATGCCAATATTGCAATGGAACGGGGATGGAGACGATTAGTACTGGTCCTTTTGTAATGCGTTCTACTTGCCGGTATTGTCACGGAACTAGAGTGTACATAAAGTTCCCTTGCGATAATTGCGAAGGAAAAGGACAGGCAGTAAGTTGAACAAGTGACACGAAGTTTATATTAAACTAATTTAATATTTGAGTGCTTGATAAACATACGTCTTTTCTATATCCCTAGTCCCAGGCTTGGGACTTACGCCACTATTCTCACTTTTTGATCCTTTTCTTTTTAAATGATCAAACTTTGTTTCTGCTTTGCTGCAATAACATGTAACGACTAATATACAAGAATTTATTCAGAATAATTTGAATACTTTAAATTCATGTATTCTCTATTTCTATCTTAGGCCTCGGATTGAGCGACATTTCCAACTTTTTGAAGGAAAGTCTTTCAGAGCTGTATCATTTTAGTTTGCAAGTCTTAATAGCTGAACATTTTAAAGTCCAAAACGTTTGAAATCGAATAATTTTAAATTCGACTATTAAATATGAACAAATTTATATATTAATCATACTGTTTCAAATTTTAAGTTCTAACATGAAAACCTTAATAATTCTAGAAGCCTTAACAGTTGACTAATTTTAAGTTTGAAGTGTTCAAGGGTCGTTGTCAAAAAGTTGTGAAGTTCAAGTCAAGGCCATTTCACCCATTTTCATGATTTGATCGATTTTTTAAAAATAATACTAGAATAAAGTTCGTACATCAAAGTACTTGTTAGCAAAGATTTGAAATTTTAGTTGTTTCTGTTTAGAAATGGAAAATTAAAATATAGCTCAAATTTCCACTCGGTGGCATGTCCCCAAATACAAATTCGCAAACAAAAACTGAGAAATTAATGACAAAAGAATTTTGTGAATTATTTATGCTTATAAGAATCATTTGTATTAAGTTGAGGAATCTAAAAATTATGCATAGAGATAAATATTTTAGTTCTAAAGGTACTTAATTATGCTTAAAAGTCTGCTCTCGAAGTTTTGTATCCACTCGGTGACAACAATTTTTCAGGATAGATCTTGAAAACAATTTTTTAAAATAAATAAAAAATGAATTATTTTATTCCTGTGTAAGTGTTCACATAAGCACAAGAATGATAATTGTTTGACTCTGCGGTAACTTTTTATAGGGTATGTGTTCGTCTCGTTCAGACTGTCAAAGCTGGTCGAAGTTTAAAACTAAATTGATCAGAGACAGGACTATTTATTGAAAGTTATCAATAATAATCTTCCTAAAGTGTGATTTTAAAGGAGCCTTTATTTTTCCAAGGGCAAAGGGCTTAACTTTAAATAAAAAACGACGAAATTTCGAGTATCCAATTTTTAACCTAAACCTTTTGAATGAAGGTAATTTATATTATATAATCTCCTAAATAAACGTTAGTGTTGAAATGATTAAAAAACGTTTTTAAAACTAGTTAAGTTGATTCTTCACAAAAGAAACCTATTATTAACATTATTATTAACATTAACAGAAAACGCAGATAAACACAATTTTCGTTCTAAAATTTATCTAAGCTACATATATGATTCTTGATCTCTGAAACTAGTATTTTCGTTCTATTTTGGGTGTGACGTAATGAAGAAAAAACACTTTAGTTGGTTTTTCAAAGTTCAATTAAAAGAAAAAAGTCATAGTCCAAATTTCAAAAAATTTTGGCAACGACCCTTAAAATTGAATAATTTGAAATTGATAACGTTTGGAATTACACTTTGAGCTAAAAACATTCAATTGAATACATTTTGTAACGCGTTTGAAACTAAATAATTTTTTAGTCCAACTTTCAAATCTATTTGAATTTAAATTTGTAAAATTTCCAAGTTAAACTGAATATCGTTCAAAAATTAATTGTTTCAAATGGAAAGAGTTTGGAAAGGAATGATGGTGAAATTAAATAATGAAAAAGACCATTCCAATTTTTGGATTTTGCAAGCACGTCAATTCAGAAAAAAAATTAGAACCTGAAAGTATTCGAAATGAAAAACCTTTAAATTAAGAAAATTTCAAAAATCAGAAACCTCAAGTTAAAAATGAATGTAAACTATGAACTTTTCTCATTTGAATAGAATAAATATAATGTCAATTTAGAAGAAGAAACTAGAATTTGAAAGTATTCCAAACGAAAAACCTTTAAATTAAGAAAATTTCAAAATTCTGAAAACTCGGGTTAAAAATGAATGTTAACTAATAAACTCGTCTCATTTAAATATAATGCAAATTGATAAGTTCAAAATTTTAGAAAGAAATATTTTTAAGATATGGAATTCTTGAACTTGAAAATAAGACATGCATATGGCTGTCCGAGAATGTTGATGATAATTTATTTTATAATAATAATGCGAAGTATGTAGAAATTGCTGTGATTTAAAAATACTTCAAAATTGAAGTTATCGTATTTAGAGGATTCATTTAATTGGAATAATTACTGTCACTCATGGGCAAGTACACGTCAGGAATATCAGAATCTGCAAGTGGTTGTTCGATTTTCATGAAACTTGGTGCAATTATAGTGCTATATAAGAGACATTTAGGGTTTTTGGAAATTTTCAAAATTATGGGAGTTACGCCATATTCAAATTCTGGGTTGGATTTTTCTTAAATATCGACATTTCTGGTACCGATAATTGGATTTTGATGAAACTTGGAAGTGTTAGAAATAAAATTATACATTTTACGATTGTAAAACTTGAATGTGGGTAAAAAGATTCCTTATGAAGTCACCTTTCATTCAAAAAAAAGTATGGAGACTAAAACGGCGATATCTCGAGAACCAGAAGAGTCTCCATAATTTTTTTTTTTGAATGAAAGGTGATTTCGTAAGGAATCTTTTTACCCGCGTTCAAGTTTTACATTCCTAAAATGTATTATTTCATTTGTAACACCTCCAAGTTTTATCAAAATCCAATTATCGGTACCAGAAATGTCGATATTTAAAAAAAATCCAACTCAGAAATTGAATATGGCGTAACTCCCATAATTTTGAAAATTGATGTATATATATTTAAAAAATTGGTCAAACAACCACCGCAGGGTCCCCCTGGGAGCAATATATATATATATACATGCTTCTTACTCAGAGTAAAATAATCAGAAGATCAAACTTTCTAAATATTTGATAAATTTAAGTAAACTATTACGTTGTTTAATCGTTGTTAACAACGTTGTATTTGTAATAACTTCAGTTTTCAAAATATAACCTGTAAATCTGCGGTAATAGGGACGCAGTAATAAAGTAAAGGTTTATCTCTGTTGTTTTAACATATAGATTAAAGATAAAGTAAGTTTTCTATTATGTCATCATTTAAAAAAAAATAATATTATTGGTAGTGAGAAAACTCTTCTTGAATTAACTTTTTTCTTTTGATACGCTCGCAGTAATAAGGACGCGATAATAGGTACACAGTGTTTGTTCATCGGCAATATTACCTACAAACATACTTTTTATCATAATTTTATATTTTTATATATTACTTTATGTTTTGGTATTATTAAATATTTTTATGTATAAAGTATGTGCGACTTTAGGGTGAAACAAAAAGATAGTGTTATTTCATTATATATTACAAGTAATAGTCAAATGAAGTGAGACGAACGTTTATGGGCACTTATCGGCCAGTGTACGCTCGGTGCCTCCAGAGCCTATTACTCCAAAAATATTTTGAATTTTGATTTAAAACTTTGGAGAGATATTTTTAGATATGCCTACTAACGATTAAGACTATTTGCAAAATATGCATTTTTTTGACCCTCTAAACGAGTCTCCCCCCTTAAAAATTCAATTTTGAGGTAGATAAAATGAGGACCTGAGTTATATGTACTGTAAATCCTGAATGTTTTATTTTTCCCCTACGAGTTATTCATCCGCGAAAATTAACAAAACCTTCAGTGTCGAATTTCGAAACGAAAATTTTTGAATTTCAGCTCAAAAAGTTGAAAATAGGGCTACAATTATAAAAAATCTAACAGATTAGAAAGATTAGAAAAATCTAACAGAAGTCACTTTTAGTCACTTTTGATATTCAAGATCAGTCACTTTTAGTCAATTTTTAGCTTAAATAAGTCACTTTTTGCACTTTTTTCAAGTACCTTAGTCTGTGGCAGCCCTGGAAATGAGGTATTCAAATTTTTTTTAATGTACTACAATAAATGTTTGGAATTTTATGCAATATTTCAAAAATCTAAAGTTTATGCAAATATTCCATCAGCACAATTTTTGGTCTCTGAAGTGAATCCGAGGCCCGATATCGCTAGTCCACTTTCAGCCCATAAAAAATGTGAAAATGGATTAGAGTGTATAATTGATAAAGGGAAGAAAGTTATTTGGTACAAAATGCTAATTAAATCTTAACTCATTGCAGATACAACGAAAAAAAGTTACTGTGCCGGTCCCAGCGGGCGTTGAGGATGGACAAACTGTCCGAATGGCTGTTGGAAATAAGGAGGTTTTCATAACATTTCGCGTCGAAAAGTCTAGGTACTTCCGAAGAGATGGTGCGGATCTACACACGGATGCACAGATTTCACTTGCGCAAGCAGTTCTCGGCGGTACAATTAGAATCGAAGGTGTTTACGAAGACCAAACAATTCAAATTAAACCTGGCACTTCATCTCACACCCAAATTAGACTTTCCGGAAAGGGCTTGAAAAAAGTGAGCTCCCTGGGATATGGCGACCATTATGTTAATGTAAAAATCACAGTGCCTGCCAAATTGACGGAAAAACAAAGAGCCCTTTTGCAAGCCTACGCCGAACTTGAAACCGACACACCTGGAACCATTCACGGCGTGGCATCGAAAAAGGATGGTAAGGAGAAAAGAAATAAAGTTTGATGTCACGAGCATTGCACAGCTGCGAAACTAAAACAACCGCTAATAGGCTAGTCACTTTCACTGAATAATTTGTATATTATTGTGACTTTCCCAACGAAAATTCTAAAGTGACTGGTTGATAAACGAATTCTATATTTGAATGTTTTGAATTTTGAGATTAGTGCCAGCGATGCAATGATCGTTGCCTATTATTGTAAGTTTTTTCGATTATATTAGAGCATCGCTTGAGTTTCCCCACGTGTACGTGTATGCTTTTGAATAAAGCATTTGGAAAGCCGTATCTGTGCCTTTAGTTTCATCAATCTTTAAATCAATCTCTTAGAATAAAAGTTTTTCGAGTTATTCTAAGAGATTATTGAAAATGCAACGCGTTTGATTTTAAGACGAACCTCGGCGAGGTATACTCAAAAAGAGGTTCGCTAAGATGAGGTTTTAGTATAGAATACGAATTCGAAGACAATTGATTTTTCTAGGCACGTCGGAGAAAACTCAAGCGAATAGCAGCGAAGGTCTACTCGATAAGGTCAAGAAGGCGATATTCGGATAAGATTTTAGTAGGTGAGTGTTATGTTATGTCCCTGAATTTACGGTGCAGGTACATCCCGTTAGTCGACGTCTTTGCCAAGTTTTCAGGCGTCACTGATTTCCTTAAAATAATCGTCTACGAGGAAGAAAACGATCTGCAGGGATTAAAGTATGAAATTTCGAAGTATTTCGACCCTGCTCAGGAAACTCGATGCTCATTTACGAAAGTAGAGTTTTTTTTCTAATATCAAATTATTATTAGTCTTTAAGTGTTCCACGTAGTTACTTTTCAAAAGTAATTCCTTACCGTTGCAGTTACTCAAAAAATAACGAATTATTACTTTATCGTTACTTTTGTCTAAAAAAAAAAACAAGCAGCTTCAATTAAATTTTTGAATACCTACTTTGAAAATGTATTTATAATATGGACGTCAAATTTTAAAACTTTGAGATTCAGAGTTTGAACTGTTTAATATGTCACATTATGAAGTTTAAAATCATTCAGTTTGTAATCCCTAATCCAGTAATCCTTAAATTGTTTACTTTTAAAGACATAAAATGGACAACAGAGAATTCGCATGCACTTTCTTATCGTTCTTTTCTAAGTTTCTGATCAAAATATTTCATAAAAGTGCTTATTTTTGAAATTTTAAGTACTCATAGCTTACTTAAAATTGGTTAAAAATGCCGATTTGGAATAGTATATTTGAATGTGTGGCTATTATGATGACGTCAGTTATACGGAGCGTATAAAAAAGTGAAGCATGCGTAGATAATTTATTTATTTTTTTTAAATTTGGTGACTTTCAACTACAATATTTCATGTTAATATGGCTCTAATTTTTTATTTTCTGATCTTATTAATAGAAATTTCCACTTAAACTTCCGAAAGACATGGCAAATTATTTAAGATTTCAAGTGGTTGAAGATTTTGCGAATCTGCTTAGGAATAATCTTCTTCCATCATGCACTTCAAATGTTTGACATTTGAAGTGTCAGTAAGTGTTGACACTAAGTATCCATATAAAGAAAATTTGAATGTGACTTACAAGGATGATCCCCACCTCCAAAATTGAAAAAAAACGAAAGGTTGGGGATATGTAGTAGAGTGGGCCGAAGAATAGTATATAGTGTGTTAAGGAGGCTTGGGCGTTTGGTGTCGTATAAAGTGAGGGGCACCGTGGGGGCACGTTTTATTTGAATGCTTATTGCTACTTATTTTTTTGATAATTATACGTATTACAGCCCCATTTAAGTAGAAGATTAAGAAATCGCGGAAAACCGCCAAAAAAAACGATAGTAAAAATTTATTAATTTGACCTAAGCGCCTCATGTGAACGTGACATCCCTGCCGGTGTAAAACTGGCACGCCGTGTCGACTAAACGTCTCCCGCCTTCGCCTTCGCGTGACACCACTAATTGTGCTCGACTCGAATTCCACCACCAGGCCCTCCAAGCCTCAATGCATTTTTCGTGATAAAGTTTTTGGACGACTTGGGCACGAAGTACCGGCACACGACCTCCGAGGGCACCACATATGCCACAACACAAGCAAGCTTTCATGGCAATGATGAGCACACATTCACATGCACGATAATTTGCACGACGCGTGCTTGACGGAAGTGAGAACTGGTGAAAAACGCAAAAAAAGAATTATATAAAATTAGTTAAAATTGATAGTCACAAGATTCATGTGAAGTAAGTATCAATATTTTTGTAGGTAGAAGTTAATTTTAATTTTTAAAAATTAATAGTCCTAATTTTTTTTTCTAACCTCAATTCCTAACCTCAAACTTCATTAATAAAAACTGTAATTGTGTAGTTAAATATTTTATAAATCGAAAAATCATGTTCTCAGATAAATCTGGGTAGAACGTGCGTAGCTCTTTCCTACCGATCCAAGGAAGGTCCTTTTTTTCATTTTCCGAATTCCACGATATGTACAAGGATCGATTTATACTATAGCTTTCGACGTGCGGGAATCCTTTTCTTTTTGAAATAACTTTAACAAAATTAAAAATTAAAACTATTTGCCAAAATCATTTTGGAATAAAATGTTTTATTTGGAAGAGCTTATCACTGACAACCCTAATAGCACGGAACATTCCGGGAACGTTCCAGGAACTAGCCGCGGGGCCG
>JAUMHM010000031.1:10589381-10605367 GCA_032362435.1 Melikaiella ostensackeni
ATAGTTAAATTTTAAGTACTGTTTTCCTGTCACGAAGTTCGGACTGTGTCGGTGGATCTTTATCAATGAAATGGAAGAGATGAAAAAAATAATCCGGTATGTTTACTTTTGGGGATGTTATATATGTGACGTGCCACGAGAAAAAGGGACTAACGCGGAAAAAATCGCAAATCCGTTTATTATCTCTATTCATAATTTTTTAGGTGCTCTATCCAGCAAAAAAATCAGAAAAAATTTCGAGCATTGTTTTCTTCAGGAAAACAGCTTTACAGGAGGCCGTAAATAACGCATTTCCCAAGCTTGGCATTAAGCTCGTCAGTAACATTATAATACACCAGGCTGCCATGATCAAAGAAAGGGAGGATAAAGCTCTTCACTAGGAGGATACGTGTTGGAGTAGAAAGTGATTCTTTATTCCTATTCAGCTGTTGGAGGACTCTAAATGTTTTTCTTAAAATATCCGAAACTTATTCTTCCCAAGGAAGAGTGCGATGATGAAAATAGCCCAGATCGTTAACAGTTTCTATGAAGGGGAAGCCACGTCCGTCAATTAGAAGAGGAGATGGGATTACAATTGTTTCAGGTGATGGGGAAGAAGGAGATCCTATAATAATAGCTATTGATTTAGCTAGGTTAAGATTAGGACCACAGTTCCAAGCCCACTGCACCACCAAATCGATATCCTCCTGTATCTTTTGAAGTAAGTTTCTGAAAGTAGCAATGGACCCAGAGAGATAATGCTTAAAATCGTCAGCATATTTTTGATACTTGCAATGACGAAGCTCTCTGCCGAGTTCAGAAGTATAAAAAATATTAAACAGAGTAGGGGCAAGAGTGGATCCCTGAGGGACACCACTTCTGATCTTCTCAAGAGCAGACCGCTCACCATTGCTATTCTGTACTCCTCCATAACGACTGCTGAGATTAGATTCAAACCATTCAACCGCCATGTTAGAGAGGTTAAGCGATTTGAGCCTAGTTGATAGTATATTATGGTTGACTGTGTCAAACGCCTTGAGAACGTTAAAAAGGACAGCAATCGTTAAGTCTCTTCTATTAATTGACAGTTTGAGGTCACATGTAACTTTGAGTGAGGCCGTAAGAGTGCTATTCTTGGCCCGAAACCCAGATTGCATCGGGTAAATCAAATTGTTAGAGTCCAGGTTCGATGATAGTTGCTGATGGACAATGCGCTCGAAGGGTTTAAGTAGGGCACACAGGATGGAAATAGGTCGGAAATCTTAAAAAGAGGTGGGGTTGAATTATCTAGGGATAGGACAAATAATCGCCTTTCTTCAGGTGTCAAGAAAAATCCCCACCTGGAGAGATGCATTGTGGATGTGCAAGAGAATAAGACCAATTACTGGTAAAGCAAGACGAATCATTTTGATTGAAATACCATCTGAGCCTAAAGCATTTGACTTGACCTAGTAGAGTTTTTTAATTGAAGTTTCTTGTGAGATATCAGGGGAGAAAAATTTAGTATCATCAAAGTCGGATGGAGCAGAGGTCAGGGAAGAAAAAGTGTTAACTTAGAGTGCGGGCTTAGTGGTGAAGGCAGTCAAAAGGTTTGCAGGGGAAAAATTATTATCAGAAGCTGCATGTTTAGGAGGAAGAAGCCCCAGCCGCCTCAAGAAAAACCAGATTTTTTCATTTTTGTTCCTGTTTTCAATAGAATCGTCAGTGTATTGATCGAATAAATCCTTCATTTTAGTTTGCACTAAGTTTCTCAATTTGCGAAATTCGGCTTGAATGATGCTATTTTTAGTTCTATTGACCAATCTTCGTTCGCTAACTCTTTCCTCCATCATGTCTCTGATGTAAGAAGTGATCCAGGGAGTTGATTTCTTTTAGCATACAGGGTATGGAGGGGCACGAATTTATTAAAAGCAGAAGATAACACTGTGATAAGATAAATTATCTTCCTATTGATATTTTTTTCTGTGAAAATGCCATTCCATTCATTGGTAGAGAGGTGCTCACAAAATTCAGCTTCACTTATACTGTATAGATTACGGATAGAAGAAGGACTTTCACTAAAGGAGGGATTAAAGAAGAACTAATATTGGATGCCAATGAGGTTATGGTTAGAGAAGGATGAGATTAAGTGTTGGGTAGAGGAGATCAGCTTGTCTAAATCATCAACAATCATCAAGTCAATCCACGTACTGTTGGTAGCATTAAGATTCGTATTTATGTCACCAGTGAGAACAATGTAACTGTGGTTAGGAATAAGGTCAAAAATATCAGCCTCAACTTCCCTGCCCTGAGTGGCATTCGGAGGTTTGTAAATCACACCCACTGAAAAACTGTCCAAAGGCGAAGATACATCGATAAAAAGTTACACTGCAGTGGGATAATTGGCTAGAGGGCTGAACGCCCGCCCAGCTGTCATGTACGAGTATATAGAGACAGACCTCACCCTTTCTTCTCTCATTTCTATCTCTACGGAATAGTGTGTAGTGGTCAAGTACTACTAGGCTATAAGGAATTCTTAGGCTAAGTCCCAGACACGGCTATGATATGATAGCAGGAGGACATAAAATGGTATTTGAATTCATGGTAATGATTAGATAAGCACTAAGCGTTAACGTGACAAATATGGAGAAATATAATGCTATTCTATTCTTATAGGCCCAAGTTTTATAGTGTCTAAAATAGCGTTCGAAAGATGTTTCTGGAATTTTTATAGGGTTCTTCATAAAAAAAGTTTCTCAATATATTTCATGATAAATATTCTTTTCTCAATTACTTGACCAACTTTGATTTCACAAATTCATGTAGTTATACTTGGGATTCAGAAGGCTGTTTACGAGAACATGCTACGTTCTAGTTGGTGGTGACAGAAGTTATGTAAAAGATACCTTCTGATACTCGTCAAATGATATTCTAGGCACTTGAAATCCTGAAGAAAGAATCATTCTACTCGGAAATACGAATGACTGGGTTGGTGTGCAACGCGAAAGTACCGACAAGGTATTAGGTCATTTCGGAGACCCAAAATTGAACGGTGGTGGGTGAAATTGATTAGCTTATGCTAAAAAAAAGGCTTGTTCAACCCAAATACTTGGTATAGACATAAAATAATCCAGATGTGTTCTTGATTTTTTCTTGAGTTTTCAGAAATTAGAATGCAATAGCATATATTTTTCTCTTGAGCGGAGTCAAAGCCTCACGAACGTGAATAAAGCGCCTATCATTTCCAGTCCATCCCAAGTTTAAAGTTCAAAAATCTCTTTGCGTCTTTAAATCAGTTTGTCGCGTAGATCTTATCTGTAGGATTCAGCTACAATGATCGGAGGGGAGGAGAAGTTATTCAGTGAAGGTGCTTTTATGATGCGATAAATTTTGACAACGTCATCCTTGAGAAGAGGAACGTCAAGAGCTCGGGCGATCGAATCCATGATGACTATGAGGTCCTCATTGGGCTTCATGGAGAGACCATGAATTTCAAGCGTGTTACACAGTGCCGCTTGCTCAGCGCGTGCTCCAGTGCAACCACTTTTGCCTTCAAGTCTTTAGATTCCTTCTTAACAAGAAGGATTTCCTCCTTTCGAACTCCAGAACCAGCTCCGAGGGAATCAATATGCCTGGTATTATTAGTGAGGTCCGAATTTATTTCCGAAAGGGTAGAATTTAATTTTTCATCAAACTCCTGTTGTCGAGTTTAACGAGACCAGGAGGCAGAGCTGATGGTGTGGCAGGAGTGGGTGTAAGGAGTAAAAGACCTGCACTACCGATGACCTGGCAATTATCGGTTTTAACGATCGCACTTGAGTTGGCATCTACTGACTCAGAGGTGTCACTAGTGGGCTACGAAGTGCATCCCTTGCAAACATAATCAGTCTGGCCTTTTTTAAGTTTATTGAGTGTCCTTTTTGTGATGTCAAAATTAGCTCAGGCCAATTGGATCAGATTGCAACACTTCACACATTTACAATCCGGACAAGCTTCCATGGTAATGTAGGAGAAGCGATGACCGTTATAAAACAAAGGTACAATGAATAGCATCAACCAAACGAGTTGCCGCAAGTTTACAAGTCACTAACAAACCAGCTACCAGAACTATCACGATATGTAAATTTTGGTTAAAAACAAAACTAAGACAATCGAGAAATCACAAAAGATTCAAGCGGAGCAAGTCAACACGTCCACAACCGATCGTCATGACAGTGATTGAAATTGAAATTGTATTATTCCTAATTGAAACCGTTCGAAATTAAATGATTTCAAAATCAAAAAAACATTTAAATTAAAATAAATTTCAATTCAAGGCGATTAAAATTCAACAATTTGACAATTTGAAATTTAAAACCAAATTGAACGTTTCAAAGTCAAAGTTACTGAAATTCTAGAATCGTAAATCGTTATTACATAAAAATAATTATAATTTAACAGTCAAATTGATGAGCCAAGCTTTTCTAAGATCAAAAAATAAATTCACCGTCATTTTAAAATGCAAAATGGAAAAATTTCAAGCAATTAAAATTGAATTATTCTAAGGAAACTATCGAAATGAAATGATTTTGAATGGAAATATTATAAATAAAAAAGTTTCTAGCACGGAACATCGAAAATTGAAAGAATCCGAACTCAATTTGAAACTGAAAAAAAAATTAATTATCAAGCATTGTGATATTGAAACATTTTTATACTCAAATCCGCTAAAATTTCAATCATTATACGTAAATTTGAAAAGCGTTTGAAAATTAACATTTTTCAAATTGTTAATTATACTTTTCAAAATTCAACCTTTCCAATTTTAATTGCAGAATTAAAACTTATTAATAGGAAAAGTTGAAAATCCAGCGTTCAGCATGAAAATTCAGAACCTTAAAATTGTGACCATCCAAAATGAAATAAATCATTCAATTACTGTGGTATCCATTTGAGATAGATCAATTTCGACATATTTTGATTTGAAACCAAAAAGGACTAATTTTTAAAAAAGTAATAAAATATCCAACCAAATCATGAAATTTTCAACCAACAATATAACTGTAGACTTTTCAGCCAAAAAAAGTTGAAGAATTGACTTTCGTCCAGAAATGGTTGGATTTTCTGATTGGGTTCTATTATAATTCAGGTTGCATTCAAGTCGAAAAACAAGAAAGAGACGAATTTTCAACAAAAACATCAATTTTTTACCGGAATAGATGAATTCCAAAACCAAAAAGATTAATTTTTAACTGAAAACATGATACTTCAACTAAAATAGTTAAATTTCCAATCAAGCAATTCAATTTTCGACTAAGGAAAAAACGAAAAAAATGTTTCTATACTTCTGGAAGACATACAACTTTCTTATATAAACGAGGAATGTTTTGGAAAATTTTGAATTTCAGGTTGTGAGAAATATTCCATTTTTCCTATATTGGGCTATAAATCTTCATAGCTCTGGAAATAATTTTTTTACCTCTAGAAAGTGTTGCTTTAGATTTACGCAGTTCAACTGTTATTCGAAACCTAATGATTTTTCGTTAAAAAAAGTATAAAAAATTTCTTAAAACGCTCAAGTTTTAATGTGCATATAAACGGTCATGACTTGGCCATTGCATAATAACTGACACTCGAAAACTTATGAAATTTCATGACAGGCGATTGATCTAGAGGATCGGATCATTCTGATGCTCAATTTCCTGATCAAATATGAACTCCAAAATTTGTATAAAAGCGTTGCGTATCATTTCAATTCTAATTTCGGGATAAAATTCATCAACTGATATTTACTGTGAAAAGACAGTGGTAAAAAAAGAGGCGTGAGTACAATTTTTTGAGAATCATGATAAGTTAGTGCATGTAATTGGGCACTTAGCCAGGTGGAGTGAAAAATGTGCAGAATGACATTTTTTACTACAAGGTATATCCAGTGCTATGGTTTCCTTATGGATACACGTTTCACTTATACTTCCGCATAAAAAGTAACATCACCGTACTTTTACTATCATTGAGTCGACACTCTCGCTGGAAATACGCAATACACTGTCTATAATATTCTGTAGACCGCATAATCGTAATCTTGCTTTCGGTATTTTATATCAAAGTTTCCCTTTAATGGGAAAAATTCTCCAACATAAATTATGGGACAATGCCTACATTGTTATCAAAAATTTCATAAATTTTCTCTAGGATAATCAATACAGAGGCAAGAATTTTGCATAAAGTTTCTTATTTCACATTCCACAATTCAATTTTCATTTACCACATTTCATTTCTTTATTGCCAAATTCACGTTATATGTGAAAGCCATCTTCAAGTGGTCATTGAGTGGCTTCAAATGGTGAATTTATCGTAAAAAATAATTACGTCTAAAGAGATGAAGTGAAATGTAAAATACGAAATCATTCATAATTGACCCCCTGCATCACATGCGACGAGTAAAAAAAATTTTCCTATTACTAAAATTATTAGAAGTTTTGAAGTCTCAACGTTTTTGCAACGAATTATAAATTAATTACATTTTACATCTTTATCAGATTGCGATTTTCCGCTTTCCTGATTTGATTGAGTCAGAGTGGTAAAGGAAGAAAATTTACTTCAAAACTCAACTGCCTTCCATGTAACTGTCAATCGAAGACTAAAAGTTTTCCGAAGTCGCTGCAACCAACAATATTATTTATTTGTAGAATCAAAAGATATATTCGACGACTTCCAGACCATTAAAAAGTTTTATTAAATAATCTTCCTGATAAAACTTGATCTTACGTTTCAACACCAGTCTGATCTCAGTATCCGACGTTACTTTTTACAATTAAGAAAATGGGGTAGAAAATTAATTGGCGCATAGAAGACCGAGTAGGGAAAAGCCAACGTGAGGCTCAAATTTATGTTCAGAATTCCTAAAAACTTGGTTCTTAGTTCTGCGGAGAAGGTAATGTGAACATTGTAATGGTTTTGATTAAAGCTAATATTTCGGACTGGAAGAATGATGTAATAATATGATTAAATGATTAGATGAAGAGGAGAGTGATCTGCACCTGTCTTTCTAATGTATCCACTCTGCTCTCCATCTTATCATTTTTCAGATTATGACATGATTTTTTCAATCCAAAATGTTATTTTTTGCCGAAATCTTTACGGCAGTCTCTTTACAGGAGAATGGTCTCAAAACTGAATACTAAGTTTCATCCAGAAGTTCATTTAATAAAACTTCCCAATGTGATGAAAGTTGTCGGTGAATATCGTTTGATTTGCCACATTCGTTGGCTCCTCTCTGCTCTATGAAAACTAGAGATCTTTTCTTCAACGGTATCATTTTTTGCAGGTACTATTTAAGACTCGAGGTGTACTGCTTCTAAAAGGCATAGCTTCGTGCTCTCATTTTCAATGTAAAACACATCCGTGAAACCACCAGTTGTTTCATTTTTAAGCTGAAGTGAATCAATTTAGTAACACTCGAGACTGTTTCAAAAAGTACGAATGTGTATTTTCAAGATAATAAGTTAGAATGAGAGTGGAAATCAGAAAGCTATTTCCATAGCATGCAACGCTCCAGTTAATGGTGTCAGTAGTGGTGTAAAAGACACCTTCTGAGCCTTGTTAAATGATATTAGAGGGACTTGCTATCTTGAGGAAATAATCAATGTTTGCGGTAGTGAATCGTCGCCAAGTATAAAAAAAGCTACCAAGAATCCTTATCTGGGTTAATCATGTATTTCGGATCTTTTATAAATTGTCGGTGCAATTCTCAACCGATTCCAATTAAACTTGGCAGCTGACTGGCCAACCATTTAAAAAAAGTTTCGTCGAGATTTTATGTTAATGCCTTAGAAACTGTCAGATTGAAGAAAAACCATAAAATAAATAACTTTCTACCTGCGCCCACTTCTGCAACTTAATCTTTTCAATTAATTCATATACATACAATATTAATAAGAAGTATGTAGTAACATGTTTTCGATACATTTCACAGGAATTTTCAATATCTTGGATAGCTTAAGCAATTGTACGTATTCAGTGTAATAAATAAAAATACAGAGATGACAAAAATGGCAAAATTTTAAAATCTTTTTATGATATCAAAAATTCTTGCAATATGTATCATAGAGAAAACCGAAAGAAGGAATTTGGCAATAAAAATGTAGAGGGTGCATGGATAATACCACGGATAACATTTGACTAGAGATGCTTGGTGGAATGATGAAATCCGTGTGGCTGTTAACGAGAAAAAGCAGGCGTACTCGAGAAAGCAAAATATTAAAGGTCTTATCAATGAGGAGACGACTAGGCTAGACATTATTATAGGAATAAAAACAGAAGAGCAATGATACTAGTTAAAGAAAGCGAGGATAAAATCAAAGAGGGAGAAGATACAAAAAAAGTGATTTTGGAGGAACGAAAAAATCATCGAGATGAAGGAAGAATCATCTTTGAAACGTAATAATTTCTGGGATGTCATTAGTGAACTAGTCGCCCATTCCAATAAGAAGGCCTCATTCTTTTAGAATAATGTTTCATAAATTCGGACAGACATTCGCGAAAGTAAATATTGAAATACTGAAAACTTTCCTCATTAAAAATAACAAAATGCTGCATGTTTTTCGGATCCACCCCTGGTGCTAAATTCAATTGTCACTGCAATTTCAAAAAATAATTAATTTTCCAAGATTACCATATAATGAACAGAAAATAAGCGAAATGTTTTCGCTTTCAAGGTTCAAAACCATTTTTAAGACTCAGCCCCGATGCAACTTACCAATGCTAGTGGGCCTTGGAACGTAAATTAATCTTCAAAGATTATAAAAAGTGGCCCATTAGCCTGGTGTCAGAACTTAGATCAAATATTTTATTTTCTAGGATGCGAAATCAAAACCAAACATATTTCATTTTTGTAGTTCCAAAATTTGTTTTGAGTCTCGAAAATTATTTTGAGTCTAAGAAACAAAAACCTTTCGTGAAGTTCTTAGCACCGAGCCAATTCCATGTTTTCATTGTCTTTGAAAATTGATTTATTTGATAAGTCCCAGTAGCATTCGATATTAGCATTGGAGATGGGTCAGATGAAACCGGTCAGTTTTCATTTGCTTTGAAAGTTAAATTATTTTAAAGGCCCCAGTGGCATTCGAATTCAACATCGGAGATGGGTTCGAAGAATAGTTTCGAGTCTGAAAGAGAAAATATTTGGTCAAACTTCCGGCACCGAACCTATGAGCCAATTTTCATTTCCTTTAAAAGTTAACTTCTTTTATACGTTCCCGTAGCATTCCAAATTATCATCGGGGATGTTTTCCAGTTTTTTTTTCATCCAAAGAACGAAAGTATTTTGTCAACTTTCTGACAGTGAAACAATAGACCATTTCCCACTTACTCTGAATATCAATTTATTTCCTAAGTCACAGTAGCATTTGAATGAACCCATCGGCGATAGGTTCGAAATAAAGTTTGGAGTATAAGAAAAAGGAATATTTTGTCAAGGTTCTGGCACCGGGCCAATAGGCCACGTTTTGTAATGTTTGAAGAATAATTTATTTTATGAATCCCGGAAGCATTCGAACTCAGCATCGGAAATGGGTCACAAAAATTATTCTGAATCTGGAAAGCGAAAACATGTCGCAAAATTTCTGTGCGAATTTATGAAAAATTATTCTGAAAAAATAAGGTATTATTATTGGAATGGGCAACATTTGCACTAATGAAAGCCTTGGCTTGATCGATACGTTTATGGAAACGCCAACGATCCAGCGTTTGTTTCACAATGCTCGCAGTGTTCGCTTCTGCTTATCCAGTTTTGAAACCTTTTTCATCGGTTTTCGGGAATTGTCAGAGATCGGGTCGTGCATGGAAGTGCTTTTAGGAGTGAAATTTAGTTTTGTGTACAAGAATTTTGCATTTTGTCTTGTTATTGACAAAATGGAGAGAGTTTTTCACAATGACATGTGGGTTTCATGATAGTGCTAATGTGTACATGTTCTCAGAAAGTACTACTTTTCGAAGATGAGTTTTTCTTCATCTTCATAATTTTCGTTCTCGCATGGGGTCCAGCTCACTGCTCATTTGTTGATCTGGCAAAAGCTTTCAATAATGTGAATAGAACTAAACTTTTGCAAGTCCGAAAGGGGTATGAAGTAAATAGCTGACTTTTGAAAGCAATAACAGTATATTATAATGGTAGTGAAGCATGCGTAAGAGTAAATAGATAACAGAGCGATTGGTTCGATATTAAGCAGGGCGTTAGGCAAGGCTATGTTACGTCCTCCTAGAAGGATGTTCAATATATACATGGACAAATGTTTAGGAATAGTGGCAAAATCAGTCAATGATTTGCTGAGGATGATGAGCAGACTGGATAACAGCATGAAGAGTGTGAGTTTCAAGAGCAACGTGAACAGAACAAAAATTATTGTGTTTGAAAGTAGGGATGAGAAAACAGTATGCCACATTGCCTCAAGCAAAGAAATAATAGAACAAGTTGATAATTTTGTGTATCCTGGAAATTCTTTTTACTGCTCACGAAAAGATAGATGCAGAGATATTCAGTCGCATAAACGAGGGTATAAAAGCAGTTCACGAGCCATTACCAGAAGCAAAAATGTTACGAATAAAGCTAAAATTGCAATATATAATTATTTGCTTGCATCCACTGTGCTGTATGGTAGCAAGACCTGACCGTATCAAGAAAAGTACAGGAGTAAAGTGAACGCGGTTGGCGTGCAATTCCTGTGGAAAATATACGGTAAACAACTAATGGATGAAATCAGTAATGAGTAGGTTCTCAAAAAAATGATTTAGAAGAAACATTAATTGACAAGAGTGAAAGAAGTTTGCTAAAATGGTTTCGTCATGTTTAGCGAGTGAATGAAGCACGTTGAATGAAGAAGTGTATTTAGGAAAGGTAAATGGTAGTGTACCCAGATGTAGACCGAATAAAGAATGGTTGGAATGTTTGAAAGGGGCTCTGAAGCGGAAATATATAGAAAGTTGCAGAAACATAAAAGCTTGTATGAAAGCATGTTTGGATGTGAAGGAACCAAAAGAAGTATGCAAAGATGCTAGCAGGACAATTATATATAAGAATAATAGTGACGCCCTGAGTAGAATATTTTGGACACTTATGGGCCCTCCCTCTTCTACAAATCTCTTACTCACTCTTACCATGTAAATTCCTTAATGTCCTCTAGTATAACGAGACTAGAATTGAACGAGTCACGCTCACCCCAAGAAGGACTTGGCTCAATCGTATAATAGTAATAATAATACTTTTTTCTAGTGAGACGTGAGAGAAGAATGACTCCACCATCTCATATAGCCTTTTGATATAATATCATTCATTTAAAACTGTAACAAGCAATAAAGCATTTTAATCCATCGTGCGCTTCGGTTTTCTGCTTTCGACTTTCGATCAAGCAACAGATTATTGGCAGTATTGCAAGCTCGGCTTTCGCCAAGAGGAAAAAGAAAATAGAAAATAGCAAAACCAGCCCCATGGAATTTTACGAGCACTGACGATTCCGGTTTAGCTTACTCCATCTATTTCCGTATAACCCTGAGTCTCAGTGATTTCGTCGTAAACCGTGAATACGCGACCATTGCGAAAATCGAAGACAAGGACACGCGTAACTTTCCTCTTCCTTGCCAACGTCAATAATTTTTTTACAACAAGGAGGGAAGGAATGAGCGTACCTATATGCAGAGGCATATTGCCATGAAGCCAGAATACACAGTACATGTCTGCCAGAGGTATGAGTTGATAGTAGTGCTGTATGCCTCAGCCAGTTGATGGATCAATGAATGTATTACGAACAAAAATGCGTAAAACAATCAAAAATAATTTCAGTTAATCGAGTAAATTCAGGTGAAACGATAAAAAAAAATCACTTCACCGATCAATTTGTAGCCTAGGTTATTTATAAGAACCAAATGTATTATGACGAAACCAACAGTGCGGTATTCTGCCAATATTGCTAGTTTGGCTGATAAATAAAGGTAAGTTTAAAATTTATGAGAAATTTTCCCTTACAATTTGAAATTAATGGAATCTTGCCAATGACTCTAGGACGCCAAGATGGCAAGTTGAAATTTATGGAAGTTTTATTCTGTAAAGTGATATTTTAAGAAAGTTTACCAAATGATTATATGACGTCATGATATATGATGTTCAAATTTTCAATGTCGGATCTAAACTTCATAGTACTTTCATTTTTGACAATATAATATATTTCTAATATGTTCCTTCTGTGATAATTGTTTCCCAAATCAAATATTCTTACATTTTTGTTGTTTAAATGAAAGTTGTGATTAAAATCTGTTGAGTGTTCACATAAAGCTGTCTTTCTTTGTTTTTTTTTTCAAACATAGGAATTTTGTCTTTAGTGAATTGTAAGAAAGTGTTCTGAAGTTTATTTTTAATAGAAAAGACAAACTGTAATATTTAATTGCTTGCAGATTCTGAGTATACGTACGTGAAGATCGTTGTGATATGGCGAAACAATAACTCTAGAAAAATCTATTCTTTTTTCGTTAGTTAGTTTTTAGTTGCAAATTCGCGTTTTCTATGAGTCTAAGGATCAAAACCAAAAAAAAATCTCAAAATTAAAATTCTATGAAGCGAAAAAAATTTATACAGAATAATCCTAACCTTTCGATAACAAAATTAGATAAAGGTAATGTCACAGTAATTGTAGATAAAACAGACTACAAACAATTAATGTTGCAAATTTAGAAGATAAAAACACATACAAAATTATAAAAAACCCTACAAACAAAATTCAAAATAACTTAAACAACATAGTCGAAGGATGGTGTGATAACAATAAGATTGAAAAAAAACTTACAATTTCTTACGATTCACTAATGGTTTTCCACTACTGATCTATGGTTTGATTGAATTACACAAACCCAATCAACCTCTGAGACCTGTAAATTCACTTATCGGTTAACCATTATACGATTTGTCACAATTTTGGAAAACGATTCTCTGCAATATTACTAACAATTCGGAATATGTCGTGAAAATAGTCGGGAATCCGCCAATAAAATGAAACAATTCAATATACCAGAAGACCAATCTGCTCTTTAGATGCCGTTTTTATGTTTTCTGATATAGACCCAAACTTACTTTATTCTTTAATAAATCAAAGATGGAACTTAATCCAATAATACACTAAATTAACTTTTGCACAATTTGATGAAGCAATAAGATTTTGCATAGGCAATGCCTATTTACAATTTGACTACGTAACTTATAAACAAAAATTTGGTACCCCAATGGGATTACCGACATCATCAGTATTGGCAGAATTGGTTACGCAAGATGTGGAAGAAGATATCACAAAAAACAAATCCTTTAGAATATTATTTCATTACAGTTTTGTGGATGACACGATTATTTGTGTCCACAAGGATGGTCCCTTGAAAGTATCAGATAATTTCAATCAAAGAGGTGGTTCACCACAATTCACCCTGAAACAATGTGTCAACCAAAGAATCAATCTCTTAGACATAACTTTAATCTCCAACAAAGGATACATCGAAACCGATTGAAATCAAAAACTAATAGCATCAGGATGCACATTAAATTCCCTCTCCAACCATCATATTTCAGACAAAAAGGGTATTATTTCGTCATTAGTTGACAGAGCAATTCAACTATCTGAAACTGAATTTTACAAGAAAAACATATATTTCATCTACGAAACCTTGGTTGATAATAAGTGTGCTTATGAACTTATGAAAAATAATATTGAAGAATTACTTAAACTCATAGAAAACGTTAATTTGGAACGAAAACTAACTAACGAAAAAAAGATAGATTTTTTTAGAATTATTGTTTCGCCATATCAAAACGATCTTTACCTACCTATACTCAGAATCTGCAAGCAATGAAATATTACAATTTGTCTTTTCTATTAAAAATAAAATTCAGAACACTTTGTTACAATCCACTAAAGACAAAATTCCTATATTTGAGAAAACTAATATCATCTACGGTATAAAATATATAAATTGTGGAATTTTGTATGTGCGGCAGACAAAGAGACCTTTAAAAACTAGAATCTCTGAACATAGAAAAATGCAAAACAAAAAACAAAGAAAGACAGCTTCATGTAAACACTCAACAGATTTTAATTACAAATTCAATTTTAACAATAAAAATGTAAAAATATTTGATTTGGAAAATAATTAGCACAAAAGGAACTTATTAGAAATGTATCATATTTTGAAAAATGAAAGTACTGTGAATTTTAGATCAGACATTGAAAATTTAAATATAATATATCATGACGTCATAGAATACATCATATATCATAGAATCATTTCGTAAGCTTTCTTAAAATATCACTTTACAAAATAAAACTTTCATTAAATTCAACTTGCCATCTTGACGTCATAGAGTCATTGGCAAAATTTCATTAATTTCACAATGTAAAGGAAAAACTCTCATAAATTTCAAACTCACCTGTATACTTACATAAATTTCGAAATGCTAATGAATTTCAGTTCCTAATCTTCATTCTTGGAGCAGACCACAATCATGTAGTCCGCATACGTTTTTAAGTTTTTTCAAACGATCTATTGTATTCTTAAACTCAACAACATTTTGATTACAGTAATGGATCAATGAAATATCGAAAAGTAATATTGTATTTACAACACTTTTTAACTGCAATCACCATACAATAATTTCAAAATTGAATTGTTCTATCCTCATACATAAAAAAAAAAGTTTTTTCACGACTATTACTTTGAGTGAGTACCCGATCTTACTATTTATCACAATACTTAGATTTCCGCATACATAAAAAATGTCAATTTTCAAATTTTTATATCGTAAAAATCCTACCTTATTGATACAGACTGATAATTCTTCACATGTATGATTTTTTACATTTGAAAATTTTCATCATTATGGAACTTTTGAAACAAAAGAGAAGTGTTCAACATGCGATATGCCTCCTATTCTTATAAAGTCTTCAAAATATGTATGTTTCTTTCTCTGTATTTTTAGTCCTGACGAGGTCGTCATTCATAACGAAATGTATAGACAATTCTCGATTAAACTCAATTGTATTATTCAAATTCTATTCTTCTAGACCTAAGGCCAAAACAAAACAAAGCCTGTATATTCAATAACACAGCCCCACAAAAAAAAAGTTTTCTGAATCCCGAGCTAAACCATCATACCTATACGTTTTTGGGGTCGCTGAATCCGATTCCGGGATCAGTTTGACCCCATCAGGTCAGGATAAAGGTCAATCGAAGGTCAAAGTGACGAAAATTATTAGCTCGGAGGAAACCTCTACTCTCAGACGTTTTTAGAGGTCGCTGAATTCGAATCCGGGGTCAGTTTGACCCCATCTGGTCAGGATCAAGGTCAAGTGAAGGTCAAAATGAGAAGAAACAATTGAATCGGCGTGAACCACTACCTAAACACGTTTTTGGTGTCGCCAAATCTGAATCTGGGACCGTTTTCACTCCATCGGGTCGGGACAAAGGTCATCCCAAGGTCAAAATTGAGAAAACCACGGAATTAAAAAAAACTCCACTCTTAGATGCTTCTGGGGTCGCTGAATCCGAATCCGGGGTTAGTTCGATTTCATGGGGTCGGGATCAAGGTCATGCCAAGGTCATAACTTTCTCTCTTTAATGACCAGCAGTAATCAGCCATCATACTTGAATCCCGTTGACCTTAATATCTCATTTCCAGTGTCTTTATATCTTGATGGAACCTCTCCCCTTGCTTCTCACTAAAATCTCCTAAATTCGTTGGGAGGTAATCCATATGTGAGTGCGAATAGTGTAACTTGAGGCTCATCAAACACCGTAGTTTTTTATAATTCGCTATAAGTTGAGCAGCTATTCCTTTGTACTCTTCACTTTTCTAATTCCCAAGAAAATTCTTGACAACTCTTGAAACTGATTCAGGCTGCTTCTTTCTTGCAATTCATTGTAGAGATGAAGTCACCATCTTTAATTAGTTTGCGTATTTGTGGTCCATCGAAGACTCCTCCAGTTATTTTTGCGTCACTAATATGAGGAAATTGTTGTTA
>JAUMHM010000031.1:10605467-10626612 GCA_032362435.1 Melikaiella ostensackeni
CCCCCCCCCCCCCCCCCCCCCCCCCCCCCCCCCCCCCCCCCCCCCCCCACCGAAAAAAATTTGACTTTTTAGACAATATTTGGTTTTTGCCATCACCTCATCTCACCAAAATCTCTTATCGTAATTTCAGGCGAAATTGTAAAATGTCTGACATTTCAGGACCTCAAAACGAACTAGCTTGCACAATATAAACCACTGAACATAAGGGCCCTGCTTTGGGGGGACGAAGATAAATTTAAAAAGTTCACTCTTTACACATTATTCGATTTTCTGACACAGCCTCGCAAGACCCAAATCTTTTGCAATGTTTGCAGGCAATATTCGATTTCCTGCCATCATCTCTCCAAACCAAAGTCTCTTGAAGTAATTTCAGGCGAAATTGTAGAATGTCTGACATTTCGGGACCTCAAACCGATCTAGTTTGCACAGTGAAAGTCACTAAATATAAGAGGCCTGCACTGGGGGATGAACATTAATTTAAACAGTCCACTTTTTTTATTTTATTCGATTTTCTGTCACAGCCCCGCAAGACCCAACTCTTTTGCAATGTTTGGAGATGATATTATGAACGTTCTGCTTTTTCAAGACCTTCAAACGAACCAGTTTACAGATTATATACCATTACAAGTAAGATTCCTGTCTTCGGGAACATAAAACCTTTTTTTAAAGCGAGTTTTTACCCACTATTTGATTTTTCGTTCCAGGCTTCCAAAAACGAAATCTCTTTCTGTAGTTTAAGGACAAATGGTAAAGTGTCTGAATTTTTAGGTCCTCAAAAGGAACAAGTTCACAGATTATAAACCACTAAACATAGAGCCCTGCTTCACGAGGAAAAAATCATTGAAAAAGTCGAGTTTTTACGCATCATTTCATTTAACGTCAAAGTAACAACAAAATCTATTTTTATTTCCTATCAAGAATTAAAAAATCCAAAAAATTTATAATATCACCTGCAAATTTTGCAAAAGAGTAGAGTCTTGCGGGGCTATGACATAAAATGAATAATGTCTAAAAAGATCAAGTTCAATTACCATGCCATATAAATAATAAAGAATGTTTATGAAATCTTTGACGGAAGTTCACAATGACAGTAAGTGACCGGTCTCGGGCTGACATGGGGATCCTAACCGATCCTAACCCCAAAAAACCTCGGTTGCGAGAAGGAAGTGTTGTTCACGGTTTCTACAGCACGCTCGGTAATTCTCCAAATTTAGTTTCTCATTAAAAAAATTGTTTTTAACTGCAAATATTTAGGACCATACAAACTTTCCTTAGTGCCGTTTATTTTATTTCTAAAAATTTCAACTCGATATCTCATTCCGTGTGGATATAAGTTGTTAAAAGAAAAAATTCTGATGTTGGCTCCAGTTTTAATTTCTTCGAGTAATTTTTTTTCCAAATTTCCACCCAAATAATGTATACAAACGTAGCTTACTGTTTCCTTATGCATTTCCCAAAGTTTGAAAGCGATATTTTGGTTACAGAAAGAGTAAATTGTTCCAAAAATACAAATTAAAAATCGAGCATTAGTTTGGTCACGTGACTCCTGTTAGGCATGCCCTTAACTTTTGATGAATAACTTATATTTGTAGTTAATGATTTCTCAATTGAAGCATCAGTAGAGATAACATTGGGCCGACAAAAACACTTCTATTTAAAACTATGTGTATAGTATAAGACACGATTCCTGCTTTTTGTTGACACAACGTTATCTCTGCCAAGCCTTTAATTATTGTAATTTTCACTGTATTATTTCAAATTAGAAGAATAAACATTAGCTGCGAAAATATTAGAATTTCTATATTTTTACAATGAATTTAAGACTTTTTACTTCTTGGTTAGTTTTCTGATTGAAATTAATATCAAAATTTAACTGGGGAAATTTTTGTGATTCAGATGAAAAAATTTCCGAATTCGAGAGGTTATTTAATTTAATACAATTAAAAAGTCCCCAATTGTTAATTTTTCTGTACACGAATATGTATCGGAAAACGAATTAAAAAATGTTGTATTTAGATATTCAAATACAAATTTAAATCAATAACTATAAACTCAAAACTATATTATAAGAAATAGAAATATTGACGTTTTCAAATATGAAACCATTTTAAAACTTAATGTTTCATACTTAAACCTCGATTTAAACATCTTGAATGAAATTTCGAAAGCATGTACAGCTTTGTTCATAAAGAAATGCTTATAATTCGTTGTTAAATGTCTACATACGATCTGGAAGTGACATAAAAATAAACTTTGATATCACTAAAATTTCTTTTAACGAATTTTACAAATATTTGCGAAAGTAATTCTGAACGTCCAAAAGAGATGTATTTCACGCATATTATTCATTTAAAAAAATGAATCAACTTTCCCTTGAAGATTCAACTTTTGAGAAAGAGTTTAAAGTAAATCAACTTTTGAAATACAGATTACTTAATAAAACGATATTATCCTGATAAGAAGCTTTTCATTCCTCAATATTCAGCACTTCATTTAGCACTAATGATTGATGACGCATCAACGTTGATTAATATCGTTAGATTCTGCGAATAAGTCATTTTGTGCAATTTCTCATACTCATTTCGCCCTTAATGAAAAAGACAAGTTCAGTCATGATCAGTCATAAAAAAAACATCGGAAGTAAACGAGTAGGCCAGAAGTTTCAGTTTTGTCAAACTTTACTGGAAAGGAACGAATCCTTACGACAAGTGACAACGAGATTTAGAAAAGATGAAAGAAGTTGATATATTTAAGCACAAAATTACAAAGATTAAAAAGTAATCTCATCAAAGTGTACCCTTTCCTTAAATAATATTTACAATTCGTAATGCTTGAATCGTATCCGCGTCATATTCTTTAAACAATAATACAATAATTGGCAATTCTCTGGTCTTAGTCATATGAAGCATTTGCTAAAGCTGTCACTCTTTTATTAGAAAAATTTTTCATCAGGTCAAAATTTAATTTATCTAACCTGATTAAAAATAATTCATTAACGTGCCAGCACAAAAATCGAGTCATAAACAAGTCTTTTAGAACCTGACTTACATAAAATATTCATATCTGAACGGAAATGATTTAACTGATAATTTATTTGAATTAAAGTGAAGCTGCGACTATTAGGTATCGTATCATGCATCTAAAATTCTTAATTAAATTACCTTAAGGCTTCAAAGTTCCTAAAATACCTTAAGTTCTGAAAAGCACTTAAAAAATCTTAATTTAGTGTTTGCATTCATGCGCTCGCAAATCGATTATAGCTAAAAAGGCTGGCTGTGCTATAAATTATCTAATGTGTACCAAAAAAATGAACAAAAACTTAAACAAAAGGTATTTTAGCTTCCTTGAAGTCACATTCGATGTACTCGAAAAAGGGATGCTGGAGCGCTGTGCGAGCCGAGATTCGGTGCGCTGGATCATAGGTTAGCATTGCTTGCAATAAGTCTATGCCATCATTATCGAGAACTTTTACGTGATCCTCCAAATTGTTCGTTTTCCAGTTGGGGAACGTAGCTTTGTAGTCCGAGTACTGCGTGACACCCGGCCAGATATCTTCAGTCGGAGTCCGCAAGACACTGAAATCAAATATAAAAATGTCTATTGTCATATACGTATTTGCATATGGATATGGGCATATGTCAGGAACCTGTCACTTTTCAATTAAAAAAATAAATGATAAAATTTTGATAGATAGGTCTTCAATTAGATATTGATGATTGAAAAGTATTTACTTATGTGAAAGAAAACAATCTATTGGACCACATTTTTATTTAAAAATATTTGACTGTCGGTGGACGAAAATTAAAAAAAAAAAAATGGCATATTGGTAATTAATTACCAGAAATATTTTGCTAATCAATCATTACGCTTAGCAGTAATTTTTGGTTTTATTTTGTCTTTGCTTTTCCCTCAGCAAATTCAATTTATTTGTACAAGGATTCATCGTTGAAAAAATCTAACCTCTAGGCTAATTATTATAACTATTTGAATTTGTAACCAAGAATATGACAGTTTTCTTCTATGACGTCACGCAAGATTAGTGAATTAGCAACTTACCTATATATATTTGCTAAAAATTAGTGGATACGTGTTTGTTCGGGAAGCACAGTCACTGAAGGCTAAATAAGAACCACGAGCAGGTATTCATAAACTTTTTCAATATTTTAAATTCAATTTCAAGGACTATCATAGTTATAACGGTCGTTTTTAAATTTTGTACGGAGATGATTTATTTTTTCGAAATATTATTCCTTTGAGAAGCGAATGCGCACAATAGTTTAGGTTGGTTTGTCCCCTTTATTATTACTTAAATTTTTACATTCAATACTTTTTGAACGTGTGCAAAATTGGCTTCAATGAATAAATCATGTAAATATAACCATAACGGTCGAAACGTCAAAATCAAGAAACATCATTTTGAAGCCTATAACTTTGTTTGGATTGAACTAGATACAGATTTTCTTGAATTTCAATTACTTTTGATCTAGAATATTTATATATTTAAAACCATTTGTACAGTACCTGTATACTTTAGACTATAATATATGCCCCGAAACAAACATTACTTTTTAACTTACAAAACTTACTTAAATATATTTGAGGGATATAAAACTGAAAGGTTCTAGACATATGCCCATATACATTTTTTTGCAAAATTCAATTGTTCAGGGTGGCCGCTTGAGACTCAGAAAAAAAATTCCCGGTAATTTTTCGGTTTTCAAAAACTTTTCCTGCTCATATCTGTTTTCAAATTCAAGCCCTCAAAACCCCTGAAAGCCTAAAGCCCTAGAATTTTAAGTTTTAAAAAAAGAATGTTCAAATTAACGAATCTAATGCGAAACAATTCTAAATTTTAAGCGTTTAAAATTGAACAATTCCAAACACAAATTCAATATTCTAGAAATTTGAAACTTTCAAAATTAAACTATTTCCGAATGAGAAACATTAATTAAATTAAAACGTCAAACATAACAAAATTTATTCAGGACAACAAAGACGGGACAGATCTGAAAAAAATCACTGAAAATTGTTAAACCATTAAAACTACTGGCTCATTTATAAACTCTCAATTGACATTATTTTAAACGTTTTCAATTTAATTACTCAACAATTAAGACTTTTACTTAGAAATCGTACAGTTTTGAACATTTTAAATTTTATACTGGATAGTTTTTAATTTTCCAAATAAAAATTGTACAACTCGAAGCGCTTTTAATTTGAAATTGTCTGATTTCCGAAAGTTCAATCTTATGTTAGTCTATTGTATTTTAAAGATAATGAATATAAAATCGTATAAGAATATATTAAAAGGCTTTAATTTGTAAATTTTGGTTGATTGGAATCTGAACGAAAAAATTTTGAATATTCTAATTAAAAAATTGTTCTAATTTGAACGCTTTTTATTAAAATTGTTCAATTTCACATGCTATAATCTTAAAATAGTCCAATTTATAGTATCAAATTAAAATTATGAAATTTTTTGCAGCTTTAATTTAAATTTATTTAACTATAAAAGATTTCAGCTGGTAATTGTACAATAACCCTTAAATTCACATTTGCTCAAAAACTCAAGCGCTCCTAATTTTAATTTAAAACTAATAGTATATTGTGCGCTAAGGGACAAAAGCGACAGATTTGAGACGAGTGCGAAGTTGATTTCTGAATGATTCACAAAATAACATTATGTAAACATTGCACACCAAAGACTGCTTCAAAATAGCCTGTCAGGCTGTCACTTTGAAACTGACTAAAGGCTTCTCCGAAACGATGCCAAGTGGCGCCCCCGAAACGAGCGTAAAAACTCGCATTTTGAAGAAGGGCATTGTAAAAACAATTTCCCGGTTTTCACTTGTGATATATGTATCTCAATTTCGAAAAGTTTTCAAAATTGATATTCTTTTATAAGGATTTTTATTATTTTACCAAGAGGGCCGATTTAAGATAAGTTTTGAAGAAAACAGATTGAAATAAAAAGTCAAAACATCATGTGTATCAGAAGAATAAGACATTTATAATTCCGATTATGAATCTGTTCAAATTGAACTGTTTCAATTTGAAAGCTTTAGTAGTTAAACAAATGTAAATGTCCGATTGAAACTATATAATTCAATTTTCAAGTAATTTCAGAATACACTCATGTGACAATCCGTGGCCATCCCATCTCTGGCCAGCCTCACGGTTATTCATTTTGAATGCTTCTGTCCCCCCTCCCTAAGCGTCCCTTGACAGCCTATACTAAGGTTTTCGTTCGGTCAGTCAGCGACGTATTAGCAGTTATTTACATTGAGAGCCTCTGCGCTTATACTTTTGCACGTGCCGGGTTTATAGATTATATATGAGGCCCTGAGTGTTTACCTTTTTAATAGGCTCCGATTTGTGGCCGACCAAACCCGAAGCTGGCCAAAAATTGACACATGAGTGTAATAGATTCATAATTAAACGCTTTCATTTTTAATTAGGAAAAGGAAATTTTTTCAACGTTTAGCAATTATGAATGAAATATTCAAAACTAAACAATTTGGATTTGAATTGCTTCAAATATAAAGATTTAAATCGTTGAAATTCCAGAGTGTTAATTTAAACTTTGAACATTATAATTTTAATAGTTTCATTTTTTTAAATTATTAATTTACCTGTATAAGTGGATTTCTTCAATTTTGATGTGTAAATAACAACTGAAAAATTAATAATTAAGAAAGACTAATTTGAAAAGTGTTCAGTTTAAAAAAAAAATTAAAATTCGTTTAAATTTTATTGTTTCAAACATAAAATTGCTTCAAAATTATATAACTTTCATCATCCAAAAATTTATTGATTCATTCTACAATGTTGAGCATTGAAAATGATAGCGCGAATTTACATTTTTAAATCAGAAATCTTTCAACTGTTCAAGTTAAAGTAGTTTAAAACTTCAAATTCATTTAATTTTAAACTATTCAATTAAATAGTTGAAAGCTTTCAACTTATACGAGAAAATTATTGAGCGTTTGAATTTAAAAAATTTTAAGCTTTAATTTTTAAAAGTTTAAAGTTGAAAAGACCGTGAATTTTTTTCTTCCACTGTTGCGGTCACCTCGTAAAAACTCAGGACCAGAATACGATCGGAAATTTACTAGAGAAAATGAACATTCTTTTTCCCTAATGCCTTGTTTACAAATAACAAACTTATCAACAAAAAATAGCCGTAAGGCAGAAAAAAACAGCAAAAGAAATTTCTCTGAGTTTGATTTTTATACTGGCATTAGTAGACACATTTATTGCCTGCGCCATGTTTTAGTTTGTACATTTCAAACATTTCCCACCTTCTGAATGGCTGACAATAAATCGAAAACGTTCAACTCGTTACAAGCTTTTACCATTGAAACGCATAATTTAATAAAAACAAAAATAATAATTTTACTCAGAAGATAAACTTTTCTAATTTAAATTTATGATCACAGATTTTCCGGATCTTTTCATGAATTCCCGACATTTTCCCGCATTTATCAAGGTGCACAACAATTCCCGACAAATTCCCGGATCGCTAGACACCCCGGTAAAGGAGACCATGGCAAGGGGACTCAGACGGAGGAACAAGTCGAAGCAACTCCCTCACCCGTTTAAGGGCAGAGGACGAGAGAGGCTACAATGAGTCCCCCGAAGATCTCCGCGTCCAAATCCAGCAGAAGAAGCTGAAGACTCAAGGCGATGGAGCAGGACCATCGACCAATAAAAGCAAGGAGAACAAGGAAATACCCACGTTCAAGGAGACGAAGAATAAGGAGAACAGGAGACGAGCGCTGCCCGAAGCGGTTCTTATAAAACTGAACGAGAGCTCAAGCTACGCCGAGGTCCTTGAGAACCTCAAGAAGTCGGTGAAACAAGACACCCTTGGTGTCAAAAACATGTTAAGAACGTGGGAAACGTGCGCGGGCTCGTTTCTTCAACATCAATCTATCAACGGAGGCATTGGAAGTGACGGAAGCCCTACGAAGACACTTCGGTGATATCAGGACAGGCGACTTTAAGGTCAACATGAACAAAAAAGCCTTCAAAGGAAATCTGAAGACTTATGTGGAGACAGGCAAGGAGATTGCCGCGGGGCTTCTCCGGTCGAAACATCTCAAGGAGGGTTGGGTGTTCTGCAGTGTTAGGAAGAAGGTAGAAGAAGGAGGCAGTTAGATGCTACCACTGTCAAGGGTACGGCCATCTGGCAGCGACCTGCACTGGTCCTCACAGGTCCTCACATCTGCCGGGGACGGCGAAATGCGCGCCTTTTATGGAGGCAAACCCGAAGAGGGTTCGTTAAAAACCCGCAACGAGAGGCAAGCAGGCCGAAGAGGAGGACGCCGAGGCATGACGTACAAGTGTATAACCCATGCTCTTGAAGTGATGCGAAAGCGGATTCCGAGGCATGGGTTGGGAGGAAGAGAAGGTGGGACGCGGATAGATGGGCTCGGTACCGAGGGTTTCTGCTGAATACAGTTACACAACTAAATAAACAGTCGCCGACAATGATCCAGGGACTATCCCGAAGGAAAACCCCCCAAGCCAAGGCGTGAACAACCGTGCCGGAGGCTGCGTGGCATCGGAGAGTCGTGTTGCATACGGTGTCTCTAGGATATCAAGACGCCTCCTAGAGAGAATTGAGGCCTCAACCCCGCATTCGGGGCTCTCCCGAGGGCGGACCGTACATTTTCCTAGCTACCCGTGGGAAAACAATGGAGAATAATCAGTTAAACCGAAGTTTTCGTGAGGTGTTATTTGTTGGAGGGGAGTTAGAAGTCGTGTGCAAACCGGACAAAGTGTACAAAGTCGGATGCGCAACGCAAGGAGACGCTCGAGAATCACTTGAAGAGTTTGAAATGGGTGCAGGACGCCATAAGTCAAATGGATTCCTACCGCAAGATGAAGGAAAATATGTTCCTCGAAATCAGGGTTGGAATAAAAGATGCGCAGTTCGAGCTTGAAGCATTGGCGAACAATATGAATCTGCTGAAGATATGCTGCAACTGCCTTCAAGACGACGTGAGTGCCACACTTGGCAAAAAGCTAAAGGAGACCAGGACGGCAGTAAGATCTAAATACGTGGCGAGCAAAGGGACTCAGGCAGAGAAACAAGCGAAGGCAATTCCTGCTCCCGTTTACGGGAAGAGGACGAGACAGCCTACAGCGAACCGCACGGAGGTCGGAGCGTGTAGACCAGCGGCGAAAAAGCCTAAGACTCGGGTTCATGGAGGGGGACTCGCAGCAGCAACGAGCAACATTAGGAAGAAGAAATCTGCTAGCAGGCCTGAGAAGAAGGAGAACAGAGGCGAGCGAGGCCCGAAGCCGTGCTCATAAAACCAGCTGAGCGTTAAAGTTACGCCGAGGTCCTTGAAAATTTTAAGAAGACGGTGAAGCCGGACACCCTTGGTGTTAAAATCAAGGGTGTAAGGCAAACGAGGGACGAGGATGTCCTCACTGAGATGCGAAATGAAGCAAAAGGCAAGACAAAACTGATCTCTGCTATCAGGGAGGCTGTCGGGAGCGAGGAGATGGACGCGAGGTTACTCCGATCAGGGCACCTCAAGGGGGAGTGGGTGTCTTGTAGGGCGAGGAAAAAGGTCCAGGCTTCTAAGTGTTATCGCTGCCAGGGCTATGGCCACCTAGCAGCAAAGTGTAAGGGTCCCGGCAGGACCACGAACTGCTGAAGGTGAGGCAGGGAGGATTATAAGACTGCGGAGTGCAACAGCAATCTGCACTGCTACCTCTGCGCCCCTAAGGAAAGTAAGCCCCGGACCGACCATCTTCCGGGAATAGCGAGATGTGCGGCGTTTGGAAAGGCAAACCCGAGGAAGAGGCCTTAAAACCCCGCAGCGAGAGCCACGCAGGACAAAGAGGGGGACGCCGAGGCACGGCGTAGTCGCCTATAACCCATATTTTTGAAGTATTGCGAAAGCGGATTCCGAAGCATGGGTTGGCAGGAACAGAAGGTGGTTTTAGTGGGTATTTTTAGGCCCAGTTCCACTCTCAATGGGTCAAAGCATTTCCAACTTCTCAACAAAACAAAAACTACTACTACCAAACTTACGATTGATTACAGTTGCGGCGCGCTGGGATTCTTCCGAACCTTTCCTAGTTTTTCAACCGACTTGGGGCTGGGCTTGCTGAGAGCTTTCTCTGCCGAGGTGTAAGCTGCAACCGGACATCAGGAAACCAGCCCTATCGAACCTTAATCAAAGAGTGCATGATGACTGCAGAAGTCGGGATCTGCAGTACTCCGGACGAGTCCCGTTCGTACGTCCGTGTATTCCGGGACCGGTCCAACGAAGGCTGGGCCCCAGGGAACTGGGGTGGGACTACGTTCCGAGGGTAAACCCGCTCCCAGCTATTTCGGTCCGCCCCGCCACGCACGATGCACTAGATAAACTGTTTATAGCTACTATACAACTGGATGGAAACATTGATGACGACAAGGCTATGCACATGGATACAGAACAAAACATGGAGGCGAGAAGGAAAAAGCAGTCGAGAAGTTGAGAGGGCTCGAGGCACTGCCGAAGAAGTTCAAACACTTGGAAGCCGAGAAGGAAGACTCCCTCGACAATATCAGGACGAAAGTAAAGGAGATGATGGAGAAGTCGACAAATAGAACGAATCTAGACAGAGCTGTTAAGCATGGGCTGCCAGCTTTTGTCACATTCCTAAAGACACTCGATGTAAAAAGGAGAATGCTGAGAGCTGCCAAAAACAAGCTGATGGTCATAGAGACCGAACGTAGTTCCCTCATCTCAACAGCCATACCACTAAGAAGAACGGTCTCCGCTAACCAGGGGGAAAAAAACCCCAACGTCAGTCAATAAGAGAAAGGGAGAAGCTACAGGTACGCCGAGCCCAAATGGGGATGAGGATCATAGACCCAGGAAAAAATCGATAGTAGAACTCGAACAGAACTCGAACGAAGTGGATAGACACAGAAAGAAGGTACGGAATCAACCCGAGTAAGAGAACCGGGGAAATATGAGAAAAAACAAGAAGTCCCGCCCTGAGGCGGTCCTAATAAAGCCAGCAGACGGTCGAACCTATGCGGAGGTTGTCAAACAAATTACATCGAAGGTTAAGCCAGAGGATTCAGCTGTGGTCATAAAAGCGATAATGAAAACCGACAGGGCGAAGTACACTGAAAATCCCTAATAAGTCGATCCCGGCTTATGTCCTTCCTAGAATTCTGTCAGCTCGCATTCGTAGGCGACGGAGTCTGGGGGGATGAGCTTGAGGCATTACGAGAGCTGTGGCGTTCAGCAGTTCCGTAGCTATGAAGCGGGCAGTCTGAAAACTCGAATGTATATTTCGCATTTATTTTTAAATACACGCGGAAAATTCTCTTTTCATTAATTAGTCTTCATTATTAAAAAACGTCCATACCTTATGATAACAAAAATCTACATTTGTACAAAATTAAATTAATTAATAGTATGTATTCCTACTGGAAATAGTTCACACGGCCCTGATTGTTGACATTGGAGTCGCTCCGCCATACGTTCAAAGACATTTCAGGCAAGAAGCAAAGTCGAACCTATATGGGATTTTCAGTGTACTGTTAGAATTGGGTGCGACGGTGGAAAACAAAATCAAGTTTGGCGCAGCCTTACAGCAGGCTGTGGTGGCAACCGGAGAAGTTCGCCAACTTTCCCCGAGGAGCTAAATAGAGATAATTTTTAGGGAACTTGGAAGTTACTTCTTTCAGTAACGTAACTGTAACGAGGCTGAAGCGGTTCTCATAAAATCGACTGAGGGATTCTCATAAAATCGCCGAGGTCCTAAAAAAACCTTAAGTTACGGTGAAGCCGGACACCCTTGGTGTTAAAATCAAGGGCGTATGGCAAACAAGGAACAAGGATGTCCTCATTGAGATGAGAAATATAGCAGAAGGCAGGACAAAACTGATCTCTGCCATCAGGGAGGCTGTCAAGAACGAGGGGAACGTGCGCGAGCTCGTTCCCCGCATCGACGTGTAGATCCTTGACCTTGAAATGATGACGGAGGATTAAGAGGTGAATGACGCCCTGAAAAGACACTTCGAAGAGTCTGAGACTGGAGAAATATAAGCCAACTTGACGAAGGAAGCCTTCAGGCCTGCCGAGATGGCTGCGAGGCTACTACTACGGTCACGACACTTCAAGGTTGGGTGGGTGTCCTGCAGAGTCAAGAAGAAGGTGCAGGCCATAAGGTGTTACCGCTGTCAGGGCTACGAACACCTGGGAGCGAAGTGCAATGGACTCGACAGGACTATGGGTAGCTGGAAGTGCAGCAAGGAGGGCCATAGGGCTGCGGAGTGCAACAGCACGCCGCAGTGCTTCCTCTGCGCCGCTAAGGAGGACAATTATGGTTCTCTGACGTTAAAAAAATAGATGAAGGCCAGCATACTTTAATCTATACTCTATCTGGTGACATTACACTTATGTACCGTAAGTAAGCGGAAGTAAATAAACTTCATACTTGAAGAAAACAAAAAGTTGGCACTCGCAAACTTTAGGGGAGATTCGGGTAGTACCGGCCACTTAAGCTTTTTTATTGATAAACTAATTGGAACCGATGAAAATAGTCATATAAAACGTCAATTATAATGTTAATGCTTCTATCAACAACTCTGAAGCAGTTTTTCAAAGAATAATTGTATTAGAGAGGAAAAAAGTGATTTACGTGAGGACCAAGAAAGGTTATTCAAAAAGAATGTCGGGTAGCCGAGAAAACAAGTTTGATCAACAAGTTTGATCCATATTTCAGAAAATGCGCTTGTTTTCTAGCAGCGAAATATGAGTTTACAGTTAATTCAAAGTCATGAGTGGTCAGGGCTACCCGACTTCCCCCTATATAAGTAGGATTGTTGAAAACCTTTAAATTATGCGATGGAAAATGTATTATTATGCGAGATAGTGCGTCAAAAATCTGTTTGCGAAATTATGGGATAAGATAATAAGAAATGAAGCCTTAGCAGAGATAACGCTGTATCAACAAAAATCTTTTTTACTGGAATCTTTATTTAAACTATGAGCATATGCTTATATACTTTGTTATACGACAGAGTTTTTTCTTTGACCCTTATAAATACGGCATAGAACAGAAAATCCTTGGATAGGAATATCTTATCATACAGTAAATACACTTTTTAATAGAAGTATTTCGGTTGATTCAACGTTATCTCTGCCCAGGCTTCAATTATGAGCTGAAAATATTCAATACACTTCAATATTACTTTTTTTATACATACGGGTATTTTTTGCTACGTTATTAAATTCCTAAAACAGAAGAGAAAAAGATTTTTGCTTTGGTATTAAGCTATGTACTTGGCAATATATGGAGGCACCAGGGTTCCTCACGAAATCCCTTTTTTGGATTCGCTAAAACCCTAAATCGGAAATTTTTTTCCTTTAATAAGTAAATGATCCCCCATTTTGCTAAATTTGAGAAAAAATATTTAGAGGTTGCGACATAGGTTTTCGTTCCGAAAACACGACGTATGACAGTTTTTTTATTTTTATTTCTACGGTTTTAATTACCCCATCTTGAGCAATGCAAAAATCCTATATCAGGGTGCCACGTGACCCTCGAATTTTGCTCGTTTCGAAAAAAAAAATTTAGGGTGAGTGTTAACACCTTATGAGTTGCGATTTTATGATAACGTTGAGATTATATGATTAAAGTCATCCCTAAAGATTTTTTGTTTAAAAATTTTGTTTCGTTTATAAAACTTTCCGGAAATATTACCTACTTTACTGAAAACAATTTCTGCTATTGAAAAAAAAATTAAGCAATACTGGTTTGAGTAAAAAGAATCAATATCGAGGAAAATCTGGAGATCTGGGAAATTTTTGTTCAGTCTTGGTTAAAAGCAATAGGCTAAACAAACTTTTCCAGCTCTACAGATTTTCTACGACGTTCATTTTATTTACTCAAACCAGTACCAATAGAAGTAGTACCATCTTGTGATAATATGTTATAATTATAGAAAATTATTTCTCTTCAATTTAATCTCCATTTTACACTTCAATAACATGAAACCTGTCGCATATATTATTTATTAGCTTAAAAACGTTTTTTTTCAGTTAAATATAAAATAATAAGGTAGCACAGATTTCCCTCTCACAAGAATGTAACGGTTTCATAATTTAAAGAAAAAAAAATTATTTTATAATTGTTGGACAAATATTGATTCACTTTTTTTTAATATCATAAATTGTTGCCGGTAGAGTAAGTAATATTTTCTGAAAATTCCATAATTTAAAAAAAATTCATATAAGTTGAATTTGACTATTTAATCTCAACATTATCATAAAATCGCAATTTGAAGGTTTTAATAACCCCCTGAAATTTGTTTTCACGTCATGTGGCACCCTGATAAAGGATTTTCTATATTGCACAAGATGGGATAGTTAAAACTGTAGAAATAAACATTTAAAAGCGTTAAAAAGTTGTGTTTTCGTCATAAAAACCTACGTAGCGACCTCCAAATATTTTGTTTAATCTAGTAAAAATAGCGGATCATTTTCTCACAAAAAGAAAGAAATTGCCGATTCAAGGTTTTAGCAAATAAAAAAAAGGATTTCATGATGCATCCTAACGAGCACATTAGGGTGGTCCAACATTTTTTTTACTAGAGAGCAACGATCCCCCCCCCCCCCCTATTTTGTGAGGTTCTCGGAGAAATTCCTTTTCTTTTTAAATCGGTCAATATTAACCCGTGCCTCCCATCCTTTGAAAATAACATGGGACTTTAAATGGGAAAAGCTCATTTTTCAAAAATATGGGAAAAACAACTTCTTTTTATGAACTTTTTATATAACAAAGTTTAGTCACGTCTTACGGAATATTCATGAATAATTTTCACCCAATAACTTTTAATTTCGACCCCAATCCCCTTGTATTGTGTCTGAAAAATGCCCCAAAAATCAAAAATAGCAATTTTATGTAAAATTCATGCCAGACGACTTTTTAGAAACTTTTTTGGCATAAATGATTATTATTCGGTAATGCACAACTTTTCAAGTATCTCAAAATTAATTTTCAATTGTTTAAGCAATTAAAATTTGTTTAAACAATCTTTTTTTCTCCGTAAATCGTGAAAATTTATTATTCTTCGTGATGTTACTGCAAATTTGAATGAAAATTTGACAAATGCTTTCGATGAACATGAAATCGATGAAGTAAGATTCGAAATTTGGCTACAAACCGACAGGTGTACGCTGCAGATTTTGGTGATAAATACCGATGAATTCCTGGATAATTTCTGTGCACGGTTGTTAAAATTAAAAACACACCACTTTGTTTCAAAACAGCAGTCATCGTTTTTTAAAAGTCCAAAGGAAAATTTATTACCAGGTGAATTTTTGTTTTGTTCACCGTTGAGTATTCTTGTCACATTTGCATTGGATGATCTTTTTCCATCATCGAGACCAAACTGCAGGGAACTGGTGCCCTCCTCAGTATACAACACAAACCAATCATAACTCGTTCGGTTCTGGCTTGGTTTTCATACTTCCCTTTGCATGACCGAAGTTTGGTAGGTCTGACGTTATGAATGGACAATCCACCTTATAACGCCTTACCTGCTCAATTTGGACATGATTTTATACTTATGGAATGAATTTCTCGCATCAAGTTGTAGTTGGGTGTATACCTGTACTTTTAACAATGAATGGCACAAATAATAATGTAGCCTCGGATAGGATTGACACTTCTGTTGACGGAAGGCATGTCCTCGAAAAAGTTTCAGGCGATGAATGGAGATTAGATGCCTTCAATGCTAGAGGTGTAAATGATCTTAAGGAAAAGGAATTGCGGGATACAATGCGCGTAAGGAAGCTAGAAATTTTGCGTATACCGGAAACAATGAAGAAAGGATGTCAGGTAAGAAACATAGAGAACGGACTCGAGCTTTGGTCACGAGTAGATAATAAATCATGTGGTACCCAAGGAGTCGGTCTGATTATGAATGAGAGAGCAAAACAATATGTCAAAAAGTATGAATGTGTATCACCTAGATTACTATGGATTAGAATGAATGAAATCAGAAGACTGTTTATCATTCCGTGCTACGCTCCAGTTGATGGTGACAGGGGAGATGTAAAAGATGCCTTCTGGGACTCGCTAGATGATATACTAAGCACTTGCGATCCCAGTGAAAGAATAATTCTGCTTGGAGATATGAATGGCTGGTTAGTGTGCAACGCGAAGGTACCGACAGGGTACTGGGCCATTTCGGAGACCCGAAAATGAATAGTAACGGAAATAAATTGATAAGCTCACGTTTAGAAGAAGGCTTGTTTATTACGAACACTTGATTCAGACGTAAAAAGGTCCACATGCACTATATACTTGGTGCAGAGGCGAAAGTCACAGTATGATTGAATTTGTTGTAAGGGATGAGAGACTGACAGGGCTTGTAAGGGATACGAGGGTTATGAGAGAACGAGTGCGGAACGGATCACTACCTGTTAGTTTCAAAAATGAGTCTAGGTCAAGGGTGGAGGAGAAAAAGGACTAATAATAAGCCGAAGCAGACGCGAGTTAGAAGAGAGAATTTACAGAAACCAGAAGTACAATTGGTATATCGTGAGAAGCTAAATAAATATTTAGAACATCATGAAGAAGACTGGAAGACTGAATTGAACAATAAAAATGTAGAGGGTGCATAGATAATACTACTACTAGTAGCATCTTCAAGAGTGCATCTAAAAAATGCTGTACTGCGACTGTAGGAAGAAAGGCTGGAGATGCTTGGTGGAATGATGGAAAATGCGTGGCTGTCAACGAGGAAAAGCAAGCATACTCGAGAACATTAATTAGTAGGGGCCTTACAGATGAGGAGGGGACTAGATTAGAAAATGATTACAGGGATAAAAACAGAAAAGCCAAGATACTAGTCAAAGAAAGCAAGGATAAAATCAAAGACTTTGAAGAAAATAAGAAATTATTTTGGAAGTGGGTTAAGAAGGTCAGGAAAGGAAGCTCTAGCACTGATGAAGTCGGAATCAAGAATACTGATGGTGAAATAGTATGGGATTCGGACAAAGTGAAAGACTGTATGAGAGATTTTTTCAAGAGATTGTGTGGAGGTCAAGCTGTGGAGCATACCAACCTTCCCATTGAAGAGAATACGTAAGACAATTCCGTTGGGGGTAGCGGAAGAAGAATCAATATCGACGACATTATATCCGTGATTAAGAAACTAAAGAATGGTAAGGCTGCTGGTACGGATAGCATCACCCCTGAAATGCTTAAAAGCGGTGGCGGTTATTTGTTTGTGTGGCTGAGCGAATTTGTGAATACGTATGCTATGCATGGTGAAGTTCCAGATGATTGAAAAAAGGCGATTATCGTCCCAATCTACAAGGGAAAGAGTGATAAGGGCGACTGTGCTAATTATAAAGCGATTAGCCTACTAAGTACGGTGGGCAAAATATTTACCAAAATACTGATTGAGAATGTCATGGGAATAACTAAAGAAAGGATCTGGGAAGTTTAATATGGATTTATGCCAGGGAGATCATGTGCGTATCAGATATTTAGCTTGAGGCAAATCATAGAAAAGAGTTTGAGAGTAAACAGAAGAGTATTCTGTGCATTTGTTGATCTCGAAAAACCTTTCGATAAGGTGAACAGGTCTAAAGTTTGGGAAGTCCTGAAAAAATATTTAGTGAATGGTTGGCTTCTAAGAGCAATAAAAGCAATATACAATGGTAGTCATGCGAGTGTAAGAGTGAATGGACAATTAAGTGATTGGTTTGATATAAAGCAGGGCCTTAGGCAAGGCTGCGTTATGTCTTCCTGGATGTTCAATATATAGATGGACAAATGTCTAAGAATGGCCCTTGTAGACGAAGAAGGTGTTGATCTCGGGATAGTGAAAGTACGTATACTGGCGTTTGCAGATGATAAGATTGTTACAGCGGAATCAGCCGACGATTTGCAGTGAATGATGAGCAGACTGGATACCAGTATGAAGAGCATGGATCTTAAGATTAACGTAAATAAAACAAAAATTATCGTTTTTGAATGGAGGGATGAGAAAACAGTATGCAACATTGCCTTAAACGAAGAGAGGATAGTACAAGTTGATGAGTTCATGTATCTTTGAAGTTTATTTACTTCTGACGGAAAGATAGATGCAGAGATATCTAGACGTATAGACGAAGGTAGAAAGATTATCGGCAGTCTACGAGCTATTACTAGAAGTAAAAATGTAACGAATAAAGCAAAAATTGCAATATATAACTCTGTGCTTGCGGTAAAACGTGTGTGTAAAATGAGCGTGTGCGGTAAATCGCTAATGGGCAAAGTCAGTTGAGTGCGTTCTCAAAGAATGTGGTGTAGAAGAAACATTGCTTGACAAGTGTGAAAGAAATTCGCTGATGGTTTGGTCATGTTGAGAGAATGAGTGAAGAACGTTTAACGAATCAAGTATATTTAGGTAACGTGAGTGGTAGCGTACCCAGAGGTAGACCGAAGAAAGAATGATTGGAATGTGTGAATGAGACGCTTAAGAGAAGGGATATCCGAAGACGTAGATATACAAAAACGTGCATGAAACGATGCATGGATGTAACGGAAGCAAAAGAGGTATATAAGGATAGGGATGTATGGAAAGCAATTGTTTATAAGAAGAAGAGTGATGCCTGAACCGAAAGATTTTGGATACTAATGGGCCCGCGTGAAGAGATTTTCTTAATGGATTATTATAATTATTCTCGTTATTATAATGGCTTTGCGAAGCTCTTCACCTGGGATGATTTTTAGAGAGATTGAGCAAGCGACTAGTGTCGGAGCGACGTTGTGGGCTTGATCTAAAACCTATTCCTTCTCTTCCTAAACTGCCGTCCCAAATTCAAAAGTCGTATCTACATATTTTGTCGAAAATGAGTTATGATAATGAACGTGTTCCTTATGACCTGCAAAATCGTCCTGTATAACTAATAATTAGCCTAAATTTTGCGAAAATGCCTATTTTATGGAAAATATTTACGTATCTTTCAAGGTCAAACGTTAGCGATTATTTCTAATGTATCTACTAGCGCATGCGCTGCGAGGAGATGGTTTACATTTGTAGGTTATGTTATCTATTATAATTTTGTAGCAGAAATTTCAATCCCCTTGAATTGGAAAGATAAATAAATAAAAATTAGTTAAAGTATAACGTTTCTTCGCCTTCATTAACAGTTTTTATTTAATAACTTTGTCAGAATAAATTTATAAACAGATTCGACATTCTGACATATCACACATCGATCATCGATATTATCGTAAGTGCAATTTCATACATAAAAAACAAAAAATGTCAACTTTTTTTTCAACCAATAGAAAATTTAACGTTTAATTAGTCTAAAACATTCATCTTCTTCTCAACATTATGTTTATTCTTGTCAGGAAAACTTGAAACGCATTTTCACGTCCTGCATAAAATTTCAGAAACTGTAGATACGACTTTTGAATTTGGGACGGCAGTAAACATCCTGTACCCAAATTTACCATACAAACTCCTTAATCCCCAGTAGTAAAACGAGATCATAACCGAACGAGTTACGCTTAACCGAAAGGGATTTGGCTTAAAGGTATAATAATAAAAAAATACTCCATTCCGGGACACGATGCTTAAGAGCTTTCAAAATCATGGGCAAATCCTGAATGTAAAACTGAGTCCAAACGGAGAAGCCATTTTGTCTAGTTTTTTGCATACATAATCTGAAGAGTAACAAGATTTGCGGACCAGGCCGTTTTTTTCGGAAAAAATTCTATTTTTTATGTAATAATCGAATAAAAAATGCGCCTTAATTAGCGGCACCACGATGACACTGGTCGCGGCGGTATTGGGGTGTTCTACTATTTATCTAAAAGGGGACTAGGTAAAACAGTTTTGTTGGTTTCATAACTTATCATGTGTCTGACCGGTCGGGTCGAAGCCAGTGGGAACAAGATGTTGGCGAACCTAAGGACAAAACGGTAAGCCATCATGTTTACTTACAATGGACTCCGATGGTACCGACGTCATTCAGATTTTCGTCGGATTGAAGGACAGAGAGCCCACTGCTGTCTACCCCTCTCACCCCTTGCACCCCGAATACGCAAGTCTGCAGCGAAGCGACACCCACGACTTGACTATAGGGCCATAGGCAGAGGCTGACTCATTTTCGGCAAACTTAGTGGTAAAGTAGTAGCTTGTAGTAAAGGACAATATATAAGCTCTATATAAATAGGTATATTTGATTATGTTTCACATAAAATGTATCTAAAAAATTGTCTTTAGGCCGAATACATTTCACACGAGGATGGAAGTGAGAAGACACGTCGTGTTTATTCTATATGACAAATGAAATATATATATTCCCCATTATTTTTAAAAACCTTCTGCTTATCTGAGGAAGGCACTCCATCAGTTTCATGAGGGCTAAACTATTTGTTTCATGAAATCGAATTTTCAAATTTTTCGCGGAAATAACAGAAATTAAACAAAGATTTCAATATGAAAGTGTGCAAATCTAGAATACTTTTACAGGGCCGGCCTAACCAATAGGCTAATGTAGGCTATAGCCTAGGGGCACGCAGTGGGGCAAAACGTCAAAATTTGTCTCAAAAGAGCCTAGAGCCCAGAATTTTTAATCAATTTCCATCTTCTTTCTTTGGAAATACTCTTAACTAAATTTCAAAGACAATTATGAAAGTCGATTTTCGAAATTTTTCTTTATTGCACTTCGGTGTTAACAAGGAAAGTTAAGAAAAATTGTCACTTTTACAACTTTATCTTTTATCTTTCAGTGAACAATCGAAATAAACTTGGTATCAATCAAAATCATTACAGTGGCACCTAAGATGAAAAATTAATTCATGAACGAATTTTCAATGAAATACGTGAATTTTTAAGAAAAAAGATAAATGTTTAACAAAAATGGAATAGTCAAATTTTCAGTTAGAAAACCCAAATTTTCAACAAAATAGTTCAATTTTCAACCAAAGAGATGAATTTTCAACAAAATGATGAATCTTCAACAAAAAAAGGAATTTTTTAACAGAATAGTTCAACTTTCAAACAAGTAGTTAAATTTGTAACCAAGAGAATTAATTTTCTACCAAAAAAGCGAATTTTCTACAAAATATTTAAATTTTCAATCTGTTTTGATTGAGGGTTCAACTA
>JAUMHM010000031.1:10647251-10665491 GCA_032362435.1 Melikaiella ostensackeni
AAGCTCTCTTTACCCCGTCGTCCCCTAGTCGTCGAACGAAATTCTCGGAAAGACATATCGCAGACAGACTTATTAGACACTTACAGTGTATTCAGTTTAGTACAAATATCCAACTCGAAAAGTTCCTTCGACGTATTGGGCTGTAAGCATCTTAAGCCTGAGATATAATTTTTTTCTTTATAATAATAATGATAATAAATTGAACACTTTTTTTGAAAATTCATCTGTCTTGGTAGAATATTGTTCTTCTTATTAGAAAATTAATTCTTTTGGTTGAAAAATAAACTACTTGATCGAAAGTTGAATTACTTTATTAAAAATTCATTTTTTTCGAAGATTTGCCTCTTTGCTTGAAAATTCAAGTATTTGTTTACAAATTGACTTTCTTGTTCAAACTTATTCTTTAAACTGAAAATTCATCGTTTTTAGTTGAAAATTCAACTATTTGGTTGAAAATTCATTTTTCTTGAAAGAAAATTAATTTTCTTGTTGTAAAGGCATCTTTTCTGGTATAAAAATCAAATATTTTCTGAAACATTCGACTTTTTAGTTTTAAATTTAAACTCTTTTATTGAAAATCCATCCTTTTGGTGAGAAATTTAATCTCCTTTGTCAAAAATTTGTCTATATGTTCAAGGATTGAACTATTTTCTCAAAAAATGGTCATTTTTCGTTGAATTCAGCTAGTTAAAAATTCATGCATTCTGATGGAAGTTTAACTTTTCGTAGGAAAGTTATCTTCTTGGCTTAAAACTTATCTTCTTTGGTTAAAAATTCAGCCATTTATTTGTTAATTGATATTTTTAGACTCATAAATACTTAATGATAGATGATTTTTAGACGCTTTAAAACCAGAAGTGGATGTTAAATTTCAATCAGAGATCTCTGAGTACATTATATTGTCGATAAGGTGGGAAAACCTACCTTAGATCGCAATTATTATTATTTCGCGAATTAATTAATTGAAAATGCGAGAAAAACAAGTTTTTGAGAAAATTCACTGAGGACTTGGTTTGAACCAGCAAACTTTTCATTACATGCGAGTTGCGCTCCTAGTTACGCTACCGCAGCCACACAGTGAAAATTTTCGAAACTTGTATTTCCTGAATATTATAGATGTTATAATTCTTAGGCCAGTATTTTTATCTGTTGATTGAAATTTTTAGACTAGTAAATCCTTAATGATAGATGATTTTTAGAGGCTTCAAAACCAGTAGTAGATGTGAAATTTTAATCAGAGGTCTCTGAGTACATTATATTGTCGATAAGGTAGGAAAACCTACCTTAGATCGCAATTATCAATATTTCGCGAATTGATTAATTCAAACCTAGCCCACAGTGAATTTTTTCAAAGGCTTGTTTCTCTCGCTTTTATGATTGATTCGCAAAATAATAATAATCGCGATTTAAGGTAGGTTCTCTTACCTTATCGACAATGTAATGTATTCAGAGATCTCTGATTAAAATTTAACATCTACTACTGGTTTTGAGGCCACTAAAAATCATCTATCATTCAGCTATTTAGTGAGAAACTCAAATATTTGGTTGAAAATTCTAATATTTTGTTGAAAATTCAACTGTTCTTTAAAGTCATATTCTAGTCTTTATGGTAGAAAAGTCAGCTTTCTTGGTTGCAAATTGATCTTTCTTGGTTGGAATTAAACATTTATTGTTGAAAATGCGAGTGTTTTTAGTTGAATATCAATCTTTTATGTTTGAAAACTCGACCATTCGAGATTAAAGATTTATCTTTTGTGGCAGAAAAGCCATCTTTCTAGGTGGAAAATTCATCTTTCTTGTTCGAAATTGATCTTTTTTATTCAAAATTCAACTTTCTCCGAAAAATTTCGTCCACGTGGCTCAAAATTTCAAATATTTCGTTAAAAGTTCAACTATTTTGTTGAAAATTCGTCTCTTTTGCTGGAAGTTGGGCTTCATTGGAAAATTTTGTTTACACAATTGTTTCAGCTATTATTCGGTCTTACGGTCTCCAATCAGAAGGCAGCAAAATATGTTAAAAACACATTCATTATGTATGCTCAACGTTTCGACCGCAATGCGGGTCTTTTTCAAGAGTCAATAAAATCTATAATTTATCAAAATTATAAATAATTATAAGGATTTAACAATCTTGAAGACGTCGATAGAAGGACAAGGTTTTACAAAGAAGATTTTTTAACAACATACCTGAGTCAGCTTAACATGTTTCTTTTTTTTTTTTAAAAAGTTACTTAGAAGAAGTTTAACTCATAATACGACATAGTAGTCAATAATTTCGTTTTTTTAAATGTTCTAAAAAGATTCAAACAATGAAGAAGTTAAACATTGTAAGTGATCCGATGTTTACAGACGGACGATGCAAGACAGGCTGGTGTATAATAAGATGAGCGATTTAACGGTCAGAAGGTATGTAATAGTGAGGCGAAAATTTGTATGAACCTTTGATGAATTAAGAGTGCCAAATTTCAAGTGAAATAAAATGTTGTGAAATTGATTGATGAAAAAAGTATAATAGGGGATGTTAATGCATAATGCATTGATAAATTTGATTTATATTCATTATCTTAGATTTTTAATGTATTAAAGTTTTAATATTTTCATTAATGTGAACCGCTTCAATGATTCTTCTTTTAAAAGTATTATTTTTTCTAGCCAAAATTTCAATATCATCAAAATAAAAAAATGATCAAATTTCCATCAGTGTTGTGCCAAACCTGTATTTACTATAAATGACCAATTTTGCAATCTCTCTTATAATCGTGAATTCGATTTTTTAATCTCCTGCTAGTTTCACCAATGTAGCCTTTGCATTTAATAAGATAAACAACATTAGATACATTTCCTATTTTTTTAAGAATCTTTTTCATTAATTAACAGATTTTCTAAAGTGTGGTTATTCTTGAAATGAACATTTATATTAATTTTTTCTTAAAGGTCTCTTCAATCGTTCAGGAAGACCCTGGACATATGGTCAGGTAATTTTAGATCAGTTTTTTAAAAACTATCTGACAATTTCTTTTTTTTCCCTATAATGGAAGTATTATGAATTTCATGAATACGTTCGTTGATAACATTCTCAATCAACAACAGTAAATAATTGTTTTAATTAAATTTTGTTCACTACTCGGCAATTTATAACTGGAACTCTTCCTAAAATAGTTCAATACTTTGTATTATATGAACTGCTCTTTTTCTTAAAGGGGCCCTCTGAAAATTTTTGCAGGGAGTCCTCCACGTTTTTAAATACGCCACTGTCTATGAGCAATAAATCAAGCAGATATGAAAAATACTAACACCAAGATTTTTACGCGTTTAATTAATTGTAAATAAGCTATAAAGTTAGTAACCTTTGACGAAATTCTTCACAAATTAGTCTTCAGTTCTCTTTTCCTATCTCTACTCGGGTTTGGAAACGATGAAGGTCGGCATCCGATTGCTTGTCTGCGTGGCTTTTCTTAACTTTGCAAGTGAGTTTACTTAACATAGAATAATACAAAATCAAAATTAATAAGAAATTTCACATAATCTCAGAATGTCGACAATAAACCATGCCTCTAGAAGAATATCAAATTTAGAATTAGAAACTTGTATTTATTTATTGCCACGTTTTGAGATTTAAATCTCCCAACATATGGTAATAAAAAAATTACATCTGACGCAATCCTTTTTGTACACATAAATGTTAATATACTATCATTTTGCAGTAAGTTCAATTTCAGAATGTTTTAAGGCTGATGCTAGATTTTTCCACATTTTTCACATTTGAGTCGAAAATGAGATAGTAGCACCTTGAGAATATTTGATATGCTCTTTACGCATAAGATTAATATTAATCTTGAATTTTATATTCAAATGTAAAATGAGGAGTTTAAAAAATTGTTGAAAGGAGTTAAAAAATTTTCGAAAAGTTTAATTCTAGTTAGTAAAATGACTTTGAAAAACTTCTTACTCTCATAATTTTGATATTTTTACGAAAGCCAATTTTCTACGTATCTGGAGATCGAATTTTTAAATACTAGTAGTTTTGGAATTTTCCAAACGATAATTAATAATTTGGAATTAAAAGTGTTTAACATTCAAGAACAGCACATTGAACGATATTGAATTGGAAATGTTTCGCATTGAACAATTCTACATCAGGTAAAATTTTGAGAACAGGACATTATTTCGAATGGTATAAACAGAAATTGAATTTGTCTTCTTTCTAGATGAAAGTGTTAAAAATTTGATAATTTGAAATTGAGAACCAAATTGAATGTTTAAAAGTCAAAGCTTCAAGTTTTCCAGAATTTTGAATTTCGAGTATGGAACATTGAAAATTAAACGAATCTGAACTTCATTCAATTCTGAAAAAATTCTAATTATCAAGAATTGTGATATTAAAACAGAAAAAATTTGCGAAAATATTAATGAATGTAAAAGGACAGTGTGTGGCAACGCATAGAGTTGGGAGAAGAAAAAAGTTTATTATTGCAATAATTAATATCTACCGGCACATTCCGGCATTACGGCAGAAGTTTTATTTATTTCCTTCTCTGTCGGTAAAGAAGAATATTCGCTGTTGGTAGTTTGTTTTATTTTTTGTTAGGTTGCAGGTGGCGCCATCTACTTTCTGTTTCAGTTAGATTAGAACTTGTCACAATTCTAAAAACTTCATCAAAATCGTGGATACCAGAATGGCAGATATCAAAATTTGAAACAAGTGTTGGGACTTGAGTGAAACACGGTTCCACAAGGCTTCTTAGGTTACAAAATCCGAATCTAATCACAAAATTGAAGAATCCAAATGCAAATATGACTGGTTGTCACATATTTTCGAGCACACAGCTCTCGTGTGGCCTTCCGAAGGGCGCAAAACCTCCTCTATTTCTCTCAAAATTGAAATCTCTTTAGCACTCAACAATGCTGGTGCGCTTGGATAGTTTATGATAATCTTGCTCACATGAAAGCGCAGTTGAAGAAAGCGCACGAGCATATAAGAGGTCGAGTGTCATTAAGTTGCAATCTCTTGCTTCAGTTTTAAATCTGTTTTCAGACGGAGATCGTCACTTGCCCTCACACTTTGTTTTACGAATGCAACTATACCCTTTACCCTCGTGATTAAATCCGGCAAATTCGGTACGGATGCTATGCATTTCTCAGCGATCATGTTGACAGTGTGAGCACAGCAGGCTGCATGAAATTTTTTCCCAATAAGAAAATCAACTCCTCGGACCACGTTAGGGCCATTGTCAGATTTCCGTTTTCAACCTCATGGACTATCACTCCAATATATCTCCCTGTGTTGAACGTGTCGGTACAAATGTCGGTAGTAAGAGTCACGTCTTTAACTTTCCTAACGACTTTTCTATATTCTGCAGAAATTCTATTGTACTTTGCGTCCACACACTTAGACATTGTCGTTCTGCTGGGGATCTTATAATTGGGAGCAGTATAGGCCAACACTTCTTGGAATCCCTTCCTCTCAACAACATTGAACGGCTCACAAACTTTGAAAAACATGTATAAGATTTTATGAGTTAATTTTTCGTGTTTCGTCCCACCCTCTTTAAATGCAGACATATTTTCAAAGCTTTCTCTAATATTCTCCTGTGAAACATTAGTGAAGAATCATTAGTGGAAAAAAAGGCTTTAGCCTAAAATGAAGACGAATCTGCTTCTTGCAAGGTAGATGGTGTGGGTTCCATATTTTCAGAGGGAGAATTTCCTTTGTGGTTTTCCTTAAGCTCTTTTAATGTATTGGTATACTCAGTTTTGCGTTTCTCTTCTTCGATGAATCGGTCGCCGCTTCCGCCTCTTCAATCTTGGCCAGAACTGGTGCGTGAGAAACTGATGAAAAACTCCTGAAATTCTCCGTGTTACCAGGATAAGTAACTGTTTTATGACAAAGTTTGCAGTGAGCCTGGGCTTTATCCACTTGCATAAAGTGCTTCCAATAAGAACTTTTCCAACCATATCTGTGAGTTATGACCTGTATAGAAAAAGATTGTTGATTCTAACATAAGTTGTTAAGAAAGTTTACCATATTTTGAAATAAATATTCGAAAAATATAAATTAATATATTAATTAGGTATATTTCAAAAGCGTTTACCTCTTCATTCAAAAAGTATAGTATTTCAAAATATTTTAAAGACGACTGGAGATTATTACAACATGTGGAAGAAAAAATGTAATCCAGTTGATAAGAAAGTTTGCCATATTTGAGAATTAAATTTAAAAAATCACATTAAAATGTGTTAAAGTTGTTTGCCTCAAGTTCTACCATCAAAATGTAGTCACGTAGTTTTACTAAATAAATACTAGAATAAAATATTTTTTCGATATCAGGCGAAACTCATTTTTTAAATAGAAGTGTGTATGTAGAAGGGAAAACTGTTTAATTCAATAATTCTTGCATAACATGAAATTTTCGAATGGTTACCTCGACTAACCTAAACATTCGAAAAGTTCTTCTACGCGAAAATTATTAAAGTAAACAGTTTTTCCCTCTAAATACACACTTCTGTTTAAGAATGGAGCACCGTTTATTATTTGAAAAAAATTAATGCTAGTATTTATTGAGTGAAATGAGGTAATTCACCTGTTATGCAGGTATTCATTTCCTATATTTTGATATAGTTATTGCATTACTTCCGCACATGCTCACACGTATATACAACTTGTACCCTCTTTTGTATCCAAAATAAGCATGGGACCTAAAAATTTTTTGGGCCTTTTTCGCTTCTTTTTTCTGGTATGCCTCCGCCCCCTAAAATTAACTACAATTTTCATGGGACACTTTCAGTGTAAAATGAAATGGATTTAATTAATCTGTGTCATAAACTGCGATAAAGTAGTTTTTATCTGGAGAAAACTGAATATTTACCTTGATTCCCGTCATGTTTTTTCCCATGCATTTTGTTGAATATAGGCCCAATGATGAATCAGCGCCTCCCTTGGACTCAGTCAACCTTCTTGATATTGCAGGGGGCTGGGGAAGATTTAAATTTATTCTAATTTTTCGAGCTAAGTCTATTACACGAACGTAGTTTATTGTTTTCTGATTCTTTTCCCGTATTTTCAATCGATATCTTTTTTTATGTGGATATGAGTTGTTGCACAAAAAATACCGATATTTTCCTCGGATTTTTTTTTAAATTTTGGTCCAAATGATGTACACCATTTAGATTTTTATCCCTTTTTGCTTTTTCCTGAGCATTAGAGCAATATTTTACCTGTAAACAAAGTTGTTTCTTGCAAAATAAAGTTAGCGGAGAAAAATGTCTAAATTAAGCGATCTGCATTACAAACAGCCTGCGTAATCAAAGTTCCCCACAATGCCACTATGACAGGGCGGCAGTTCACGCTCGAGTTTGCTGACACCATGGTTACAGAGTTTAATTTTTGATTCTAAAGGTTTTCAGTTTTAAAATATTGTATAACTTTCAGTGTTTCAATTTCAAGTATTTTTATTTCTAACTTATTCATTTTGATACGGTTTTTTCAACTAATTTACTATTTTAATTGAAATCCTTTAATGGGTTAGGGCACACGTGGAAAAGACGGATGGAACATATAAGAAAGGAGAAGGCAGAAGAGGGTGTGAAAGATTTAGGCAGGATGGGGAAATGGAGGAGATATGGGTCGGGTGTATCTGTGTCTCCCTTTTCTCTCCAAGTTTCACTCCTCCAGTCCATTCTCCACGCGCGTAACTGAATATCCGCTCGCTGGTGCAGAGACAACCAGTGAAAGCGGAATATGGGATGGGACATAGGTGGAACATATAAGAAAGGGAAACTGGGTATGAAAGGAGTTGGGTGTTAGGTGTAAGGTGCTTGTTGTTTTGTTGTTATGTGTTACGTGTTAGGTTTTATCTACTGACACGCACTTGTTTTTCCAGTGTTCCGAAATTTCATGAATCTTTTTTTTTACAGAAGACGATACTTGGGCCCGTCCTATTCAACGACCAAGACCTGTTGGGCATAATAATGCACCTCTACAGATTCCACAGATTCTGGAGCCCGATCCTTTCGAAATTCCTGATGGAAGCCAAGTTTATGTACAAAAAATGATAGGTGGCCAAGGTGTAGCTGACTATATTCTTTCTGGATATATCGAGCGTGTTGCAGCAATTCCACAAGAATATAATCTATATGGGCATGTTTCTGTACAGCTCAACAATGGCCATATTTTCTATGCACGTCTTCAAGCCGGCCAATTTTATAATGAGCGTCACGATGACCCTGGGAATAATGATCTTCAAGTATACCGCTTATTAATAGAAAGACCAGGGCGGCTTGCTTTGCAAGCATTACTTCTACCTCCCAATTTGGAGCATCACGTGAATAATTTCGGACGCGCTTTTTTCACACGCGGTGGAATTACTGTTGCGGGAAACGTAGAAGGGATATGACATGTTCTCGGCGTTAACAGATGTTCGATTCCCTAGAAAAGATTGATCCTTGAATTGATTTTGAATCGGATCCTCGTGAATCGATGCACTACGAAAATCGAAGTCAATGAATCGATCTAGCATGAATCGATCTGGAAGGTCCCTGAAATTTATATTAATAATTATTTTCAAAAGGCTTGTTGTACCATAGCATTTTACACGAAAATTTTTAAATCAATAGTAAACAAAACACAAATGAACCGACGGCAGGTTTAAAGCCGGAATTGGATGTGGGCACTCGATATTATCGAATGTCTACATCCAGACTCCTCTGTCGGTAACCAGCTGCGCTCGGGAGTTTTGGTTTTCTGTATATTTCCACACCCTGATCAAATGTCTACATGAATGCGAGCGTTTTTAATAGAAAATTCGTCTGCAGATCGTGCGGTAGGCATTACCTGAAGGCTGATTGAGAGTAGGATATTCGGGGTAACTGCGGAAAGTGGGATTTAGTTGGAGGGTTAATGTCTGTCGATCTCCTGTGGCGGAGGGGAGATTTAGATATGTGAAGAATTAAAATTGTAAACATCAAAAGAATAAATAATTCTGAATAAAAAAAATTTGAAGAAAGTATCATATTTTTTGCAATATCCACTGCGAAAGTTGGACTTTGTATGCACCTAAATGATATGTAAAGTGGCCCATTCCTGCTGACAGTATATTTTCTGCATCGATACACTGAACGCGCATGCGCAATTTACAGATGAGGAACTTTGCGCACAAGAAGAGTTGTGCACAAAGCATTTCAATTATTTTAGGATCACATTTAACAGTTATTCAGGGTGGATCCTGAATATATCTGAGGAAAGAGAGATGATGAAGTTTGGTGAAGAGAAGTTGAAGGACGTTAAATATTCTTCTCGGTCGGGCAATTTCTATACTCACGTGATCGTAGCATTTGCCTTCAGTTCTTCGCACTCGTCAGCAATCGCATATTTTACGCACTTGTATCAGAATATGGCAAGAGTAATCTTATTGCCTTTACAATTTAGTCCAGATGGAAAAAAATATTATAGGCTAAAACATTTCTGAAGGTTCTATGACTAATAAATCTAGCAGACATGAAAAATTCTAAGACAAAGAATCTTTACCCTTCCATTAATTGTAAATGAAAATGGTCTATAAGATCAGTCGCCATTCTCAAAATTCTTGAAAAATTAGTCTTGAGTTCTCTATCGTCATCCCTACTCGCATCTAAAGACAATGAAGATCGTCATTCTATTATTGGCCTGCACGGTACTGCTTAATTTCGCAAGTAAGTTCACCTAACTTAGTACACTATAATATTAATATCAATAGGAAATATTGAATATTCTCAAAAAGACAATTCACCATTGAAATAGAAGAATACAAAATTCAAAGTAAAATACTTGCATTTATTTAGTGCCACGTTGCCAGATTCAAATCTTGTAACACATTATTATTTATTATTATACCATTAAGCCAAATCCCTTTCATGCTAAGCGTATCTCGTTCGATTCTAGGCTCGTTATACTACCAGAGATCAAAAAAATCATATGGTGAAGGTAAGTAAGGGACGTGTAGGGTAAAGGATAGATTTTAAATCAATCTAGAAGTCGTCGCGTATTTTTCGTTAAAACAACTCACTCGTCCCACAACACTGCTCCGAAGCGGGTTGCTGATCAATGTCTCTAACAATCACCCCAGGTATCTATTACAATTTTAGCTTCATTCATTACATTTTTACTTCCAGCATAGCTTCTACACTGCCGATAATCTTTCTTTCCTCGTTTATACGTCTGGATACCTCTGCATTCATTTTTTCGTCAGCAGAAAATAAACTTCCGAAATACACGAACTCATCAACCTGTTTCATCCTCTCTTCGTTTAAGGCAATGCTGCATGCAGTTTTCTCACCCCTTCTTTCGAACATGAAAATTTTTGTTTCATTTACGTTAATTGAAGACACACACTCTTCATGCTGGCATCCAGTCTGCTTATCATTCTCTGCAAATCGTCGACTGATTCTGCCGTGACAATTTTATCATCCGCAAAGGCCAGTCCACGTACTTTCAATGTCCCAAGATCAACACCATCTCCGTCTAAAAGAACCATTCATAGACACTTGCTTAGACACCAATTACTTAGTTGCCCATTTACTTTCACACTGTTACTTCACACTTATCGTACACTTTCACTTCAACACATTATGTGTTGCTTCTATTGCTTTTGAAAGCCAATTATTCACTCCATACTCTTCCAGGACTTCCCATAGTTTAGGTCTATTCATCTTATCGAAAGCTTTTCCCAAATCGACAATTGCACTCTTTTGTTTACTCTCAAGCTTGTCTCTATGATCTATCTCAAGCGAAATATCAGATCCGTGCATGATCTCCCTGGCATAAATCCACATTGGACTTCTTAGATCCTTCCTTTAGTTATTCCCTTGTGAGACCTCCTCAATTTTCATCACTGTCGTCCTCAATTATAAGTTAACTGCTATCCTGCTGAAACATTTGGCTGAGAATTACAGCTGACTTTACAATTTTAGACAGGTAACTTGCATGGGCTAGATAGTACACTATTTCTGCAATATGAGAGCAGCAGGTTACAGTCCTACTTCCGAAGGCACATTCACATGCAAACTCTAACAATCCAGAAATATCGGTATGATTCGGCTTATATTTTACAAAGCATCGTAAACTTTTCGCGAAATGTGACGATATTGAACTTGCAATTTCAATACATTAGATTGTTCTTTAACGTACTGCAATTTTATCTGACCATCTTCATCAATCATTCCAGCTAAGTATGACACTGCCTGTGATAATTGATATGTTCCAGTGAACAAAATTTTCAAGTCTCTTTCTGTCATTTCTAGAATTTCAAGATGTCTTCTGAAGAGACACTTTGAAAGACAAGTTTCTATCAGAACCAACCTTTTTCTTCTGCCTCAATAGCCAAATTGTTCTCAATATCTCTTCTGACTTTCATTCTTTCTGTGATCTCACTTGAAAATTTTGCATCAGACTGTAACCTCTCACCGAATTGCTTATTCAAGAATTATGCAATTCGGAAGTAGGTACCAATATTCGAAAGCAATTCATTGTCCAATTTGTGGTGTAAGAGCCGATATTTTTGCTTCAGTATCCCATCGACACCTTCCACTACCCAACAAATTTTTGATACATAGCGGGATTCGTTCGATTCTTTTGTTGTCAATTGCTTGTGTCTCTCTTCTGAGGCAGGCATTAATGCGTTGAGGTTTTTTGAGCTCTAACTCAGCTATCACATCTCGGAAGCCACGATAGAGAACCACATAATCGTTCTCTTCCAACAACTTGCACAAACCGTTTGGATCCTGTAAAAGAGTTTTCGAGATTTCTGCATCATTTAAATTCGCAGGATATGATCCTAACATATCAACCACATACCCGTCACATGTGCAAATTGTGAAAGGCTGACAAAGTAGAACTTTCTTTTGACCTGAATAAGACTTCCTTTGAAACTCATTGTTCGAATTTTTTAGATGGCGTGCATATGTTCCATCAGAGATTAAAAATGAATTTTCATGAACCTCAAACAAAGTCTCAGCAATTTTGGTTGTGTGGTCTTTGATAAGGTCATCTCTGATTGTTCGTTGAAGCGTATCACTCGAATTCCTCGCTTTATCTTCAGTTTTAATTTTTTTACTTCGAGCAGGTACTCTACCCTAAAACCTATCACACCCAGCGTACTTGGGGTTCTTCAATGAATCCGAAATTTTCTACTGTACCAAGTCAAATCGAATATAATAAATATTGAACCAAGTAACCGAGTATTTTCAACTAATTTCGCGTGTGCTAATTCCGCGAAAAGTAAAGAAATTGTGACTAATAGTTATTCGTGCGACTTTTTGATGACACGCTGAATCATTAACATCATATGCTCCAAAATATAAAAATACCATTACATGCAACGTTAAGTTGCATGAACTGGTCAAAGGATGAAAATCAGTGTTTGTTTAATTGAAAAAAATTTACACTCAAAACCGTTAAAGTTACAATAAGTGATACTCGTGAGTCTGAGCCTAGGGAAATATAAAGTCAACAGAGGAATACAAGTCAACAGAGAAATACGAACATCGAAGAACGCAATAGATTATGAACATAATAAATCTTCCGAAAACAAACTGATTTCATGATAAAGCCTTTCCTTGTACTATTGGAACCAACTAACCCACACGCAGTATTAGACTGTCCTGTCCTATATCTTCAATACGAAAACAAAAAAAAATTAGAAACAAACCGAAGGATGAAAAACAAAAGACGACTGAATAAAAACTTAAAGTGATGAAAGTGTAACTATGGGAACCAATTGAGAGTGCAGTGTTTAATTGCGCAATGGAAAGAATATTATGTATAGCCTGCACCTTTAATAGAAAAACGAATGAGCATGATCAACGAACCGATGGACAAAAACACAAGTAAAGATCGCAGAAACAGTTGAAGTGACAAAACGAGTACTGCAACGCTACAAGTCCCCAGAATGTGGGTTGCCTTTTATTAGGCGTTGGTACCTACGTACCACTCACTAAATCTATCCCTGCCCTCACCCATTTTCATTTTATCTGTAGCCGTGAGGTTGCCTGATCAATGAAAATTCATCAATCGCTATCCGGAGAAACGAAGGTCGGCCTCAAGGTTCCATCATTCGTTGTGGTTAAGATCGTTCTCTAGGATATCATCAGTAGCGTTGTGGGCTCCTGAGATCGTTCTTCTTCTTAGAATAGCCGTTAGAAAAGTGGAGTTGACTAGTGCAAAGTTTCTATTTGGGATTTTGTATCCCTGAAGTTGTTTTTAATTAGGTGTTCCCTCTGGTCGATTTGTGTCTTCGTTGGGTGTTAAGGGGGTGTATCCCAGACTTTTGTAATTTTTTCTTTCGTTTTTGAAGGTTGTTGTGATGGCGTTGATTCCTTTTCTTCCTTCTTCGTGTTATTTTGTTGTTATTGAGAACCTGCTATGGTGTTGAGCCCGTACTTTCGTGTTGGTTCTCTGCTGTCATTTCCCGTAGTAACATTGTCTCTTCTCGATTTATTTTCGCTCCAATTGGTGCGATTTGTTGATCCTCGATGATGTTGGGTTTTGATCTTTGCTTAGTAGTTCTGCAATCTTTTGATGTGATGGTAGTGGTTTATAATTCTCTAATGATCGTGTCTCTTGTTCCATTAGGTACCATTCTGAATTCATGGACTACTATCAGGAATTTTTGACTGACGTTCGAACCCGTATTCCTTTTAGAGAATGTTCCTGGCTAGTCAACTTTCACCTCCATTTGTTTGTGGTCCTTTTCGCATGGAGATTTCTTTCATTGGTGAGATACCCTGTTAGTAGCAATTTCGCCTGCAAGATTTTTGCATGGAATCTGTGTTCAATGAAGATATTAAGGCGGGTGTCAAGTTCAGCTCCTGCCTTGCTTGGAAACGGTAGTGATTCGATGGATGTTCCCACATCTATCCTTTTGTCATTTGAACAATCCTTTTTTTTACTGATCGTTATATTTTCTGCGAACAAAGGAAAACACAAAAACATAATAAATGACAGTATGGTAAAAAAATGTCTTTGAAGGGTTATGTGAGACGGACAGGGATGAGTGATTTTCTGATTATTTTACTTTTCCTTTTTCTATGGTAATAGGTCATTCGCATGGAACATTCCTCGATCAGTTTTCGTAACTTCATTGAACAGTATATACGTTCCTAGGCATTCTAGTTCTTTATAGAGTATGGGCCCTGGTATACTGCAAAGAATTTAGCGTTGATTTTACGTTGTTTATCCGATACATTACGCGCTTTGACTGAAACTGAATCGCCAACTTTGTAGTTTATGAATGTTTTTTTCTTATTAAATTGTTTCGCTCGAGCTTCTCTTTTAGTTCTGATGGCTTGTCTCACCCAATGTACTGTTCCTTAATACCTTAGATTTTCTCCGAGTTGGGGAGAATTCCCTCTGGGGGTCGTATGTGGCTGATAACCCCCCGACTGAAACCGCGGTTTCAGTGTACCCTATCTAGGGCGCAAATCAGATCTGATGTACTTGTTTTCAGTCCAAAGGTTTAACGTTAAACTCATAACTCTTTCCTTGGTGTAGAAATGCAGTGTATTTTCTTGGTATTTCTGTAGTGGAATTTGTCAGAAACTACTATTCAGATCGAGGCTTGACAGTTTATTCTTTTTGACAACTACGGGACTTTGTTTGGGAGCTGACGAGAATAATCTTACTATTGTAAAAGCTTTAATCTCTTGTAATTAAAGTGTAATCGTAAGTTATGGGACACAAGAGTTGAAAGAATTGATTTCAGTTAACAAAGAACTTTCTTTATTAGTCGTAGCATATTACATGTGGTTTCTCAGGTACCGAAATTTCCATTCTGTCGCATTTTTCGACGAATTGAAATTAAAATTACCTCAAGTAGTCTGACGCCTGAGAATTACCTATAATAAAAAATAATGAATAAATATATAATAATCATGAATAATATGAATATAAGAATATAAGAAGAATAAAGAGAATTATTTGTGATGGAAAATAATAATTGAATATATATAAAAATAAGTAATAATATAATAAATAAATTCCGCGCAATACAAATTTTCGCAGCTTTATTATCAAATAGTTACGCCGCGAGAACAAATTTGAGAAACATCGAAATAATACAGTCAGTGCAAATACCGCGCAATACAAAATTTTGCCGTTGTATTCTTAGATAGTTGCATTGAGAGAACAAATGAATTCAAAAGATTTCGAAGCATCAAAATCAGCTTGAATGCTGGGTAATACAAATTTTCGCTGCTTTATTGTCGAATACTCGTGCCGCGAAAACCCATCAACACGAGAAATATTGAAATATCAAAATCAGCGATACATTCTCAAAAAAAGATGAATAGAAATGAGGTTCAGTGGAAATTATGGTAAAAATATTTTATGACGAATTTGAATGTAACCATGGGAAATTTGGTCAAATAATACTTCGTATGTATACGAATTATGATAAATGGCTTTTAGGAAACTCTATTTTCCTTAAAATAAAATTTACATTTACAATTTGCATACTTTTAAAAATAAACCTAGGTAAAGGATGGGGGAAAAGGAGAGTAAGTAATAAGAATTCAGAATTCGAAATTTATCTATTCAGTGCCTAGGGCTAAGCAGCCCTCTAAAGAACAAGTGATACATGTTGTCATACAAAAATGAACCAACTCCAGTCAAACGTAGAAAATGATGGAGGTCAATAAAAAAAAGAAAACTAATTATAGGTGACTGAAAATAAAATAATATACCATATGATGTATGTGAATAATATAGGCTAATATAAGCTAGTGGTGAGGATAACGGATATGTTAAAGAATTAAACTAATATATAATAATCAAACGCAAAAAATAGCTGAAAATCGGAAAAATTAACAATTTATTAGCGCGACATTTTTAAAGTAGAATTATCAATGTGAACAAAAGGTAGAAGTATAGCTTTTTGAAGTGATAAAGCGAAGGTGAATCCCCAACTGATTCTGATATCTTGTTCCAAAGACGCATTGCCCTCAGCATGAAGGATCCCTGCAGCTTATAAGATTTGTGACATGGAACTGTATGGACTGTTTTTCTTACACGAAGCCTAGACATAGCAGGTAAACTCGCATTTCTGTATACAAAAAGATTTAGAAGATACTGTGGGGTTTCGTTATCGAACAGATTGAAAAGTAGATTGTCCATAACAAGTTGTCTTCTCTTAGCCACATTATGGAATTCCGCCCGTTGACGATATGAGGTAATGTGTTCATATTTCGGTAAATCGTACATGAATCATATGCATACACTCAGTGCTCATTCAAGCTTAACTTATTTGCATTTGTCTCAGATGATATAAAGGAAATAGATTTGCGATAACGGGCACCTTCCTTATGCCAGGATAAGGAACAACTGGAACAGTTTTAAACCTTCTGCCTTTTGTTGATACTTTCAATGTCCTTCGTCGCCAAATTCAAGCAAGTGAGATGTGATAATGTACTACACTTGCCGCAAGCTAAAGAACTTGTAGTTTCTTTTACTATCGATCCATTACAGACGGCACATGCCACCATTTCGGAAATCCAAGCACCAGACTTCGTTTTTAATAGGATAAATAAAGCCCTTTTCTGAATGGAAACGATTAAATCATGCACTTGTATTTGTTCACTGACACAATGGATGGACCACTAACTATTTATATTAACGTGCACTTCTTCAGAAAACCCGTAATTCAACGAATTTAGCTCAGCGACACGAAACACGTCACGTGCATACGACCAGGACCGTAAATAACAAGTGATAATAAGTCGAAGCAAACGCGAGTTAAAATAGAGAATTTACAGAAACCACAAGTACAAATGGTACATCGTGAAAGGCTGAGTAAATATTTAGGACATCATAAAGCAGACTTGAAGACGGAATTAGGCAATGAAAATGCAGAGCGTGCCAGAATAATACTACGTGATAGCACCCTCAAGCGTACATCTGAAGTATATGGTACTGCGGCTGTAGGAAGAAAGACGCAAATTGCTTGGTGGAATGATGAAATCCACGTGGCTCTTACCAAGAAGAAGCAAGCGTTCTCGAGAAAGCTGAATATGCAAGGTCTTAGCGGAGAGAAGAGGACTAGCCTAGAAAATGATTATAGGGTTGAAACCAGAAAAGCAAAGATCGCTAGTCGAAGAATGTAAGAATAGAATCAAAGTGGAAGAAGTTCAAGAAATGCAAAATGATTTCAAAGGAATTAGGATACTAGAGAATGGTAAGGCTGCTGATGTTAATGGTATTACCGCTGAAACCCTTAGGAGCTGTGACGGATGTTTCTTTGTGCGGCTGAGCGAATTTATGAATATGTATGCTGGAATGGTGAAGTTTTAAATGATAAGAGAAAGGTGAATATCGTTCCACTCTACAAGGGAAAGGGTGATAAATGTGACTGTACTAATTACAGAGAGATTAGGCTACTAAGTACTATACCTTGGACAAAATACTTGCGGAAATACTTATTGGTATGGTCGTGAGAAAAACTAAAGAAAGGATCTGGGTAGTCCAATGTGGATTTATGCCAGGTTCGTCATGTGCGGATCAAATATTTAGCCCGAGTCAAATAAAAAAAATTGGAGAGTAAACAAAAAACATTTCTGTACATTTGTTGATCTGGAAAAAGCTTTAGATAAGGTGTATTAAACTGAAGTTGAGAGAGTATGAAGTGAATAGTTGGCTTCTAAAATCGATAAAATAATATTTAATGGTAGTAGAGTGAGTGTAAGAGGAAATGATCAGCTGAGTGATTGGTTTCATATTAACCAAGGCGTTAGGCAAGGCTGCGTCATGTCCTCCTGGATGTTCAAAATATACATGGCAACGTCTAAGAATAGCTATCTCAGTCAAAAGAGGTGTTTTGTATGAGGACAGTGAAAGTGGGTGGACATATCAACTAGGGTAGAAAGGTAATTGACAGTTTACGAGCCATTACTAGAAGTAAAAATGTAACGAATAAAGCTAAACTTGCAATATATACCTCTGTGTTTGCACCCACTGTGCTGTATGGTTGCAAGACTTGGATATATTAAGAAAGGGATAGGAGTAAAGTGAACGCGGTTGGCATGCAGTTCCTGCAGAATACTTGCGGTAATACGCTGATGGAAAAAGTCAGTAATTAGTGAGTTCTCGAAGAATGTGGTGTAGAAGAAACTTTAATTGACAAGAGTGAAAGAAATTTGCTAAGATGGTTTGATTGTGTTGAGAGAGCGAATGAAGGACGTTTAAGGAAGCAAGTGTATTTATGAGAGGCGAATGGTAGC
>JAUMHM010000031.1:10709423-10727488 GCA_032362435.1 Melikaiella ostensackeni
TCAATATCTCATTTTCTTGCTAAAAACATTCATAATTCCTCAATTAATTAGAAATAATAGAAATTAAGTAATTAAGGGATATCTTTCCAAAATGCAATGAGAATTATCGAACGTTGAAATTGGATCACGTCAATTGCGATTTGCAGAAAATATTGAAGAAAAAAGGCAAGATGTCAAACAACTTTCATCAAATGAATGTATGCAATACTATACATAATAGAAGAACCCAAACCATATCATCCGAAATTCATTAGGATTAGTAAAAGGTTTATTTTTTCCTTTTTTTGTAAGTTGTCATTTATTATATTTTGAGGTTATTTGGATAACAGGTTGATCTTTCTTAATAACCTTTTAGTTTTTGATTTAAAGCTTATTATATTTATTTTTCTTTATTCAAAGTAAAGGGGAAATAACTCTAATTTATTGAATTAAATACATACATACTCTGAGAAAAAAGAATAAAGATTTCAACCTAGCACGTAAACACAAACACATATACATTCACACATATTTATGGCATTCTTATGCATGCGCGCACCTAATATCGTGCTACTAGAGGGGGCATCCGATAAGTCCGCAATTCCTGAAATTTTCCGCCCCTACAGCCCCGAAGTTGGAAAGTTATCGGAGTTGGACTGTATTGATGTACTTGAATTGCTCACGGTGAAATTAGCCTTAGTTGCCTTGGCAGACGGAGAAAGGAATTACGAAATATTATGAAGAATAGACAATATGACAGCGGTGTCTTATGTTAACAGGATGGGGGTGTCAAATAGGAACATTTCAATATTTTGAGTAGCGAAATTTGGGAATGAGAAGAAAGGCGAAATAATTGGCTTTTCGCGTCTCATATTCCCTCTGCGGAGAATGTAAGAGCCGATCAATTATCACGAATTAGAAATATAGACACAGAATGGGAAATTTCAAATTGTGCCTTTCAAAAAATTGTTACGAAATTTGGAAATCCGGAAATCGATTTATTTGCATCATTTTGCAATAAAGAATGTGACAAATTTGTGTCATAGTACCCTGAGAAACAAGCTTTTGCAGTTGTTGCTTTCATCATTAACTGGAAAAATTTCTTCTTTTACGCCTTTCCCCCATTCGCACAAGTTCCGAAAATACTCAAGAAAATTATGCAAGATAAAGCTCAGGAACTTTTATTGGTACCTAACTGGCCCACACAACCCCGGTACCCGGTTTTTAAGTCATTACTTACGAGCGAAATCTTATATTTCAAACCAAATGAAAATTTAGTTTCGTCCCCTTTTAGGACAGAACATCGCCTGAGCGAGCGGCTTTCTCTAATATCAGGGATTGTCTCAGGGCGTCATTTAGGTTGAGAGGACATCCGATGAATTCTTTGGATTTGATGATCGCATCATTATCTCATTCAACATTAAAACAATACGAAGTAGGTTTAAAATAGTGGTGGAATTTTTTTCAAAGGAAGGGAACCAATCCCTACGAAGTACAACGTTATTATCTTATGGAATTTCTTTCCAAAAATTCAAAGAAGGATCGTCATACGACTCGTTAAATTCGTTTAGATCAGCCGTCTCGCTTATTTCCGCAAATAAAGTCGGAGAAGATCCAAGCGTGGTTAGGTTAATGAAAGGAATATATAAATCAGTGCCTTCAAGACCTCGATACGTTACCGTTTGGGATGTTTGGGGTCCTTAATACTTTGGAGGGTTGGTCCCCATCTTACACGCTCACTATGAAAATGTTATCACAAAAAACAATTATATTATTGGCTCTCTCCACCGGACACAGATTACAAAATTTTTCATTGTTAAAAATATCGAATATTATTAAGACGCGTTCAGGAATTGCAATTAAAGTACCAGACTTAATTAAAACTCCGGCCCAGGAAAACCCCAGCCTTTATCAGAGTTACCTTACCTTAAGGAAAAACCAAACATTTGTGTTGCGTCAACATTAGAATACTATGTTGAAGCGACAAAAGATTTACGTAATACAGACAATTTGTTCCTAAGTGTACAACGCCCCCATAATGCAGTTGGGGCTCAAACTTTGAGTAAATGGATAAAGTCGGTGCTAGTTCAATGCAATGTAGATACTAATATTTTTTCTTCATACTCAACAAGACATTCTGCAACATCGGCAGCTTATATAATTGGCTTAGATATAACTTCTATTTGTAAAGCGGCATCGTGGTCAGGCCGATCCCAAACTTTCGCAAAACATTATAATAGACCATTAAAGCCAACAACCAATGCATTTGCCAAGGCGTTATTTAATAATTGAAACAATGTGTTCCTCTAGTGTATAAGAAATTAATTGTTGGGAATAAAATAGTAATTTTTTACTGAAATTTCCGATAAGCCTAAACATTTACAAGTTATAATCTCGAGAACGAGGGATGAAGTATAATTAAACAATTAAACGAACTTACCTGTAAGTGAAGTTCAATCGTAATTATACGAGGAACCTCGTCCGAAGAGATTAATATCCCTCCCAGGTATAATTGCCCACGCAATCTCTTCGAACGAAAGAAATTTCAGAAAAAATCAGCTCTAAATGAATGAGGAGTATAGGTAAGGGAGGGAATCACGTGACTTTCTTTTCCTATAGCGCTAAAGGCGTGACTGTCACGTACCTTGAAATGGTACTACAAGTTATAATCTCTTCGAACGAGGTTCTTCGTATAATTACGATTGAACTTCACTTACAGGTAAGTTCGTTCAATCGTTTAATTAAACTTCTTATTGCCGACAACGAAACAAGATTGCATGAGTCAACAATTTTTAAAAAGAAACTGAAATGACATTGGACAAGGCTAATTTGGAAGGAAAAGATGTGAAGGTTACATTTTACACAGGTCTTCCAACTTTCGAAATTTTCTTGCATGTTTTTCGTCTAGTTAAGGATGAAGTAAAGTCCTCCTCAAACTGTTCTTTGTCAAAATTTCAAGACTTTTTTATTTTTATGATGAGGTTAAGATTAGGTTTGACAGAGAAGGATCTGGGATATAGATTTGACATCCATCAGTCGACTGTGAGCAGGATATGTGACAGGTGGCCTTAGCCTATGTCATATTTATTGGAGGAATTGTTATTATGGCCTGAACGCGAAATATTATACAAAATCTTGCCTTTGAGTTTTCAAACAAATTTCGGAAAGTCAGTTGCAGTAATCGTTGATGGTTTTGAAGTTTACATTGATAGACCTACTTCATTAGTATCTAGAGAGGGGACTTGGTCTCAGTACAAGCATCACAACACAATAAAATTTTTAATAGGAATCACTTCTCAGAAATATAAAATCTGAGGAATGACTCTTCCTATTGAGTTGCTGATTATAAAACCAGGAGATGATTTCAGTTCCGTTGATCATATTCCTCGGGTCTGTTGTGCTCTTATCAATCTTTGTTCTCCTATTGTTCCTGTGAGTGATCGTGTGCAGGTGATAAGGGCGCAGTTCCATGGAGGTGGATTAGTAGAATAGTGGAACAAATTTGGCCAATAAGGTGATTGCTAGAGTTTGTGCAATCACTTCATTGGTCGAAACTATTACATTATTCTACTAATCTACCTGCATGGGACTGCGCCCCAAGTGTTTATTATGTGTTATGTCATGAGCTCTGTAAAATTTTCATACTCAAAATTTTTTATTTCAAATCTAAGTAACTGTAAGTAAAAGAAGGAAAAAATGTGTACTATAATAAATGTAACATGTGTGACTTCAATAAAATTGAATTCAGGTTTCACAAAGTTTATAAAATCATTTCTTTTTGCTAGTATCGCCATCAGAACAGCACCATTTTCTACTGAACCTCGTTACACCAACGCAAGGAAAGTGAAAGGCTTTGATAAGACAGTTACTCTTTGCACAAATAATCCGTCTACCAAATGGTGGCTTCTGACAAAGACAAATTATATTATGCAGATTCTTGGGAAGGTTTTGCGAAACATACTGATTAGATGTGGAGTACTTGGTCACTAATTCAGGTAAAACCACAAAGCGGAAAAATGCTTCTGACTTAGTTATAATTTTTTCTTGCACGATGACATCTCTTTTCAAAGAAACTATTTTGAGAGGCAAGTCTGGACGATACACGACAAAATCACCCTTTTCGAAACCAAGAACAAGCAACTGCGTTTGAACCTGGTAATAATATTGATGACTAGACGGTAATGTTCAATTTTCAATATAGTCATTTTCGGAACTTGGACACTTGAATTCGGCTGTAGATCGTCCATGGCAGATACAGTGTGTTAAGGCATCATGTGATGCACCCATAAAGGGATACTGATGATTTATAAAAAATCCTGGTTTAATAGCCTGCAAAAAATAAAAAATTTTAAGTTGCAAAATAACATTGCAGTAAATCAATAGAAGTAAAATTAAAAAAATTACTGTAAAGTTAACGTGAATCTTCTTTATTTCAGCTACATATGCTGCAAATGCTTTTGGCTCCAGCTCATCACCTCTTTTCATTGCCTTGGTTTTCACAGTCTCATTCATTGGGTAACAAATTTTCTTCAAAACTGTGATAGGAGGATTTGACAGATCTTGTGCACTGCATACTGCCTTCATGACAGAGGCAGTTATCATACCAATCCTCCATTATATCCATTCAGTATTGTCACTTTGACCTCTTGTCATTTCTTCAATTTTTATAGTATCCTCTTCCGTAATACTTAAAGATTTGAAAATATTGCAAAAAATCTCTAATATTTCCTGGAATGGTAGCTTGGAAGATGAAGGCTGGTACAAATTTGCGAGAGGTGCTTGCAATGCTGTCTTCTTTAGAATATATTCTTCACAAAATTTTGGAAAAACTCTAAAAATTGAGCCACAATCATCCCCAGAAGCAACAATTCCTTCCAAGAATTGATTGAATCTCTCATCTGAAATTTGAGGCCTTGAGGATCTAGCGAAGTCTTCAGTACCTTTCGACAATGGGTTACTATTTTCTTCCACTATACGTTGATGCTTGGTTTTAGCAGAAGCAAAGTCATAAATGCAAACCTCTGCACACTGTACATTTGCAACATACGCAGGTAACCAGGCACACAATTTTGAAGTGCAAGACTGAGCCTCCTTTAACTTTGTTGCACATTCTAAGGCGAATAAAATCGCTCCAAAATGAGAAGAGGCACCTATATTTCCTGCCATACACATACAGTGACCTGTTACTACTTCTCCATTTCGTTTTCCTAGTACTCAACACTTTGAAGGTGGGTCTGAGATATATTGCGAATGCCTCCCCTGTAAAATGAAGAACATTAAAAAGAAATTAATAATCAGAAATCAGGAAAAGTCTGAGCAATTGTAGAGTAATGTGATTAATCTAACTTTTTACCTTGGAACAAGCTATCATTGTTTATTCTATTGATTATTTATTGTTTATTGTATTTATTTATTTTTCTATTTCTTATAATGCACCCTGTTACTAATATATAATAACCATACTGTCAATCATTTTAGAAATAATATTAAGCCAATAAAATTGTAGAGTAGTGTGATTAATCTAACGTTTGACCTTGGAACAAACTATCATTGTTTTTTCTATTGATTATTTATTGTTTCTATTTATTTTTCTATTTCTTATGATGCATCCTGTTACTAATAAATAATAATCATACTGTCAATCATTTTAGAAATAATATTAAATTGATATAATTGTAGAGCAGTGTGATTAACATAACCTTTTACCTTGGAACAAACTATCATAATTTTTTCTATTGATTATTTATTGTTTAAAATCTTTATTTATTCTTCGACTTCTTATAATGCATCTTGTTACTAATAAATAATAATCATACTGTTAATTAATCTATAAATGATATTAAGCCAATAAAATTGTAGTGTAGTGTAATTAACCAAAACTTTTACCTTGGAACAAACTATCATTGTTTTTTCAATTCATTATTTATTGTTTACTGTATTTATTTATTTTTCTATTCCTTATAATACATCCTGTTACTAATAAATAATCATTATACTTTTGATAATTTTAGAAATAATATTAAACCGCGAAAAAATTGTAGAGTAATGTGATTAATCTATAACCTCTCACCTTGGAACAAACTATCACATTTCCGCTTGGTAATGACTTTGTTTTCATCCACTGAATCCAGCCATCAGTAAGAAATCTGTAGTATCCACCAAATAAGTGAAAAGATCCAAAGCGGCAACTGCAGGAAGTCCATTTACTTCTGTCGATAAATCACTTATTTGTAATTTATACGGATCGACACCTTCACATAACTCAACCTTTACTTTATATCTGATAAAATCATCACCTGTGAGACTAGCGGAATAATTATCACTTAATATATCTGACATTTTTCCGTATTCTGGATATATTGCACAAGCATTGAGACTGACGATGCGGTATCAATATGGCCGCCGTTACAGCTTGTGGCTGGAGAGAGTGCGTGCGGGCAAGGGGGAATCAGTTTTGTGAACCCTTGCATACCACCTATAGGATAGATAGGTTAAGTAAATATACCTAGTGTATTATGCGGAACGTCTGTATTATGCGGAACGTTCAGCTTTTTGTAAATCTAATATTTAAACGCGATGATATGTTACAAATAAGTCCACTTTCAGGGGTCCCCAAAGAAAACTCCATAAGTGAAAAATTTGAATTTTACGTAATATTATGTTTTTTTAAGTCCTTGGCTGTGCAGAACAATTTTCAATGAAATCCGTCCATTCATCAGGCATTTTCCTTCATAACGTGTATTAATGTATGCACGTCATCCGCAGTCAAGGGGTTGACGCTTTTTGAAATTTTTTTAATCATGAATAATCATTAATTGATCCTTTAAGAATACCCAGCCTTCTGTTGACTAATTTTTAATTGTTCAAACAATTTCAATCTGTTTCAACATTTGTTTTTTTCAGGTAAGTCGCGAAATGGACATATTTTCTAGACGTTATGAGTTCTTTAATCAATGATAAAAATAAAGTAATTCATTTAAATATGGTAATTTCACGATTATTCAAATAATGCGTTTTTGTTCAAGTATATAGTTCACCCGAAAAAAGCAGGAGAAACACTTTATCTCACTAAATTGTCGACAGATTTTAATATTTTTGAGTACTAATTTGTTTTCTAAAAATACTCGTAAATGTCCAAACAAATTTGAATTGTTTAAAAAAATTTATTTTATTTCAACATTTTATTTTTGCTGTTTTTCGAAAGATTGAAATATTTTTAGGTACTACTTCGTTTTCTAAGAATACGCTTAAATGTTTGAACAAATTGAAATTGTTCAAAAAATTGATTTTATTGTACTGATTTTATATGTTTTTATTGGCAGAGAGGAGAAAGTGCCTTCTTATCTTATTTTTATTTTGACGGCCGGTGGAAATTGAGCGTTAATGTTTATTTCTTCATCGCCAGTGTTTTCTTTTCCGCATCTGGAAATCGAAGGCGATAGACACTCACAACTTGCAACAAATACTGCTTCTGTTCTTCCTTCCCCGTAATTACTGGATTGTAATCAGTCATAAATTTGGCACTTCTTACTGCAGTATCATTCACGACTTTCAGGTGTTTCAGCTTTAGCAGTCCTTTTTGGTATTCCTCGTTGATTTCCCATTCCACTGGAGGCATGTGGAGAAAAGACATTGATATACTAAAAAGCTCGAACAGTTTTTCTGACTTGACTGTAATGAAGTCTCCAATTCCTTTCTAAACGGAATTCGGAACGTCCTTCGGATAAGTAATCAGCTCCTTTGGAGCATCACCGAAAGTATCAGAAGATTCAAGAGCTTTAATCATTCTCACTTTCGATGCCAGGCGTACTTCTGAATAAAAGAATGCCAGTGCTGCACTGTAAAAACAAAGTATTATTTCAGGGCTCATCCCAGGTATTAAAATGAGACCCAGAAAAAAACAATCTCGAGCGGTAGCAAAATGAAATTACTGGTGGGAACTCAAAGTCATTTGTTTTACATTGAAAATAATAGCATGAAGTTATCCTATTCAAAAATAGGACACGCAAAAGATGATACCGAAAAAAAGAGATCTCTAGTTTTTACAGTGTGCTGTTTTTGATGTCAAATACCATGAGTGACTGTAAGGCTTTTGCAAAAATCGAAAATTTTAATATGGGACTTGCACAGGAATTGGCGCACGAAACCTATCTTCAACGTAAAATCTACGATAAAGATGAAAACGTCTCGGCATGCGTTTTGTTCAAATTACTCATTTGAAATTGATGTCGAAAAAGAAGCATCGTAATACAATAAACGGCTTTAGCCATTCACCTAGCATGATGTATAGCTCCTGGAGATTGGAAATTTACTCCACGTGGTGGTGTACCACCAAGAAAAATCACAATTATCTCGAGTAATTCCCTATAATCTTCCCTACATTGATGGTTTTTCAAACACTTAATTTCAAAGTCCGTGATACTTCCTGAAACATCTTCCAATTCTGTTTTATCTCTTATTCCAGGCTCGTAATTTATTATATCAATTTTTGGCCATGCTTTTTTAAAATTCTTGAATATTGACACCGTGGGCCCCGATGTCACCCCAAACTTTTCTTCAAATGCACATCTAAATATAACTCGTGAACGTGGTGTTTGCAAATCAAATACAATAAATCTTTTTCTAAATTTTGTTCCAGCAAAATGCAAGCACCATTCTGTCACCTTGTATTTGATAAAGTTGAATCACAACAAAGACCTAAAGCATTGTCTGTCAGGGTCCATTCTTCAAGTGATTCATATACAGCATTGGCTTGATTTAATTCTGTTTCAGAAGATAGTTTTGGAACGCATAGAAGTTTTTCATCCCCATTGCTTGTCATTATAATGGGTAATCCGTCAACATTTTCATTTCCCGTTAAGCCGGGAAGCAACTTTCATCCCAATGTACAACACACGCATCGAATTCAGAAGCTGGAAATTCGGCTCGAATTTTTTTGCGTACTTTTCACGCAGAATTTGACGACTTCACTGAATCGATGATCGATTTATAACAAGATCATATTATGACCTTATGCTTCAGCAGTTGCCATTAAAATGTGCACTGTATTTCTATCACTTACTTCACATTTGTCCAATACTGAGGTCAGTTTTGAAGTAATAATCAATTCTCTTGCTCTCCTTCTTGGATCAAATAAACCCCCTAGAGTTTCCCGTGTATCTGTCGTTTCTATTGATGCATTTGCTCCACTACTTTTACTTGAGGAGGATAAAAGTTCAGCAACCTCATCTGTAATTAAGGTACTTGGAATAAATACATAAATCTATTTAGGTTTAAATGCATGTAATTCAAAGGCCAAAAGTATTTCAGAAGAAAGATACTTTAGCTTCAAAAAATAAAATAAATATTGATTGATTTTATACTATGGATCACTATGCTAATATATCAAAAATAATAAATGAAATTAGAGAAAATAAAGTCCTGGAAAGAACATTCTTTCCTCAAGTGTTCACTTTCCAATCTTTTTTTAAGTGCTCTTCCTTCTCAGGCGATTCTGCATCAATTCCGCTTATGTAGCCTTGTCGGCCTTTTTGCCTTTGCAAAAACAAAAACTGTTTGTCTTCCTCTATCGTTATTAAATCCAGCGCACTTGCATGAGCAATATCAAAAAGGTTATCTAAACACGCAGAAAACCATGCTTCCTTCTCCGTCTGTGTTGATTTTTTCCTTAAACGACTTTTGTGAAGATTATTCCATTCTTCAAATAAAATTTTAAGTTTAGATACACAGTGTTGTTTTTCCTGTGTTGGTATTATTGCTTTTCGCCAAAAAGTTAGTGTTTCCTCAATTACCAAACGAGTACTTTTTCGGAGTTGTTTTTGCATTTTTGGAGTATTAAAAAGTAAAGCACCTGGAACTTGTCTGTTAGATGGCAGCTTGTGACCGACAATTTGATTGATGCAACTTCCAACCAAGTATAAATATTTTCGAAGCTCCATTTTGAATGATATCAATACTTAACTGTTTTTTCATTTTATAAGTCACTCTCATCGCTCAGTAACATTACAGTAATACAACAGAACTATGCTTGCAAAAAACCGAAATCTTAATTGGTTACTACTTGATCGATCTATACGCGTCGAAGGTAAGAATCGCATTGACTGATCCTGTCACTGGAGAATCTAAGTACAAGCAGTCCTTAAACATTTTGTCCCTTTTTGAATCACCAGAAGGCGAATTTTAGAAAAAGTGGTAACCAGAATTTCTGGCAACACCGCATCCTACTTCTGTACCGATATGATCATCAATGCCGATATCCCTTTAAGGAAAGCTGTATCTGTTGTAACTCTGTCCATTGTCCAAGTCCATCGGATCGAACGAATTACTAAATATTTAGAAGTTAATGACAATATTTTTGGGGGCCATCACAAGTATAACCCAGAACCCTCTAAGTCTTGAGGAAACGTAACTAAAACGCTGCAATCCACCTAAAGGGTTATCGTAAGATTTGTCCAGTACCGACTTTAAATCTGAACAAGAAAATATTTTCAATTGCATGAAAAATTAAAAGCGTTCCCACAAAAAAAATGAATGACTCATACCAAATAAATCTGTGGAAAAACTGAAAAAAAACGCATTTTCTCCTCTCTATCGATGAAAAACACATAAAATCAGTAAGATAAAATAAATTTTTTGAACAATTTTAATTTGTTTAAGCATTTAAGAGTATTCTTAGAGAACAAAGTAGTACCTTAAAATATTTCAATCTTTCGAAAAATTTTAAAATAAAATATTTTAACAGAATAAAGTTATTCAAACCACTTAACTTTTTTTTACACATTCACGAATATTCTCAGAAAACAAATTAGTGCATGAAAATATTAAAATGTGTTGAAAAGTTTGTGAGATAAAAGGCTTCTCCGGCTTTTTTTGGGTAAACTATATACTTGAACAAACACAAATTATTCAAATAATCATGAAATTATTTGAATAAATTAATTTACTGTTATCATTAATTAAAGAGATCATAACGTTTAGAGAATACGCTAATTTCGCGAGTTGCCTAAAAAAAAAAGTTTGAACAAATTCTTATTCTCTGGCGAATTCTGAACAATATACTGAGATGCGAAATCATTAGTAACATATCATCGCGCTTAAATATTAGATTTATAGAAAGGTGACTTTTTTCTAAGTTAAATCAATGGAAAACTTCATGGTCATTGCTCGACCCCTGAATATTAACCGATTTTGCTCAAATTTGGAGATTTTTTTTGAGCATACGAATCTAACTGAGGGTTGAAAGCAAAGAAATTCGAAAAGTGAAAAATAAGGGCCACCCTATTGAGCACTGCATCAGAGCAGGGTTGAACTATAATTTCATCTTCACTTGAAAATCATGCACTGACGTTTAGAGAAGATACAAAAATTAAAAGATTACTCTTAACAAATTAAAAAACAACACCCCTCTTAAGGAACAAAAAGTGAATATTTAAACTATTTGTATAATTTCCAATACAGATATTTTATGAATTTCAACATAGAATTACATCACACATTACATGTAAATAAAAATGTGTCAGGAAATGTTAAAAATAGTTTGTAAAAAGTATCACTCTCACGAGCCATGAATCACATTTTGCGAATATACGAGGATCGTTAGATAAGTAAGGTCAATTTTCCGCTAGGTGGAGCCAAAATGAACTTTATAGTATATGGCCAAGAAATAACACTCTTTAAACTAACTCGGCTTCAGCCAAAACCGACGCTTCGTTTGCGTTCGGCATGCGTTTGAAGTAAACGTCTCAGTAGTTTTCGAAAAAATAGAGAAACTAGAGTTCCGTGCAGTGATAAAACATTTTTATTTTAAAAACTGGGTGGCCGCGCAGATTCTAGCCGAGTTAGATGAAGTTTACGGGGAGTCTGCTACTTCGGTGAAAACCGTTTATTCTTAGATAAACGAATTTAAACGTGGCCGAACCACAACTAAAGATAAACGTGCTCCGAACGCCCAATTGAGTTCACCACATCGGATATGCTGGAAAAATTCATCATATGGTTATGGAAGATCGCCGAATCAAGGTGAATGAGATTTTTAAGGCTATAGGCATCTCCATTGAACGAGTCTATAACATCTTGCACAAAAATCTGCAGATTAAGAAGGTGTGTTCAAGATGGGTGCCGCGATTGCTAACTCCCGATCAAATGCGCAACCGAGAAGACATTTCAACGCAGTGTTTGGCGAAGTTTAAGTGGAATCCGCAGGACTATTCGCGACGATTCGTGACTATCGACGAAACCTGGATCAACCACTATGCACCCGAGACAAAGCAGCAGTCAAAGCAATGGGTTCTGCCTGGTGAAAGTGCGTCAAAGAAGGCGAAGACTGTTTTGTCAGCTAGAAACGTGATAGCCACATTATTTTGAGATTTCCAAGAAATCGCCCTTACTGATTACTTGGAGAAGGGTAAATCTATAAGAAGAACGTAATATGCATCATTATTGGACCATTTTAAAGCCGAGTTAAAAAAAATTGCCGCACAAAAAAGTACTGTTTCATCACAAAAACGCACCGGCTCACACCTCTGCAATCGTAATGACAAAAATACACGAACTGGGCTTCGAATTGATTTCTCATTCACCCTGTTTTCCAGATTCGGCTTCGCGCGACTTCTTTCTATTCCCTAACTAGGTGACCTGGCTCAGTGGGAAGAGCTTCACGTACAATGAAGAAGTAATCGATGCCGTAAATGCGTATTTTGCAGACCCCGAGGAATCTCACTTTTCTGAAGGAATGGGAAAAAGTGGAATCTCTCTGGATTAAGTATGTAGGTCTCGAAGGAGACTATGTTGAGAAATGAAGGCAATTGTTATCAATTTTGTTAGGGTTGAAACCAAAAAAAGCCCTTGACGCTTGGGTAGTCCCGTTGCGTCCCCTTGTGGGCCTATGCATGATCTCAAAGCTCTCTCCATACGGAGAGGACCACAGCCACGTCCTTAGCCGATATGTCTGACTCACTGATGCAGTTACTTAATTACTGATGCAGTTTCTTACTTTCCGCACAGACGACAGAGGGGGCTATCTGGGATCCCTATCTTGTGTCTGTGATAGCTGACGTTTCCATGCCCTATCAATATTTCTCTTAGAACCTTGACTTCACTTCTACCGAGCTTGCTTGTTTTCGCAGCTCGTTTAAAGTTTAAATTTGAACCCATAAGTGTTTTGGCTTGTCTGCAGCCAGTGGCCTTATTTCACTCCTTCTGATGTTCCTCAGTCAGCCAACTGTTAATTTCTTCAGTGACCAACCTACTGGAAATGCCTACGACTGGTTCGCGACCAGTGAAGTTTTCTCTTACTGCTAGTTTCGCTAGCCTGTCCGAGACTTCATTGCCTTTGATGCCGCTGTGTCCAGGAATCCAAAGTACACTGAAAAAAATGTTTGATTGGGACAACAAGCTTCTTATTAGTAAATATGGTTTCAGCTGCGACAACTACTTACATTGTAAGACTAACTAACCAGTTTTCTGCAGCAACAAGTCGCCATTAGTACTCCTAAGTAGTTCATATTAGTAACGATAGTAATTGTAAGCTCAACAAATAAAATTAGTCACATTTATCACCAATGCATTTTCCAACAAATAAAAGTAGTAAAAATTACAAGTTTTGCTCGTTGGCAACATTGGCAGAACAGAAGCATGAGCAGTGCTGCCAACATTTAAGCCGAAATATTGCGTCAAGTTCACAATCATCGCCATGTTTAGTATTTCGGAGGTTTTGGGAAAGTCGATCACATCGATGACATGGATTAATTATTAAAACATACTGCAAGTTCAGAATCTGCTGTAAACTTTAAGATCATTGAAATAAAAATAATTAGGAAAAATTCACATTAAATCCACGTGGAATCCAAGTAGAAATTCACTATGAATTCTCAAATCGTTTTGCAACAATGTTTTCTCGTGGATCTCTATGTGAGTTTACATATTTTATGGATGGAACGATATTAGGTTACTTAGGTAAAATCTTGGAAGTTCCACATGTCGCTCGATTAAGTATTCTTTACCTACGTTTGAGTTTTTTGATTTAATAGGAATTCTCCAGGTTTTTATTCTCCCCTTGAGGGAAAATTAATTATTAATAATTGATGTGTTTTTCTTTTGAGGAGCAGAAACTATGTTTGTCTCTCCCCAACTCTCACTCTCTTTGTGTTTTTTTTATCACTCTGCTCCACAAGGTCAATCAATCCAGTGCGAGGCTGCAAGTTAGTGAGTAATTCCACAAGCACAAAATCTTCACTGACACTTCGAACAGCACCAATCACACAATTATTCAGTTTTGAAAGACAGTTAAGATATAATGAGACAAAAACCACCAACGAGTGTAAATTTAGCAATGAGTTTCCTTGTAATTTAGGAGGGTGATTTTCAACGTAAATGTAAGGACATCCGCTCTGTTTCATATCACGAAGAAAACTCAAAGAGTTTCTTAGAGGTCCTACAGTTTATCGACTTTCGGAAATCGAAGAAATTTATTTTTAAATATTTTTCAATATGTTCCAATATTTTGCCCGCGTAGTGAACCTTTTTCTTACTGAAAGTTCCGGTTTAAAATTTACGATGTTACCCGTGAGATCTTATAAACTAAACGAACAAGTTCCGTGCAATCCCAATACTCTAGGATAATTGAAATAACAAAAAAATTGAAGATGAGTATTTTATTTGTAATATTTTATATAAGGTAGAAAATAAATGTCCCGAACGCTTCAGTAAAGAAAACATGTTCCTGATTTGACGCACAACATCTTAAAAGTCTCTTTAGTTGGATAAAGACTCTCGTCTGGGAATGTCATATTCTCTCAAAACTAGAGGCTTATGTTTTTTCCAGTATTGGAAGTTTATGGAAAGTTCTTTGAAATTCATCGAAAGTTTGGAAAAGTTGTGGAAATTTTTGAAAATGGATGCGAATGTTTTAAACTTTTGGAAAGTTGTGGGAATTTTCGAAAACTGAGGGGCGATTACCTAACTTTCGCAGATCCAACATCATACTTCCCACATTTTACCTGTAATTTTTGGAAAATTCACGATACATGTGACCGTTGAAATTCAATCGTCAATCATTAGTTCAAGCATTAGTTCAATCATTAGTTAGTTATGAGAATGCCTGCAGCTTTTGGAAATCTGTTAAGCTTTTAGATGGTAATGAAAATGTATGTAAGTTTCAAAGCTTGTCAACTTTTATTCAAGGTTTAGAATTTTTATCACATTTATGAAATAATGAATGGTCTTTTCCAATTTAAAGAGCAAAATGCAGGAGGCTGGTGTCCTTCACAGTGTACAACACAAACCAATCATGACTCCATTGGTTCTGGCTCTGTTTTCATACTTTCCTTTGAATGAACGATGTTAGGTGGTACAGATGTTATGAATGGATACACCAGCTTATTACGACTTAGCTTCTCAGTATGGACATGATTTTATACATATGGAAAATATTACTCACATCAAGTTGGTAATTGGGTATAAACTTCAAACAATGGAAGATACAAATAGTAATGGAGCCTCGGATTGGATTGACGCTTTTGTTGACAAAAGACATGCCCTCGTCGAAATTTCAGGCGATGAATGAAGACTGGGTGTTTGGAATGCTAGAGGTGTAGATGATCTTAAGGAAAGGGAATTCTGGGATACATAGCCCATAAGGAAGTCTGACGTTTTATGTGTACCTGAAACAAAGAGGGATTGTGAGATGAAAAGGATTGAAAATGGACACGAACTATAGTGAGGAGTGGAAAGTGAATCATGTGGTAGCCAAGGAGTCGGTCTGATTATTATGAATGAGAGAGTAAAAGGCATGTCAAAAAGTATGAATGTGTATCTCCTAGATCACAACAGGCTAGAATGAAATTTGGAATCAAAAGGCTATTTATGATAGCATACTACTCTCCAGTTTATGGTGATAGTAGTGATATTAAAAATACCTTCTCGGCTGGTGTTCAACGCGAAGGTACGGACAGGGTACTTGGTCATTTCGGAGACCCAAAAATAAACCATAAAGAGAAGAAATTGATTAGCTTATGCTTACAAAAATGCTTATTTATTACAAATACTTGGTTCAGGCACAAAATGATCCACATGTATACTTGGTGCAGGGGTGAAAGCCACAGTAAGATTGACTTTGTTATAGCGGATGAGAGACTGAGAGGGCTATTAAGAGAAACAAGGGTTATGAGAGGTTCTGAATGTGGAACAGGTCACTCACTCTTGTGACTATTCATTTTCTTCGTGGGAACTCATTTATATATTCAAGTAGCATCTACATAAACATGAGAGATACATAGATCAAATATCCACATTTTGAACCCCTGAATCAAAAAAATGTTTTTTTACAATGATGTCAATCTGTAGACACGATAAATTTCGAAAGAATTATCCCATTGGATTGCACTCATGCACACTTTGTTAAAGTCTAAAAAGAAAGAACGAGTTCGCCAACCAGAAATTTCTGACCAACGGTCACAACATTTCAGGAGAAAAACGTGAAATAAGATCAAAAATCTTTCACTATATTGTGTTCTAACACGTGATTTTTTCATTGATGTAAAAAAATATAAAAGTGTCGTTCAATTCAACTTTGAAAAGAAAAACTCCCGAGAAAATATATTTCCTTTTAAAATTCTCATCCATTGATCATTTCTAAAATTAATTGCAGTAATAACCTAACTTTCCTGCATCAACTTCATTTTAGTTATGTAAAAATATTTTTTTCTTAGTATAATTCTATACAAATTAAAGATAGGATGTTCAATTGTTCAAGATATATGGGTATATTTGAAACGTTCTTTCTTATTCAGCAGAATTACAAGGATCACAAAATGATTTAGCCTTTTCACATTCTCATCTCAATGAGAAGGTATTGGTTTTAAGTAAAAATTGACTCTCGCGCATTTCATTATATCTCCATGTTTCGGGACTCCCTGAATTAAAAAAAAATAGGTTTTATGATGGTGTCTGTCTGCCTGTTCTCGTTGTCGTCGTTTGTACACTGGATAACTTTTGAAAGACTACTCGTAATTTGATTGGATTGTGCTTTGGCATACGACGTTTTTAGAGACCAACATGGAAAGTCGAGTTCGTTTACCAGCCATTTTTGACTAACCGTTCTGATTTTATCCATCTAAAGTGCTATTAAAAAAATAAATAATTCCATTTTCCAGCTAAAGTATACGAGATACGAAAATAATGCTGAAGATCAAATTGTTCATTAGAAAAATGTCTACAAATTTTCTAGGAAATATTTTTTTGATAAGATGCACTGTTTTTGTTTTAATTGTGAAGAATGTTATTAAAAATAAAGAATTCCATTTTCCGGTCAAACTATGCAAGATTCGCAAAAATGCTACAAAACAAAATTTCTCACCTCAAAAAGATCTACAAGTATTCTAAACACCTTTTTTAATACATAGCATAATTTTTATTTTATTTATAAGCAATAACATAAAAAATAAAAAAATTTATTGAAAAACGATTCAGATACAACAACCGAAAAAACGTCTCCAAATTCCTCATAGACTCTTATTTCATTAAATAAACAGTTTTCGTATTAATCGTTAAAATATGCTATTAAAAATAAAAAAATTCCATTTCATGGGAAAATGACTCAAAATACAATAAAATGTTTAATGAAATAATTGTCCATCCAAAACCGATGTCCCGTTAATTAATCAGACTTTACCTATATCGAATCAAAAATCTGAAAAAATCAGAAATCCGGCTGCTCTCCAGACCACCTCACTCCATTCACTTCCCCTTACCTATCGTCCCCTCACTACTCACTACTTACTACTCACATTACACACAAAAATATTCCAATACTATTTTCTATGCTTAAAATACAAACTATGCCTCCTACCAGAAAATATTCAGAGGCAAGTTTACAGGTCTTCGTAAAAGCAATAATTTTGGTATTTCCACTTTCTTTCGTATTCCGCCTTATTTAGCTCAAAATTTGAATTTTCGATTTTTCTAGAAAATTCAAAAAGTTGTTATGACATTATTGTAGGGCTTTCAAAAAGCAACTTTTTTCTTATCCTGACTCTTTTATATCGTGCATTGTTTGGCTTAAAATTCTTATTTTCGTTTCTTTTTTTGAA
>JAUMHM010000031.1:10750265-10760282 GCA_032362435.1 Melikaiella ostensackeni
CAAGGTCGATGGGATGTAAATATGATGGCTGATTACTGCTGGTCATTGAAGAGAGAAAGTGATGAGAACGGAGTGAAACGTAAAAGGAAACCGCTCGTAAGATCTTTCGAGGTTAAAAAGGTTATAAACCGTGAGAAACAATGAATGTAGGGATAATTCCCGATATTCAATGTAAGGATTCAAAAATTGTAACAAAACTCTGTTCGGATAAATTCGTTCGACCTTGATCCTCACCTGATGGGGAGAAAATGACCCCAGATTTGGATTTAGTGACCCCAAAAACGCCTTATAAAAGTGGTTTCCTACGATTCCATGGTTTTTTCTTCTTTTTGACCTTGGCATGACCTTGATCCTAACCTCATGGGGTCAAACTAACCCCGGATTCGGACTCAGCGACCCCAAAAACGCCCAAGAGTAGAGGTTTTCTCTAATTTCATGGTTTTCTCAATTTTGACCTTGGGATGACCTTCATCCCGACCCAGTGGAGTGAGAATGACCAGGTATTCGGATTCAGCGACCCCAAAAACGTCTCAGAGTAGTGGTTTACGCCGATTTAATTGTTTTTTCTCATTTTGACCTTCACTTGACCTTGATATTGACCTGATGGGGTCAAACTGACCCCGGATTCGGATTCAGCGACCCCAAAAACGTATAGGTATGGTGGTTTAGCTTGGGATTCAGAAAACTTTTTTTTGTGGGGCTGTGTTATGTAACATTCTCTTCAGTTCAGTGGAATTCTCCTAGGTTTGGCAGAATTTTCTTAAATTCAGTCGAATGATTCTGAATTCGCTTGAATTCAGCAGAATATTCTTGAAATCAGCCAAGTTCTCTTGAATTCAGTAGAATTCTTTTGAATTAAGCATAATTCTCTGAAATTCTGTATAAATATCTCGTAAATACAGTAGAATTCTCTTTAATTATGTAGAATTCTCTCGAATTATGTAAAATTCTCTTCAATTCAGCTGCAGGCTACAATCCTACAAATAAACTTTCCTTCCTATCCTACAATTCTTAAAAAGCAACAACTCACTTATTTAATTTATTTTTATAATCATGTACAAACAGGAGCTCTGTTTGCCACTTTCCGTTCTCTTCAGTTTCATATTGCTGTTCTCTTTTTAAGTTTCAAATCATATTTTGCGCCTCTCTTCCTGATAGACAGCGCCATCTTCATTGTACTTCCACCAACCTGCGTAATTTAACCTCTCCACTCTCCAAACCAATTCTTTTTCCTGACCAGAAACCTAACATTATGGCACAATATTATCTCCGGAGGCAAAACTATGAACTTCGAAATCATTACTCTACATAGCCATGGCCAAATAGGTCACGCTTTATCTGCAAGGAGTAAATTCTCTCCGGACCTCCGGACCTAGCTCTTAAGTTAATATGTCCGCCAAATTATATTCGTGGTTATATATTATATTTATAATCATGAATCATATTAGACAATCATCCAAGATTCTTTCTTTTGTCGCTTAGTCATTTTCACCTCACTCGTCATTTGACTTAGAAAAACTGAGTCGCGCCACTCAGTAAATTTAAAGTCCCTACTGGCGACTCGAAGCGCAAGCGCGACTTCGATATTCGTTCCGCGCTTGTAAACTATTACGGAGCGAACACGAGTCGATCATGCGAGACCTTCTTCAGCGACTTCGACAAAAAGGCCCATGCTTGTTAACTTTTCACTGAACCAACCACCAGAGAAGATGGAAGTGACTCGAGAAGACGACGACTGGACTAGCGTAGCATCGAGGAAACGTAAGAGAATCCCAGGGTCAGGTTTGCATAAATCCTATTCATCTACATTTAGTAGCGCCAAGACCACTGCCGCTTACCATTCAAAAGAAGTCCCTAACGCGAGTAATTTAAATTCACAAAATCGTCTGTTTATTCTGTTCGCGCGTATTATATCGGAGACTATCGTGAAATTATCTCTTGTCTAGAGCAGCAAGGCTTCCAATATTACTTGTATAAAAACTTTGACTCGCCCCCTGTCCAACTCGTCATCAGAAACAATCCCACCACGTGCCCGAAAGATTCACTCCTCTCTGAACTTCAAGAGGAAGGGTACACAATTACTTAGGTTATTCGCATGAAGAACTGTCAAATTAAGAAAGCCATGCCTATGCTTCTGGTAGAGGTCCCAAATACACCTCAAGAATATCCACCAATAATAAATAAAAATCTCATAATACCTCCCTAAAGCCAGCTGCACAAATTACACTAAACGAAAATTCTACACCCAAACACCCCCCCCCCCAGTCAGTGCCTCGCCCCCGCGAAAATTATCGCTCCATAGCGCTGCCGTTGCGCTTATATCACAAGAACATGTGATCAAATAAAATAAAATCACTTCAGCAATCGCATCCAATCAAAATACACCCTGTCAAGTTATTCAAATTAATCTAGTAAGCCCCTTAAAAAGAGCTACGACTTTAACCAACGACATAATGGGGGGGGGGGGTAATTATCATAACTGAAGCTTTGAATTCAACCTCCGAGATTATAGGTAATATACTTGTTCTTGCTATCGAAAATGGTCACCTTCAATAATAATACTCTAAGAATGGAAAATAGAAAAAAGAACAATCACTATAAAAATAATGTTTTGGAACGCTCAGGGCATCCTTAATAAAAACATTAATTAGTCATATACCTCTACAAGATTAACATTATCATTTGTTTGCCTAGTGAAACTGTACTACGCGAATGCCTACGAGTCAATCTAGTTCGCACCCTCGGTAGTTGCTGTAAATCACCTGAACGCCAAACACTTAGCTTGGAATATCAGAACAACTAACAAAAATTGGAAAACAATTATTTGGAAACCTTATTAACCGAAAATTAATAAGTATAACTAATCTCACCTCTAGTATAAAACTGCAATTCATGCTACAGTCCCTCAGACTACCATCAACAAATACGATCCACCTCTCAACCCGGAGATTGAAGACATTATCGACACTCGTAATAAGCTCTATCAAACGCATCGAAAAACGGAACGCTTCATCCTCAAAAATACATTTAACCACCTACGGAAAACTATAGCAATTAAAGTTCAAGAGCATAGTGTAAAAATTGGAATACAGAAGTCAGTAATCTTCAAATAAAAGATGGAAATATATAACGTATGACTAAAGCTCTAACGAAGCTGCGAACTAAAATTCCTTAACTCAAAAACTCCGATCAAACTTTTGTGCTTTCACTTCAAAGAGATTACTCGCACAGAAATAGCCAAGAAAATCAAAACTACGAAAAATAATAAAGCATCCGGCCCTAGCTCAACCTCAAATTTCGTTCTTAAAAAACTTCATATTTCATGCCTGATCATTTTACATAGCGATCGCTCAATATGCACGTAGGCATATGCTCCCGTTAATTTGTTAATGTAGGAACCTATATATGATCCTATATAGGATCATATATAGGTTCCTATATAGAATCCTATGTAGATACCTATACATTCCCCTAAAGGGGAAACCTATAGCAAGGACAATAGTTTTCAATATAGAATCCTATATAGGTTCCTAATATTATTTACTTAATTCAAAAATCAATAAAATTTTTCAAACTTCAATAATAGTAATATAGGCCTATACTTTTAGTGTATATATGTAATTGCGCAATCCAACAGTCAATAAAAACTACTGCGCAGCTTTAGCTCTCATAGAAATCTACTGCACAGCATTTATTAAATTTTTGAAAATATTTGTTTGGAATAGATCGTTATATAGGTACCTACATTGGAACCCATATAGGTTCCCAAGTCCCTTCCTATAGGACGTATAGATATAGACGTAATGTATAGATTCCTGTATAGGATCCTATATAGGTTTCTATGAGGGATCCTATATAGGTTTCTATGAGGGATCCTATACAGCGACCTATGTAGGTATTTTCAGTAGGGTAGTACGTGAAAATCTCTTGGAGGTGTTTAAAAAGTATTGTATGTTAAACCCAGTGTGAGGGTGTACGGATGCAAGTTAGAATTCAACCAGTGTCTACAAATAAAGGACGATAAAACGAATAATGAGGCATTTTATTTTCAGAGCGATTCGGCGTGATCGTGCAAGTGAGGGCAGAAGTGCTTATCTATGGTTAATATATGAGAAAAAGTGCACTCTATGCATTCCCTTGCATTTTTCAAGTTACGTTCGTGAAAGAGTGGTGTATTTACATAGTTGACAATTCTAAATTGCCGGATTAGCGAATATTATAAATCCACTCTGCAAATACGAATAGGATAGGTAGTATATATATATATATATATATATATATATATATATATATAGCTCTCACAAACGTAAAATTGCGTATAATACACTGACAGAATGGCCAACATGCTCCTATATTTTGTAGTAGAGGACACTGCAAAAAACACATCGACAACAATGAAGTCAAGTGTACAGACTGTGGCTTGTTCTATCATCAGCAATGTGTAGAAAAACTAATAAAACTCGCTAATGGGAAGATTGCGAGATGCTGCGGATCCAGATCTGGCTCCCCAGTGTGTGATAATAGAGATCTAATCTCTACTTAAATAAACAATGAGTCAGTAAACAGATAAAGTATCTCCGAAAGTACCACAGAGTGTGTCAAAATGCCAAATAAATCTGGATCCTCTCCTAAACAAAGTTCCGGCTGTTAATGCAATCGGTGCAAAGATAATATGTAACGCTAGAATAATTTATATCATAGTACTGTATATCCCTCCTTCGCTGAATCTAGAGAATTTTAACTTAGTTCTTCACACGCTTGCAAACATATATGAATTATACAGGAATAATTTAATTATCACTGAGGACTTAAATATTAAATACTTTCTCCAACATCATGAACAGCTGGTGTTTGATAGGAAAACTGATGAAGTTTATCTATCAACGCAATCTCCTAGTGTGAGCCAAGTGAATAATATAAAAAACAAGAACAACCAATGTTAATACCTAATACTCACTAATTTACCTTTAGTAATCGAAAACACCAGCTGTCCAATGGTGAAGGAATACAGCTAACACCCTGCATTATCAGGCGTTATAAATACAGCTGCGGGATCTATCCCACAAGTCAAATTCGCTAAATTCCTAACAGCGAGGTATGATTTCAAAAAAAATGGGGACTACTCACATTTATATACACAGCTATATAACATTGATTGAGAGCCATTGTTTAAGTATATAGATCCTGCTAAGGCGTGCGATTATTTTTATAATAAAATCTATAAGGCATTTGAGGAGCAGATTCTTAAATATGAACCAAATCCCAATTTTCCGAAATTTCCTGTCTAGTACTCAAAAAAATTCATTCTATGCATGAAAACTAAAGAAAAAATAAAATTGAAATTCTATAAAATCAAAGATGGAGCAGCGAAGTATTGTTTCTTTCAACTTAGATTTAAAGTGAAAGAATTGATTTTCTGATATAACAAAGACAACTCTACCAAAATTGAACAAAAACTCAGGAAATGATCATCTCAAATATAGAATCTTATGACTAAACTCAAAGGGAGACAAGAATACCAGTTATTCTTCATTATAAAAACAGAGAGATTACGGACCCTGAGGAGTGTGTGAATGCTTTCGCCGATTTTTTCAGTAGTATTTACACCAATAAGAAAGAAATGCAGAATATAAAAGATGATGGCATAATCGATAAGCCTATTCTTACCAGAAAATCGGAAGTTGCACAAATTAAACAAGCGCAAGTTCTCATGCCAAGTAGCTTTTCTAAAAAACTATCGGCTGGCACTTACCAGATACCTTGCTTCTCAATCAGTAAATTCGCATCCACGTTTCATAAATCGCTAACTTTTATATAGAACTTATATTCACGAACTGATAAATTCCCACAAGTCTGGAAAACAGCAAGATTTTGTCCAATTTACAAAAAAGGTTTAAAATCTCACATAACCAACTACATGCCAATATCGATGTTGTGAAATTTTTCGAAGGTTTTTGAGAAATGTACAGCCCAAAAATCAACAAAAAGTTTAGAACCGCTACTTTGCCAGGAGTAACATGGCTTTGTGCCAAAACAATCTACTATGACGAATCAAGCTTCTTTCACTCAATATGAATCCGAGGTACTAGCGGAGCAGAATCAGGTTGACGCTATATGTATGTATTTCTCTAAAGCCTTCGATAAGCTCAGTCATAAGGTCATAAGGTGAAGGCTACTCTTCAAAGCCATTCACTCCTAACTCAGGGGTAGCGCAGGATTCAAATTTGGGTCCAGTCCCATATGTTATTTATATTATGGATATGGTAAATGGTGGAATAACACCAATCTTAATCTTTGCGGACTACACCAAAATATTTCAAAAAATTTCAACTATCAGAGATTGTACAAAACGGCAAGTTGACAAAAGTAGTCACCATGAATGACTTAGGTATTCTGTTTAGCTCTGATCTAAAATACGATCCACATATTAATGCTACTATTAATTCGATATCGAAAACAATAGGTTTTATAGCCAGATCCTGCGAAATTCTTAAGAACAACAATACTATGGTGACTTTTTTTATCACTCTAGTGAGATCAAGATTGGGAATACGGCGCTATCATATGGGAACCGCCTCAAAGGAATCACCTAAATGCACTTGAAAAATTAAAAGAAAATTCCTTAAAATCTTGTCCTTCAAAAAGGAAGGGTAATACCTACCAATAGGTAGAAATCATCTAAAATTATGTAAAAAGACGGCATTTCATTCTAGACAAAGAGAAGTATTCTATATTCCAACAAAAAATAACAACTTGATTAGAAACTCACCGATTTTCCGAATGTGCACTATCGTGAATGACTTTGTTCTTGAACGCTTGCATCCAAATAAGCTACTTACCTGATTTTTGGAAAACAGATCACATCCTGGTTTTTCAGGAAAAAGACAAAGATCCATACCACCCAACGAGCTACAGGCCCATTAGCATTCTAAATATTATGTCCAGAATCTGTGAAAGAATAATACTTACTAGCGTAAACTATCACCTCGAGGAAAACAACAGCCTTAAACCGCAACAATACAGTTTTAGAAGAGGTCACTCTACGCAGCAAATGATGCTCAAGCTCACTGAAACCATTAGCTTAAAGTGTCTGTCATATAGGAATGCTCAGAATACTAATTAATTAAACTTTTCCGAAAGGACTTATCCACTTTATACACTTGTATTTTAACAACAGAAAATTCTCAGTTAAAATAAACCAGACACTCTTAGAAGAGAAGCCCATCCGAGCGGGTGTGCACCAAGGCCGCATTCTAGGACCGGTATCCTTCATTATCTATGTAAATGACATCCCTGAGGTCTCCGAAGTTTCAATTGGATTGTATGCATTGGATTCTACGCATTATTTACTTCATCCTGGTCAATCCCATAAATCTTAAAACTACTTAATCAAGCTCTTGACATCATTGAGGCATGGGTTAAGCTCTGGAGGATAAAAATTAATATATCAAAGTCAGAATCAATTTTTTTCTCAGTCAGGAAACCAGTCAAAATAGATATACCCAAAATGTTCAATAAATCAATAGAATAGAAAAACTCCGGGAAATACCTTGGGGGTGAACTACACATACGTCTCAATGGGAAACAGCATATCCAGCAAACTGAAGGGCGTCACACTCACTCAACAAGTCTGTCCCCCAGGACCACCCCTGAAAGACGTCGTGACCCGCGGAATGTAGATTCTTCATACTAAGACCTCAGTCCCGGTTGCCTTTCTTGGTTTCACTCTCCCCAGGAGTTGACCCCTAACTCTCCACCGAGGTAAGGTTGTTCTGTATGGAATAGTCCTTCCCTACGACGTCTACCGAGAATCACGTACGTTGATACCTCTGGACTACTCCCCGCCAATGAAGCACCGAACGGATGATCGGCACAAGCACTCTCCCGAATTAACGACCCTTCTGGGCATTGCCGTCGAGGACTTACATCCCCAGTTACCCTAGATGCCACTCTCATGTTAAGAGTGCCACCCTGCACCCTTTGTTACGAAATCGGATTCCGCTACAGCCAGTATGCCGTCGGTACCTCCTGTACTATTTCGGCCACCTAAAACTATACCTCCTACTGGACCACCCACCTCTTCAATACAAGTTACATTCACGTCTATTGTTTTTCACGTCCCTGTATGTATATCCCATTATATATCAGATGTAGTCAAAACAATGTACGATTTGATAAACACAAAAATGAAATGCAATGAGAAGTTTGTATTTGATATTTAATCCAAAAATTAGGAATATTATACGCGAAAAAGTTTGGAATGAGTATCACGTCCCCTAGAAAACTGTCACTTTGAAAAGGAAAACACTTTAAAGACAAATCAATAAACACGAAAGTGAAATGCAAAGAAAATTTCTTATGTGATATTCAATAAAAAATTAGGGATATTTTACGCAAAAAACTTTGGAATGAGTATCACGTCCCTCAGAAAACTGTCACTTTGAAACAAGAAACAATGTACAATCTGATAAACACAAAAATAAAATGCAATAAAAAGTTTGTATTTGATATTTAATCCAAAAATTAGGGACATTATACGCGAAAAAGTTTGGAATGAGTATCACGTCTCTTAGAAGACTATCATTTTAAAAAAGAAGACAATTTGAAGACAAATTGATAAACACAAAAGTGAAATGCGAAGATAATTTCTTATGTGATATTTAATTAAAAAATTAGAGATATTTTACGCAAAAAACTTTGGAATAAGTATTACGTCCCTTAGAAAACTGTCACTTTGAAACGCGAAAAAAGTTTGAAATGAATATAATGCCACTTAGAGAACTGCCGCTCTAAAAATAAGATGTTTCTTGTGCCAAAGAACACAGAAAAATGAAGAGGTGAGCTGCAATTATAAAAAGTGCAACATTTCTTTCAGATTGGGGGAAAACTTTGCCTTAATCGGGGAAAAAGAACCGTGAGGACTTTTCAAGTTTACAACCCAACTGCCATACCCACAACGGGAATGATGGTAAGATCCACGGAATGCGAGGCAAATGGTTAGTTTCTTAAAGATCAAAATAAAATCTATCTCCTTATGAAAATTTTTGTTGTACTGAAAAAGAACACCCAAAAAGTTTACAATTCAAAAACAGACTTCAAGACTACCTGTTTTTTGGGCTCATTGGGGACAGATGTATAATAAATGTACACAACAGGAAGAAAAAAGAGGGAGAAAAAAGAAAGAGTCCGCCAAAACCATCCTCGCACTCTTTCCTTTTTCCGTCTTTTTTATACTACTGGAGACCCAACATGTTTCGAAGCGAATTTAGACTTTCTCATCAGGGGTAATTTATAGGAAAAACAACGGGTATAAGATTGATAAATTGTCTGATTATAAAAATATTAATTTTACCTGAATTCCTGTGCATTGTTTCTATTCTGATTATTAGCTTCATTCTTAATTTGAATAATTCTGTTATGCGTATGCTTGTCAATAAAAGTAATAGGATAATGGTTTAGAGAAAGAATCTGTTTTCATACTTAAACATTCTTTTGATGGAATATAAAATGATATAATTTGAGAGCTTCATCAATTAAATTCTATGCCAATCAGTAATAATATAATTTTCATCAGTTTTTATCAAGGTCAAATCAAGAAAATTCAATCTACTTTCTGTTTGAACTTCAACAGTGAACTGTAAGCTTGGATATATACTTTTGAAAACATTAAGTAGAGTATCTACATTTTGTGCATGTAAAGATAATACAGAATTATCCACATACCTTGCATAAAAGTCCAATTCAAAATTAATTCTGTTGAAAACTTCATTTTCCAAATCTTCCATTACAATTTCAGCAATAATTGGAGACAAGACTGAGCCTATCGGAGTACCAACTTTTTGTTTGTAGAAAACCGTTGAATTGGAAATAAATAGCATTGAATAAGTATTCAATAGCATCAAGAAATTGTTTTTTCGTAGTTTCAGTGTGAAGTTTGATTGTGTCCCATCTATTTTCAATAGCAAATTTAACTCTTTCATATGGAATATTAGGAAACATGGCTATTACATCAAAGGA
>JAUMHM010000031.1:10766201-10780348 GCA_032362435.1 Melikaiella ostensackeni
TCTACATCTCTTATTATCTAATGCTAATCCAGCGACTCTCCGCACAATATATAACTTTATAAACACGTTTTTGAAAATTAGGGCGTTCTCTTTATTTGAATGATCACAGACAACTGTAGTGCTTGACCAGTGAGTGTCGAATTCTTTTGTACATATACCACTAATTTTCAGTCATACAAAGAAAGAAAAAGAAAAAGAAGAAAGAAAAAGATTCCATTTGACTAACTATATAACTAATAGTAACATAACCTCACATGTCTATAGTATGACTGGTATGAAGCTCACAACCCACATTTAATGTTATGTGTAATTTCACTTATGATTATTCAAAATGATTGTTTGTTGTATTTTTTCTTACGGGGGGCTTCGCCTCCCGAAACCCACTACGGGGGCTCGGCCCCTTAACCCCCACGGGGCACCTCCCTGGTCGCCATTTTCGATATTCTTTTTGTGAAAAATAGCATACGAGGCACGGCGCTGAAACTTCGCGAACGCCAGCTCGCGTGTTTGCTGTACTCGGGGGCTTCGCCCCCTCGTGCGTATTCAAAATTCTAGTACGCGCTGCTAAAATGTACAACTCATGTTTAAGAGAGCAAATATGAGACTGAAAATTCTAATTTTCAGACCATTGATATATGAGCTGCAACACATTTTATGCATTGTAGGTGTTCTAGTAAAGCTGTTTTTTTGAGACAAGATAAATGTCACTATATTTTCACTTAATTATCTTAGAAGAAATAGTAAGCGTGCACATATTACGCAACATTTGCAGAGGTAGATTAGCGTTACATCTATGTTAGAAAGGTGTGTTAATAGCGTTACATGGAGACGGGAGGTGGAGGGGGTGGCGCCAGGAAGTACGATTAGTTCGCCTACGTAATATTTGCATGCTCTCATGTACTTGTCAAAATATCTGAAAATTAAATGTCGAAATTCCACTTTATCCTCCTAGGAGGCAATAAAAAAAACTACTTTGCACTCTTAGGGTTTGGCGAAGGATGGAAAAGAAATCAAAATTACCATGATGTAGTTTATGAACAGCCACCTATAATAATGAAAGATGTTATCAGTTTTTCCTCTTCTGGCTTGAAATTATTTGTTACTCAATATCTTGCTATCCTTGTATTTTCGATAGTCTATAGGTTCAATGTTGTTTTTGCGGATCAGGCCTACCGTCGTTGGGCGAAAACGTTACATTATCCAATTTTTGTAAATCTATAGTAGAGTGATAAAGAGTTTTAGGCCTGTAGAGAAAAAACTGATGACATCTTTAACTACTGGATTTTATCTGGCCAAAACCCATACCATCAAAATAATATACCCCTATAATATCTAAAACTCGATTATTACTATTTTATTCATCTCAGCCTGCAAAATGCTTTTCATCAAACGGTAAACAAATCGTTAGACTAACAGTAATAATTCTAGTAATCTACCACGATAATAATTATTCACTTATAATAGCTTAATGAAATATTTGTGATAATATGATCATCAAACATAATTTTTATCATTCAGTACTGAAAATGCTTCGATCGTTTGCAACATCGCGATTGGTAGGATCTTCCGGTTTGGTCACAAATTATATTCTTGATCGGAGAGTACTAAATTATTTCAGGTAATCACTAATGGGTTTGCAATAGCACGTTGCGCGAAATCACATTCGAATTTCATTGTTTACAAAACACAATGGTAGGGAGGGTAGTAATTAATGTGTTGACGGCATATCCACATGATTAGCATTACTAATGCTGAATAGTCGTATGCAACGTGCAATAAACGATTGCCCGCTCGTAATGTGGGACTTCTGTCTTGCACAGACTTTATAGGCGGCTATTGTTCCCAAGCCAAAAAAAATTATAAACGAATTCAACAATAGGGAAACCCAGAAGAACCTGTTGCTGTTTGAAGAAGAAGAGGAAATTTTAGTGAATTTTACAACTCCATTCACTCGAATATTGGACACGTAAGTTGAGTCACTGGCTACAGATCGGATAGCCGAATATAAAATACAGAAGAAAAATGAGAAATTAAAATGAAATTTTGATCAAGAAGTTATGGAGAAGAAATTGGGGATATCAACAAGTAGTGAAGATTCTTATTTTCTAGAATATTTACCTAAAATTTTGATATCCTTTATCAAGTAACTTTATCGTATCATACGATCGAACTTATTGGGATCTGAAATCTAGATTGACCCAGTGTCGCAAACTAACGCAAGGAGGTCGGATTTTCGAAATGCATTTCAATTTGTACATAAAAGTGATTTTACTGTTCTTCTGCGGAGTGAAAACCAAACCATAAATATTCAAAAAGAATATTTATCGAAAGAAAGTGTTTCAGATCGAATTTCCATCATATGTAGTGAAAAAACACGTTTCTTGTTAAAACTGTTTCTTCTAAAAAAAAAAAAAACATTATTTTACCATATCATGTGAATATCAACACATCCTAAGCTTAAATGAACTTCAATTAGCGTATATAGCGAAAAATAATTTGATCTAGAATATGAATAATAATAGACGATCAGAACTGAAATACAAAGTCTAACCTAACTTTTAGGTTATGCGTTTTAGATAGTAGATATTTCATGTATAAATCAATATATTACTATATTACATTGAATTTAATTTTGTATCAAAATAAGATCATTCAAGCTTTTCACATACTGAAACTTACATGATATAGTAAAATAATAATTTTTTTGAACGTTTTTGCCTGGAAACGTGTTTTTTCACTGTATATGATGAACATTTATCTGAAACACTTTGTTTTCGATGAATAATAATTTTTATTATTCATTTATCATTTTAACCCGCACACAACAATCGTTAAATCATTTTTATGCACAAATTGAAATGCACTTTAGAACAATTAAACCCTCCGTCGGGCGCAGCTGGCCTGAGAAGCCAGAAAAACAGTTTTTTGGATGCCTCTCCTCTCCCTGGCGGCCAAGCCGGGCACCCCTCTCAATAGTTTCCTGACCCGAGGCCTGGAACCACAAAAAAGAAGAATTTTCCTCAAAACATTGTCTCATCAACATGTGATTGAACAACTAGCACGGCGAAGTCTGAATACAAGTGGAATGCCGGCTCGGCTGCAAATCCGCTTGCAAAGGTTTTTACCTGAAGGAGAATGTGAAAAGTCTCGATCCCAACCTCCCAAAAAACGCGAGTGTGGAATGTAAATGGCTGAAACCGAATTCAGAAAGATGAAAAATTACGAATGTCAAAATTGTCATGAACCGATCTGCCTAAGCCACGTAAATGCGCTGTGCCAGACCTGTTATTCAGCTGCTGATTTCGAAGTATCAACGTCGATTTCTTTTCCGATCAATTTTGTATATTTGCTTTCGTCAGATCCTAGCGAAGGCTACCCTACCGATTTCTGAATTAAAATTGATTAGGGGGGAAGGGGGGCTAAATTATGTAGGTGGCCTCTCAGGCCGGCTGCGCCTGATTTTGTTTCGTTCAGAGGTGCGCCCGACGGAGAGTTAAAAATCAGTCTAAGTTTGAGAAAAAAAATTTCTGAAGATGTTTCAATTATATACATAATATTATAATTTTATTCACTTAAAATTTGTATTAAAAAAGGAAAATAAGAAAAAAGATATAATGTTTCACTATGGTCAGTATAAAAAATATAATCCATATTTTCCATATGTCCCATGGTTAAGAAATGCCTAAAATCAGAAGTCGCTAACTACAGACCCTTATTAATATTTAATAACATCTCCAAAATATTTTCATCTCACCTGCACCTGTTACGCAAAACTGTCTGTGGAAAGGTCGTCACAGGGGTTCCAATCAAGAAATATCCTGGGGTTAAGGGCAGAAGGTCGTCCGGATTGGATGAAAGAGGTGTTAGCGAACGTGAATTGAGGATTGCCTCAGTCTCGACATGAGTATGTGACTGCATATAAGTTAAAAGAGCAGTACCTGCAATTCGTGTGAAGTTTCTTCATAACGACTTCACCGCGTCTTTCCACATACCTCTGAAATGAGGTGCTCTGGGTGGAATAAGATGCCAATCAACCGCTTTCTTAAAAAAAAAATGATTGAATTTCTTTGTTGTTTTCAAATGATTCAATCTGTTGATAGAGTTTAGTACCAAAAAAATTGGTGGCGTTATCCAAAAGTAGAGAGTGCGATATTCTTATTCGAGCAAAAAAGCGCTTTAAACAAGCCAGGAATTTTTTGTCGTTGAATTACTGGCCAATTATAAGTGGACTGCCTAATGGTCTGACAGACAAAAACCGAAACGTCAGTTTTCACTCTTGAGACATTTCTGTGACGTCGTTTTTTAATAAAAAAAGAACCACAATAATCCACCCCCACGTTGACAAAAGGGTTGAGAGAATGAGCGAAACTCTACTTTGCGGTAAATTCCCCATAAGATTGTTGGTTTCGCGGGGCTTTGCTCAAAAGCATTGAATGATGTGTCTTGTGGTATTACGACCGTCAACTGGCCAGAAGTCTCGCGTGCGTCATCCGATGTCGCGTTATTTTCCGATAGTAGGATGTTTTCGAGAGTCGGGTAGGTTAGCGTGAGTTCATCTACTTCTAACTGTGAGAAGAGCTGTCTTGAAAAAAGAGTTCGAGTTTGAAAGGCTGCTTTTAGAATTTATGGAAAGCTGATGCGACAATAAGAGCAGTTCCTTTGGAAAGGCTTCTGCTTGTGTCATTTTAATTAACTCTTGAAAAGCATTATTACATTCGTTTTTAGAAACTTGTCCTATTCTTTCAAGAGATTTGTCTTTGTTTGTTACGTTATGGACAGACAGTGGGCTGAGACACCTGTGAGATTTTTCAGATTGCTGAATTTTCTGAGAATTTCGTTCTGCTTTTCGCTTTCCTTAACAGTAATTAGAAGTACAAGAGTTGAGGGAGCCTTGGTTTCAGGAATTTCATGCTTGTGAAAAGACGATTGTGGACAGGTACCAGAGTCCTGACTCAACCATTAAGGGCCCTGAGTTCATAGACTCTTTTCTAAGAATTCTTCAAGGCTTTAACTTCTTCAAATCATATCAGCAGGGTTCTCAAGAGTAGATACATACATGCCGCCAGTCTTAAGGCTGAGATACTGCTTGAATAAAATTTCCAAAGTTGTTGGATAAAAATTTTTGATAAAACAATAACCAGACCGAGTGAACCTAAAGGGTAGAAGAGTTTTGAATTTCCAGGTAGTATTGAGCGCTTTATGGTAGGCTTCTTGAAATCAAGTCAACTCACTGTGTAAAAACTAAGAGCATTTGCCGCTTCCCAATGAAGTCCTAAAGCCTTTACGGTTGCAGTGTGATTTAAAAACATAAAAGCCTTCGAATTTCAAGTGGAGAAGCTTTTTGTTAATTCAGGATCATTTGATTCCCATTTTCGCAGATTGAAACCGCCTCTTTGGAGAAGATGTATTAAATCATCTAGAAGGTTGATTGGATTTCGGAATGCTTTCGCACCTGCGAGGAGGTCGTCAACATAAAAATCTCGTCTTAAAATCTTGGACGCAGTCGGAAAAGTCTCACGTTCGTCCTCGACTATCTGATGGAGGGTACGAGTCGCGAGAAAGGGAACGCAAGCAGTTCCAAAAGTTACAGAATTCAACATGTAAATTTTTACTGGTTTCTACGGCGAGTCACGCAGGATCTTTTGGAAAAGACTATCTTTACTGGATACTCGTACTCGCCTATACAACTGCTCGATATCAGCAATAAGAGCGTAAAGAAAGCATTGAAAATGGGTAATTGTTGAAAATGGATCTTCCTGAATGTTTGGACCAACCATGAAAGTGTCGTTTAATAAAACGCCGGAAGATGTTGTGGCAGAGCCGTCGAATACGACTGTGACTTTCGTAGTGAGATTCGACGTTTTCACCACTTTGTGATGTGTCAGGTAGAATCCGTGATCAAGAGGTTCGTTATCTTGAACTGCAGTCGTGTGTGACTCTTCAAGATATCCTTGTATACACTTTAAGTATTTTTCTTGAAGAAAGGAATCTTTCTCGAATTTTCGTTCGATGAAGTAAAAGCATTGAAAGACTGTATTTCTTCAGTTTCCAAAACAATTCTTTTTCTTATTGAAAGGGAGGTTAATGCAATAACGACCTGATTCACTTCTTTGAACATTTTTCTTAAAATGTTCTTCGCAAGCTAATTCTACACTGGACCTGGCCTTTGAGGTGAAGTCTGCCTCTAATTCCCAAAGAATAGGCAGCTCCTGGAAATTAATCAGGATGCAGGTGATTTACAAAATTCAGGATCAGTTAAAGTAACACCTTCAGGGATTTTTAATTAATTTTTCATCGAGGGGTCGATTGGGCATTTAATTTAAAATTTTTTCAAAATCAAGAACGTAAGATTGATTTTAGCGTCTGTCTACTTATCATTTTTTTTCTTCGAAATCCTAGGGATGATGTATCAAATTCTTCTGTGATTGAATTGCATTAAGGGCAAAAATCTAAAAAAAACTCGGCAAGGTTGAAACTCGCCTCTATTGTTTAAAATATCAACAATTGTGGTGCCTTAAATGACCTGAGAAGAAACTCATGAGTGACAGCTTAAGATTTGTTGAGGAACAGGCTGAAATTCGGAAGAAATTGACTTTTCTGAAGTTTACCCTTGGAAATGAAGAAGAATGTGATGCTTTCTTCGACATTTTTGGCAAGTATTTGTTCGACAATCGATGGTACAATGATGATCATTCAAACAATTGTGGCAGAGCGATGTCTTTTTAATTTCGATATACCTTTCATCTAGAGAAATTTTTTGGAAGGATGAACATGACGGTGGAATGTGAATTTCATTACAAATGGGACATGCTGGTTTTGTTGTATTTTCTTGTGAGTCAACCAACGTTTTCATGCAAGATTGTGATAGTTTGTAATTAGAATAGGACTTGAAGTTTGCTTCACTTGAATCGTTCTTTTGAAATGAACTCTGTGTCATATCTTTAAGGGATTCTTCCCCTTATTATTTACTATAATTACTTAATTTTTCTTCAACGATGAAAATGAGGTGCACTTCCCATCGATCTTCTGCCTTGACAAGTGCCTTTAAAGCTCTGACGTCAGTTGTACGATTTTTTAAACATTTTTTGGCAAGTCCACTAATCGTGTGAAAACTATTTTCAAATTGGAACCTTTTTGACCTGTTGGCTGTATCTTGTTCTGGAGAAACGGCTTGGTCTTCAATTTTATCTTGGACTGTTTTAAATTCGTCCCAAAATGAACGATGTTTAGTTAACCGTAATTGTATATCGAGTGACTCTACTTCCGTTCTCTCGTCATTTGCATTAAAAACATTTTCGAAGCAAGTTAATTAGTGCTCTTTAAAGGTTTTAAATTTTCCTGAACGAGATTAAGGCGTGTTTTGGAAAGGTGAATGAAATTGTGAAAAGAGATTGGAACTCTCTTGACTTACTAGTACTGATGAGTGGACTTGTGATATCTTTCAGCTGAACATGCTAATGCTGTTGATGAAAGTCAATGTTCTATACGGCACTTTGCAATTATAAAATACGCCCGGTTTGTAAACCCTTATTATGATTCGGATACAAAAGCGTAGTAAACTTAAGAGCATACAAAAACTTCTTTGAAATTACAAATTATGGTAAATAGACAAAATATTAAATTTGTTTCAGTTGGAAATGATAGAATTAATTGTTAGGACATAATAGCTCCAACATTTAAAGATCTACTGTGGAAGTGAGAGTTTCCGATATGTAAAAACCCGAAGAGAGTATATATCGTAACCCAATGCCGGGATTTAGGAAAAATTTCCATTCAAGTGTCACCTTTTCTCTAAATTCCTGGTTTATTCAGGAATTGAGAACATTTTCAGGTCATTTCTCTAAATTCCTAGAGCATTTTGAGTATTTCGAAAAATCTAAAATTTAGGCATAGAATTAGTCTTCATTTTGTTTTATAATTTCTTAAGAGTTCAAAATTAAAGTACATTGAACTTGTATAATTTGAGCTATTTGTTACAAAGCGATTTGCAAACGTTAGACAGTGAATAAAATATGTTGAATACAGAATTTTTTGAATTGGGCCATGCCTACGTGTACTGAAAATTCGCTATGAATAGCCGGATTTTTTCGGTGCACGAAGACACAGCATTTTAATTAATTTTCTAATCAACCAGCTTTTTTTCTTGAAAGTATACTTTGTTCCAAGATTTAACCTTTTGTCTTTATATAGCAGCTTTATTTTTTATTGACAAAACCTTGTTTACAAGCATTGTTGAATTATACTTTCAAAATAAATGAATATCTATTGTTGTGCTAACAAATTAAGTGTTTTATCCAGTAGAAGACACAACCTCACCTTTTTGAATAATTTCTACATTCTATAAATAAACATGTTGGTCCTTCGAATCACGAATGTTCTAACGGGCATGTTTTTTCATCATGAAGTGCCGTGTAGAACATTAACTTTCATCGACTATTAGAGAATTGAAGAGACAGTGAACTTTAAAGAAATATCAGCTTAAGTGTGTTCAGTGCAGTGTTCGAAGTGACGATCATATTCCATAAGTGATCTTTCGACGACGCATACTCAAGTGATTATCAGATATTCGCAAGTCCTTATACAGAAACATTTCAGCAAAGTTTTAATCTTTAATTTTCAAAGAATCGTTATTTCAGAGACAATTCACTGGTTCATGGTCGAAATTGTAAAGCAAGCTAGCACCAGAAAGAAAAGTTCAACATCGGAGTCAGTTCCAGTATTTTTAATGATCAAGGTAAGTCAGAGAGTTTCGATTCCAATTTTTAATCCTTTTATTGGTTGTTTTTCCCCGAAAATCCTTTCATTGGTTCTTTTGAATGAAGTATTCCTTGATCTCAAATTAAAACTGGTTTCAATTTCATGATCGGTTTATGTTTTATTAAATTAATTCAAAATCATGCCGGAAACGAAAGACATTTCAAAGCTGAAAAAGCTTCGTGGCTCGGTGAAGCGACAGTTAACATCTTTCCAAAACATTTTAAATGCAATTAATGCGGATACAGATTTAGCTACACTCGATTTAGAGCGTAGATTCACCAAACATCTCACTTATTGGGATGAATTTGGAGTGATTCAAAATAAAATTGTTGATCTCACGACCACTGAAGAGGAAAATAAAGACAATGAGTCAGAAAGGGCCTCCTTCGACAATCTTCTATACGCGATTAGCGGGTTAGCTAAGAAACAAATAAATGGAAGTCACTTTTAGCGGCTTCCACTTCATCTCACCCATCGAGTGTAGCGTCAGAAGTGCATAGCAATCGCCGTTCATTGCGCGGAAGTTCTTTCCAACCATCCTTGCGTTTTGAACTGCCAAAAATTCAAATGCCTAATTTTCATAGCACCTACGATACTTGGCTTAATTTTTACGGTTCGTTCGAATCGATGTGTCGTGATAATGACGACATCCCTACTATCCACAAATTGTATCATCTGAAGGACTGCTTGAAGGATGAGGCCGCGAAAGTTATTGCGTCGCTCGAAACGACAAATGGAAATTATTCAGTCGCATAGGAACTCCTTAAAACTGGGTGCGATAATCGAAAACTCATAGTTGAGAGTCACGTGCGTTCCTTGCTTGAAACTCCACCAATTTCAAAGGAGTTTTTAATCCGTCATTCATTAGATCACATTCAGAAACAAGTAAGAGCACTCAAGGCACTTTCATAACCAACTCAATATTGAGATAGACTTCTCGTTTTTATGGTTAAAAGAAAATTAGGAAATAATACGTGAGAAAAATGGGAGGAATCTCAACAAGGAACAGACATACCTCTTTTTGAAGATATGATCGGACTTCCCGAAAAACGTGCGTTCATTGAAGGGTCGAAATCCATACAAGAGCAAATTTCATCTGAAAAACGATCTCAATTTTCTGAAAGCCAATCTTTCAAAATTAACTGTAAGCACTTTCAATCGTGCAAGAAAACAACACTCGCCTCTGACTCGAAAACTAGCCAAAATTCGTGCCCTGTTTCCTCAGAAAAACATCCGCTTCATTCATGTTCCTTATTCAACAGCATGACTCCTGAAAAAAGATACATAGAAGTCAAAAAGACGTCATTGTACCACTATTGCATTAAGGGCTTTCATCGCACCGTCGATTGTCGTGCAAGGCCATACGAAAAATGTAAAAGACCACATCACGTTCTTCTTCATTTCGAAAAAGAACCATCAGAGGAACCCAGTCCCTCCTCCTCGAAGTCTGCAATGACTTTAGCGAGTTTTCGGATTCAAGCGAACACACGGGTTGTCTTAGAAAGTGTTATGGTAGATATTTTGAATTCTGAAGGCGAATATCAATCTTGTCGGGCGCTTTAGGATTCTTATTCGCAGAGCAATTCAATTACAGAAAAATCAACCGAGTCATTAGGTCTTACCAGAAAACGAGTAGATATAAAACTCAAGGGTGTACAAAATCTCCACTCGAATATGAAGGACGTTACTTCGACAAAAATAAAATCGCGATATACTGATACTGAGATCGATCTTTCGTGCTTAATTTTGAATAAAATCTCAGAATATTCGCAGAATATTTCTATCAGCTTTTACGCTCAGAACAAATCTGCATCAAAGGTCAATCTGTCGTACTTCAAGAAACAGTATTAGGCTGGATTCTCGAGAGTCGTTTTTCAGACTCATCAATTTTTAAATTTTCCTTTCAAGCCACATGCAACTCAATTGAATTTCAAAAGCTGCCCATTCTTTTGGAACTCGACAACGAGTCCACGTCGAAAGTTCGATCAAACAATGAGATAGGTTGCGAAGAACATTACAAGGCTAATGTTCAATGTGAAAAATCATGTCGATATGTTGTCAAACTTCCATTTAACGACAAAAAAGAATCCCTTGGAAATCCAAAAAACACTGTTTTTCAGCGTTTTCGTGCAATTGAGCGTAAATTTGTAAGGGATCCTGTTTTCAAGGAACAATACACTGAGTGCATGCAGGGTTATTTTCAGGAATCACATGCGACTCTGATTCAAAGTGCTGTACCGGTTGATCGAGGTTTTTACCTCCCACATCACGCGGTAGTCAAAACTTCGAGTCTTATCACGAAAACAAGAATAGTTTTTGATGTCTCGACAAGAGCAACGTCAGAAACTTCGTTAGATGACTTTCTGAGAGTCGGTTCCACGATTCAAGAGGATTTTTTTTCAAAAAGGTCACTACAAGAATCCGGTTAGAGCTCTATGCAGCAAACCTGCTCGTTTAATTGTATAGTGCTAGCTCTCAAGCTCTTCCATTTCAAATAAACAAGACATACTTCTGGTCGGATTCCACAATCGTTTCAAATTGGATAAATATTTCATCCCACACTTTGAAAATATTTGTCGCTGAAAGAATCTCTGAGATTCAAGCCACCACAAGAGCTCAAGATTGGTGTCATGTTCCGACACAAGATAACCCTGCGGATTTAATTTCACTTGGTCAAACCCCGCAGGATTTCATTTAAAATAAGCTCTTAGTCAATGGGCCTCAGTGGCTTCATCACGACCCTGTAGCCTGGCCTTAAACGTCTTTTCAACGACAGGAAGTTCCAGAAGAGCGCGCAAACAATTTCACTCTGTCATTTAAGGTTATTCATGAGATCAAGACACCTGAGAATGACATTTCAATTCATTTCAGCGGTTTCAAAAAATCAAAAAGGGTCTTTTCTAATTGTCTTCGATTTATAAATAATGCCAGAGTCAAGGAGCCCTCAGCCAAATAGGTTGGCGCCATCACAGAAGGCGAAATGAACAACGTTTCTTAAACAATGCTCAAAATGACCTAATTAGATACATTTCCGAAAGAGTTCGATTTACTTTCGAAAAATAATAGAGTTGATTCCGAAAGTAGTCTTTAAAAACTCAATCCACTCATCGATCACGGGGTCATGAAAATGGGTGGGAGATTTACTCATGCAAATCTACCAGTATCACAGAAAAATCCGATTATACTTCCAAAGAATCGCCATATTTCTAAAATTATTATCGGTGGTGAACACATGAATCGCATGCAGGCAGGAGTCAAAGCGACACTCTATGGCGTTCGCGAAACTTTCTGGCCTATTGATGGGCGTAACACCACGAGGCATGTTGTACGACAAAGCATTTGATGTTGCAGAGCGAATCCAGGCGCGATAAATTACATAATGGGTGAGTTGCCCAAAAATCGGGTTTCATTAACTCGACCATTCACAAACGTGGTTGTAGATTACCACTGTAATCGAGTAAAAGTAAAAACATACGTCTGTGTTTTTGTATGTCTTGCCACAAAAGCAATTGACTTGGAACTTGCAAGCGATTCGTCCTCGGAGGCCTTTACGGCCTGTTTAAAAAGATTCTTCTCTCGTAGAGGAAAATCTGAATCTGTATTCCCTGATAACGCAACGACCTTTGTGGATGCTGACAAAGAATTACGCGAGCTCTATGAGCAAATCGACTCACTTGGAGAAAGTAAAATTATTCGAATCTTTTGTGATAAGAAAGGTATTAGCTGGCACTTTATCCCTTCTCGAACTCCTCACTTCGGAGGTCTCTGGGGAGCTGCGGTCAAGTCTTTCAAAAACACTTCACGCGAATCGCAGGTCACGCGCTGCTAACCTTTGAACAATTACACACGTATGTAGTTGAGATCAAGGCAATATTGAATTCGCGCCCTTTGACACCCCTTTCCTCCGATCCCAACGACCTTATCCCGTTAACACCAGGCCACTTCCTCATTGGAACCTCCTTGACGATCTTCCCACAAAAATATTTGCGCAGTGTTCAAGCCAACCGCCCAAACTGCTGAGAACTTGCTCAGCAAATGCGTCATCATTTTTTTAACAGATGGCAAGGATAATATTTAAACGAACTGATTTCACGCAGCAAGTGGAAGGTATCCATTAATCAAGAGGACATTAAGGTCGAAACCTTGGTAGTTATCAAGGAGGTCAACCTGACACCCATGAAGTGGCAACTGGGCCGCATTATAGCAATCCATCCTGGCCAAGACTGGGTAATCTGGGCAGTTACGATTAAAACTCAGTCGAGCAGCCTTGAAAGAGCATTAAAATTGATATATCCTCTTCCAATCAATCAATGTACAACGACCTTCAAAATTCAATATGATTTCATTCAATTCTTATTGTCATCTCACACCACGAGTAATTCCTACATCTGTAAGACTAGGCAGATGTTCCTGAGTGGGGAATTCGGAAATAGAATTTCAATGATATTTGTACTTTCGAAAATTCCTATCTCACAACATAATCCTTGGTTTATACCTCTAATGACCGAACGTGCTTTGGAATCAGTGCCAAGGGTTGAATCTATTGCACTTGTAAATCTACGGTACAACGTTGGGCCCATCTGGACACATTATCAAGGGCCTCTCATTTTTTCGGAACTTTCCCGGCCTTAATCGAACCTATGTACTATGACCTCCACTTATTCGTCACGACTAATCACAGCGATTTTCGGGAAATTTGTCACACCGCCGATGCGACTCATCACCCCCGAATGCCTGTTTCTACTACTCAACGATTCAGATACCTTTCAGCCTCCGTAGCGAAGACTTGCTCTCCAAATTATACTTTCAAAATAAATGAATATTCATTGTTGTGCTAACAAATTAAGTGTTTCATTTAGTAGAAGACACAACCTCACCTCTTTAAATAATTTGTACATTCTATAAATAAACACTCTGCTTGAATTCCAGATTTGTCTAAATACCTGAAACCAGAAAGTGTTATACATTCCTGAATAAACTAGGAATTTAGAGGAAAGGTGACACCTGAATAGAAGATTTTCCTAAGCTTCGCCATTCAGCTAACTTTCTAGGGTTTTTAGTCGAATCCTTAATTTTTCTAATTACCTACGTCATACATATCAAACTTAGTCACTGAAGGCTACACTAAGGTGGTCCAAATTTATACCTGTTGGAATTTTATTTTTTTATTTTTTTTATTTTTGGCCATCAGTCCCTCCTATTCGTTCGTTTTAAGAGGAAAAAAAATCCGTATTTTTTTTCCAAGACTGTCCAAAATTAGGATTAAGGTCTTAAGATAAAGATAAGGGGCTGTTGTATGTCAAGCATACATTAAGAACCCCGGCAATCTGCGATTGTCGACGGAACTTCGTTCAAATTTTCTCTCGAAAATTTGAAGGATGGCCTACGTG
>JAUMHM010000031.1:10785531-10797070 GCA_032362435.1 Melikaiella ostensackeni
CGCTTGGCAGACGCTCCGCGCGGGAAGGCTCATTACTTTTCAATCAAACCCTGTATATATATATATATATATATATATATATATATGTATATAATAGAATATTTAAAAAAATTCTAGACCCTAATGCCAACTCAAAGAACATCTTCTTTACAATTTTAAAGAGATTTTTATCCTACTCTCCATCTTCCTTATTCCAATGTATTATATTTTGACTCACGAAGTACGAGAGTTCGAGAATAAACTTTAAGCAAAGCAGTCATCTGCACCTTTGCTGTGACAGAGCTATTAAGGCTAACTTCAAAATGCACTAATTCCTACGAGAGCAAACTTTAACACTCGAGGACTTGTACTGATTTCGATCGCTTACACTGCGCGTGTCACGCTCATGCTGGACTTACCAGTTGAGTTCACCTTGGCTCAGTTCATATAGAGAAGCTTACGCTGTTCCTTTGATTAGAATAATTTTGGAGATTACTGGTCAGATCGCTCGTGCTGCGCGGTGTCTACATTGAGAATGCCTATACGGCTTAATATTGCAGAATGATTAGTTATTTGTATCCCTAATAAGGATAATTTTGAGAGATCGCTCGTGCAGCACGGTTCTCGCATACTGCTCACTATTATAGAATAGTTAAGTGTTTGAATCGGTTTGATAAGAACATTATTCAGTAATTGAAATTGTGATCACCACTAGCACTAGAACGATTAGCATAGGGTAGAATAAATTTATCATTCGCGCCCTCCTTAGGGATATTGTTTGGTAAAATATTCTTAGAAGCGCATGAGCAATTTAATGCATACAGCTCACCATTAAATAAATAGAAAGATTATACTATATAAAGGACTAAGAACAGAATGGATAGGATAGATGTTCGTTTAGGAACAATGGCATAGGTTTTTCGTTTTTGATAGATATAGCGACGATTAGGAATAATAATTTATCTATAACTAATTAGTGTGGATCATAATAAAAAAAAACAACTCTACAAGAGAAAATCGGTGCTTCTTTTCGTTTACACGTGCCAACCCTCGATCCTACAATAGTGTGTAAGGTAGGCCAAAGAGGGTTTTGACAGACAAGAATAAAAGAACCGCATTTTCAATTAACATACAAAATGCTATATTATTAAAAGATTATGTTGGTCAATTAAAGATTATTACAATTTCAATACAACAAATGGTATCCAATGTGGGGCCTATATAGAAAAACAAAGATAATCTTCATATTTTCTAAATATCAATAATTATTATAAATAAATAAAAAGATAATGTTTCAATATATATAGTTTTTATCAAACACAAGTTGCTTTTTCAAACACTTTTCGAACATTGTGGTTACTTTTGCAGGAACAAGAAGAGGGAGTGCAAATAAGCGGACATTCGACAAAAAGTGTGAAGTTGACATCACGCTCACCCCTGTTCACCTCAGCTTGTAACCTCTTGCAGCACCCAGCTGACCGTGTGACCTTATGCCGATTCTTCGTAAATTATTTTGTAGACTAGCCAATTTAAAATTTTGAATATAGAAATCTTGATTGTATCGAAATCGAAATAATAATTATTCTAATTTATAAAAATCAAGGCCCTATTTCTTAGGCGCATTGAATTTTTGTGTTCAAGATGTATGCAAGATGTACATTGCATATGAATGACAAAAAGGCAGGTTTTAAAGAGCAAGCATTTATCGTTTTTTTTAAGTCGTACCTACATCTAAATGCAAAACAAATGCAAAACTCTTCTCATTGAAAGTGCTAATGTTACTTATTAACAAGCTAGTTGATGAAAAAAACTGAAGGCCTGTTTATCTTATCTGACAAATATTTAGCAAATCCTTTAAGAAATTCATCCACCAAAAATTACAATAATAATAATTTTAAATCCAATCATTTTAATACATATTGTACAATTTGCAATTACATGTCTTTGATGCTGAATAATTTTAATTTCAAGGTCTTCAAAATTATACATGTAGTATGTAATCCAAAATAAAATATTTAAATTTGTATAATTTCAAAGCAGTAGCCATCGAAATTCCAATAGATGTAGATTATATTTCGAAGCTTACAATATTACAGAATCTTCGCCTCATCCGGACTAGCGCTATAGGGCAAAATGTGCGTTATTTCGTGTTTCGCGCATTGCTTCGGATGTCCAAATAGAACTTTTCAGAACGCGAGCTAAGTTCCTACGTCAAATCGGGTCAATTTGTACATTATGGGAGTGTAATCTACTGGGATTCCCGAATTTAATCTGAACTAGATCAAACTCTGATTTCTAAAATGCTGCCGTTGGAAGCCCCCGGAATTAAATTTCAGAGGTGGTTCCTGATTCGTCACATGAATTTCCGCAACCAATCAGAAGTCACTGGATCTCCCGGCGGAAAAGCAAGGTGGTCGGCGGCGGCGGCGCAACCACCTAAACTCTGAGTAATCTTCATAATAAATAAATTGTTACCAATTGTTCTAAGAATTACCCTGAGATACATAACGTAAGATTTCCATTATGCTGAAATACGAGACAACATTTCTTAATTATATTAATAATTAGCAAGAAATAGTGCATGGTTAGCGTTATACCGGATTCCGAAATCATTTTCAGACAACTTGAGCATTTATGACTGGAAAGAATTTTTTTCTCAATGGAACTTTCTATATGTTCTCACAATATACTCTAGAAGATCTTTCAATAGTTCAAGAAAATTGTCAACTCATATCAGACTTTTGTCAAGTCGGGAAATACGAAAAAAAACCTCATTTAGCCGTAGCATTACGTTGTCGGCACATTTTTGAACGATTTCAATTCTAAACCCTTTAAAATTATGAATTTTTAAATTTTTTAATAGATCAATTCTCATCTATAGTCTTAATCTCGAATTATTCAATTTTGAAAGTTCTCAATTGACAGTACTAAAAGATCAAATGTTAAATGCTTTTATTTTTAAACTGTACAATTTTGATTTTAATTTAAAATCAAAGAATATTGAGTGCTTTAATCTCAAATTATTTTTCGATCCTACACGATTTCAATAAAAAAAATTTCGATCATAAGTCATTCAACATTTAACAATATAAAATAAAATGTTAACACTTTGAAAGATTCTCAATTCAAAATTTTATGATTTCCAGCACTTGTAATTTCAAATTACGCAATTTTGTAAGTTTCAGTTTGAAATTATTTAATTAATTCCAAGATATTCAATTTTGAACGCCTTGAATTTCATTCCAAAAGCAACAAACAGATTTGAAATTCCCTATAAGCATGTATTTTGATGCAATGATTACGAATATAATGTTGAAAATACCCGCAAATGTCGCTTTCAAGGTCAAACCTTGACAAAACTTTCAGAATTTCAGGTTTTTTCCGTTCATTTCTTCGAATAATAAACATTTACAAAAAAGCTTCAAGTAAAAGTTGTAGATCTTCTAAAAATGCACTCTTTACATAATATACGTTTTTCTCAAAAACCATTACTCTTCGAGAAAAGAAGAAAAATGTTGTTACAAAGTGTAGAATTACTTGACATAGGACCTGTGGCACTCCTGTGACTGGTCAAAAAAAATGTTAGAAACATCCCTACCCTTTTCCAATGTCTCGTGGGCGAAGGCATTTCTGTGACTGGTCACAGAAATGATTTAACTCACACCCCTATCCCTTTCCCACGTCTCGTGGGAAGGGGGGGGGGGGGGTCTCCCCTGTGACTCGTCACAGAATTAATTTAAGGAACAAATCTAATACTTTCTAATGTCGCGTGGGGGAGGCACCCCTGTAACTGGTCACAAAAATAATTTAAGTCACACCCCTACACCTTTCTAACGTCTTATGGGGAAGGCTCCCCTGCAACTGGTCACAGAAATAATTTGAGTCTCACACCAATTTCTTTCAAATGTCGCGTGGGGAAGGCACCCCTGTAACTGGTCACGGAAATAATTTAAGTCACACCCCTACCCCTTTTCAACGCCTAGTGGGGCCGGGATGGCACCCCTGTGACTGGTCACAAAAATAATTTAAGTCACACCCCTACACCTTTCTAATATCGCGGGGGGGGGGAAGGTCCCCCTTTGACTTTTCGGATGCTTAACCCTACAAACCTAAAATTTCTAAACCATTAAAAAACTTTGTATTTGAAATTTTATATGTACAACTACAATTTTAAATAATTTCAATTTCAAATTGTTCACTTTTTAATATTTATATGTTAAATTAATCGATTTGGAAAGCTTTTAATTTGAAATCGTTTGAAGCTTCCGTTTCAAATCATGCTATAGGATTTTGTATGTTTAATTTTTAATTATTCAGTTTGAAAGTCTTTGAATATCGTAAATTATTCAGTTTGTAATCGCTTCTTTCAAATTATCAATTTTGAATAAAAGAAACTGGGGGTGTTCAATACGGCGGAGTGAAAATGTTGATATCAATGATTTCTCTGGACAATAAATAAAATGGGGCACGCAATTAAATTTCGGCTACTGTTGATCCTTTAATCGAATTGTGAAAAAATGGCCCCAACAAATGAGAATATGGGTCATTAATGAAATTAAAGGTTGAATCAAGAGAAATGTAAAAATACTGTCGCGTGAGTTACCAATTCTCCTATGCTTTATATTATTCTTACACGTGAATTACGTACAGAGTCGACTGGAGCACACGAATATAGTATCCTGTACATCCCATTTAAACGACCAGTCAGATTGTGATCGTTGAAGAGTGTAACAGAAATAGCTCTGGGAAAAAATTAATAAAAATTTATGATATTGATATTTGACCGATTGATTATCGCCTCCTCAAGAAATCATAACGACCACTGGAATTCTTTGGCATTGAAAGTATGTAACAAAACATTTAGCTGAATCAGCGATATCACAGTAAATCCCAGAGATATTTTTTATCTGAAGTTGGATAAAAACGTTGCAAACAATTGATAACTACACATAAAGTTGTGAATGTGGTTGTAAATCCACCTCCCTATAAAAATTATCCGACGTCGGATAATTGTAGTTGTCAATTGTTGGCAACGTTTTTATCCAACTTTAGATAAAAAATATCTCTGGGATTTAGCGCGATAATATTTTTATTTCCTTCAGTTCTTGAAATGTCATTGTCAGTTCGCGATAATACTTATCCTAGCAAAATATTTCAAATATACAATAATTTTTCACAAAAATAATTTAGTAAAATGAATATCAGAATAGTCAATTTTATAATAATTTGGAGGAAATCTCGAAAAAATATGAAAAACTTGAAAAGATTTTAAGGAAAGATGACCATGAGACTGTAAAAAAGAGTAAATAAGTACAACCTTTTTATAGCAACTGAAAAAATTTGATTGCGTTTAAATTAATTTAAAAATCAGGATATCCTGGTTCTCTGCCAATGCAGACTCATAACTTATTAATTACAAAATTAATTTATAATATTATCATCTATAGTAAATCTGTTTTCTTTATATATTTAGAAATAAATTTTTGTTTTTAGAAACTTCAAATGGAAGGGAAGAAGCGCAATTTGATTTTTCGAGAAATGATTAGAAATTTGAATATCACTAAAAAATTATAAAATCGACGAGGGTAAATAATCGAGAATATTCATTTTTCCAAGCTTGCGCGTGTTAAAATTAACGTATCAATGCGGTCAGGGGTTGTTGCGCACTGCAGGTTTTTCACCTCGTTCCAGTAATCGTGCGCAGATTTAGCTGCAATTTGACCTGACCCGCGCATTCGGCTTTTCTCAGTTGCCTCTCTAATATATTGGAAAATAGGTTTCCAATAAGATCCAAAAATTAAAGCCCAATTTAGTACATTTTATAAGGACTTTCTTTAACAAAAGGTAAGCTCAGACTTTTATGTCGCATCAAACCTTATTAAATTCATTTTTTGTTTCGCAACAAAATTTCAGTTGTCATTGAAGTTTACAATTTTGGAATTTGAAATTACATGATGATAACGGAAGAATTTAGATATTTCATAGGCACTTTTAATTCAGATTGAAAGTAGTGGATAATTACCAATGAAATTACCTACGTATTGAAGTTAATTTTTTTTATATTCTTCAAATGTGATTTAAAAAATTAATAAAATTATTTATTTTCTTACTATGAAAATAATTTTTCCGAATTAAAAAATTGTGTTTCGACGCAATCCAAATACACTGGAACCTCCATTCAACGGCCCTTCATATATCGCCTTCCTAGAATTTCCGCCGGCTTTATTCCGTGCTGAGGGGTCCAAGGGGTCAAGAGCCGCAGTGAGCTCAGCGGAGTTAAGCAGTTCCGTATCCACAAACCGGGCAGTTCGAACACTCGCGTGCATATTTTGCATTTATCTCTAAATACACGTGGAAAATTCTCTTTTTGTTAATTAGTCCTCATTATTAAAAAAGGTTCATCCTTTATGATAATAAAAGTCTACATTTGTACAAAATACAGTTAATTAATTTTATGTATTCCTACTGGAAATGGTTCACACGGCTCTGACTGTTTACATTATAGAAATTCTTGAAAGGGCGTCGCAGCCCTTGCAGGCTATGCCAAAAACCGGCGGTATATAAAGGTTCCAGTGCACCAGTCATATTAGTAGTAAATTCACAAATTAATTAAAATTTAATTCCATTTTACCGTTTTTGGTTCTTCGAATTTAATTTTTTCAAGTTTCTACGTATTTTATTATTAAAGTTTAAATTTGGACGTTAAAAAGGAATTTGTGTTTTGATTCAATTTCAATTTAATTTCTTCATTTGAATACTATAAGGCTTTAAGAATTTGTTTTATTTCCAGATAAAGTACCGTCTCACTTTATAAACGCGCATTTTTTAATAATATTTGAAGTCAAAGGGTTCCATTGCTTTGAAATCACTTCTAAGTTTTCATTGTCCTTAAGGGCATGTCTAACAAGAGTCACGTGACCAAACTAATGCTAGATTTTTAATCTTTATTTTTGGAACGATTTACTCTTTCTGTAAATAGAATATCGTTCTGAAACTTTGGGAAATGCAAAAAGAAACAGTAACTTACGTTTGTATACATCATTTGAGTGGAAATTTGTAAAAAAAAATTTCTCGAAGAAATTAAAACTGGAGCGTCAGAATTTTTTTTCCAACAATTTTATCCACACGAAATGAGACATTAAGTTGCAATTTTCTGAAATGACATAAACGGAAGTAAGGAACGTTTTTATGGTCCTGATTATTTGCAGCTGAAAAAAAATTTTTTAATGAAAAACTAAATTTGGAGAATAACCGCTTGTGCGACGGCCTACATACATAACGAAGTTCACAATGACAGTAAGTGACAGGTCTCGGGCTGGCATGAGGATCCTAATCGATCCTAACCGCCAAAAAACTCAGTTGGTCATTCTTAAAATTTAGTTTTTCATTAATTTTTTTTTCAAGTGCAAATAATTAGAACCATAAAAATGTTGTTTAGAGCCATTTATGTCATTCCCGGAAATTTTAACTCGATATCTCATTTCATGTGGATATAAGTTGTTTGAAAAAAAATTCTGATGCTGCTCCAGTTTTAATTTCTTCGAGAAATTTTTTTTTACAAATTTCCACCCAAATGATGTATACAAACGTAAGTTACTGTTTCCTTTTGCATTTTCCAAAATTTCAGAGCGATATTTTATTTACAAAAAAAGTAAATCGTTCTAAAAATAAAGACTAAAAATCGAGCATTAATTTGGTCACGTGACTTCTGTTAGACATGCCCTTAAGACAAATTCTTTTTGAAAAACACCGCTCAAAATGAATGGAAAAGGCCTTTCGGCCAGAGTTCGGGTTTTTCATGCTTCGGGTGATGCTTATATTCTTCTTCTTATATATTTTTGGCTTTTTGTAAAAATCAACAAGACATGTGGGTGATGTTTATCAAAAGTTGTAACGAGACAATTTTACCGAAAGGCTTTTTTCATATTCTTTGTGCGGGATCCTTTAAAAAATTCCAAAGGACCATGCACAAATAATTACAACTACATACTTCCCAAACCAAAAACTTTCGAATTACATCACTTATAAATTTTATAATCTTAATTTTATTAACTTTCAAATTGAATGACTTATTTTGCAACTTGGATACTAATATTTTTAAACGATCTTCTCTCCGGAAATATTTAAATTTCTCAAATAAATTGAACCTGAAGCCACACTGAAGATTAAATCGGCGCATCTAAACAAAATAGATACTTTTTTCATTGACATCTCGAATAATTTTTGGCCGGAGATCTTCCGAATTTTTAGACTTTAAAACCAGTGGAATTAAAGGTATTACATATCCACGAAAAAATATATATCTCGAGAAAAGTAATAGAAATATTATTACTGATTATGTGGTTTGAGAGAGGAAAGATAAATTTTCATAAACAATTAGAATCATACATAAATTATTTATTTTGTATATTTTCTATTTGATCGAACTTATTTTCTTATTGTTTCTTACCGATTCTTTTTTTAATTATGGAATTTTCATGAATGATATAGCATATTTTCTCAAAAAAACATTCTCTAGAATTTGAAATCAACCAATTTTCGAAATTAGATAAATTATTGTCAAATATAGTTATTTATTTATAAACTTTTCTTTTTTTAAACTATTTTTTAATGATTGCAAGTTGATGACGAGTTGTAAACCTAGAGAATTTTTTTCTCGAGAAAATAAGTTATCATTGATTAAAATTATGTCATATTAGAAAAATTGCTAAAGAAGATAAGTATGTTTGGACAGAAAGTAAATTTCAATTAAAATTTTTGTAAACTCGAAATTTTCCGTCTCGCCTGAACAATGATGTTCACGTTTTTCAAAAAAATCATTTGTCCTCACGAATCAAAAAATTTCGAATTTTTGAAATTCGTAATTAAAATCTGAAACTCCCGGAAGAAAAATATAGAAAAAAACAGCTGCAAAAAATTATTACATTAAAAATAAAAATTTGCAAATAAATAATTTTTGTATGTTCCTCACTCTTCATAAAAATAATTTTTTAGTTTTTCAAACGATACGATTAATAATAATATTGCAATTCTTGAATGCATAATTAAATATTTTTTCCCAGTACCTGTTTTCTTGGGACCATAATACCTATATAAATATAAATTCAATCATAAATAATAATGTAATTAGCTGTAATTTCTCAGTTCTTTTTTAATTAATACAAAGCTACGCCAAACTTACAAAATATTTAGATTTAGGCTTGCATAAAAAAAAATAATCCTAAGGATTTACGACGGGTAAGAAAAGGAAATAGAGGATAAATTTTAAAAATAATGTACTTTACTTTAAGGGATCGAGATAAAAATAGCATAAATAGGGACAATGCTATGAGGCCTGCTTCAATAAAGTCAAGGTGAGGACTACAGAAACCAGCTATGAGTTCACCGACATATCTATCACTGACCATTCTTTTTCCCCTTGTTAAATAAAAATAGAAAATTATGAGGAAGAACAACAAGAACCGGACCTACTTCGAAAAAAATTCGAAGCCTGCTTCTTTCTTTATGTGTGAGAAATAACACTTTCCAAAAGTCTTTCTCGAAGGACTTGTAAGATCACGAGAAATTCTTCAGAATGTGCGGAAATATTTCAATCTCGATTTCAGTATCCTACTCGAGTTCGTGCGTGTATTTTCGATGTTTTAGATGAATAGTGATAGCCTTTGTACAAAATAGAAGAATTCTGAGTCCTCGCACGTGATTGAATTTCTAATCCTGAAAGTGAAGCTTGTCCGGAAATTTTTCAAGGCTGATCAAGGACCCATAGACCCCTACAAGCATTTTTTGAGCTGTAAACTATATTATTGTGATTTATACAGTTAAATAGAGTTCTGAAGCTGGTATACACAATTTTAAACTGAGTTTTGTTTATTCAGATTTATGTGCTTTTAAAAATATCAACAAAGAAAAACGTTTCAAATTAGAAGACGAAAAATTTGAAGCAGATTTTAATTGAATATAATTTATCATAAAAATACCTATTTGGATTTGAACTTTTGAAAATTGGAAGTGTTTCAATTCTAATATTTAAAAATCATTAATACTTCATCACTATTCTTGTTTTTCGAAGGGGAATTACGATTAAATGAAAATGTAGACCTCTTTCAATGTAAAAGAGCTTTCATTGAAAATGCATCTTTTGAACTTGTAAGAATTGCAACCAAAATTTATATTAATCATCGTCAATTTATATGAATATTGAAAACAAGACATTGTTATTCTATCAACTTGATCTGTTCAACAACAATTAAAGCATTTGCAGTCTATAAGTCGTAGACTATGCAAAAAGTCAAATTCCTACGATGAAGGACAAAGGATCAGAAATGCAATTAAATTCTGAGTGCCCTGGTGATTTATTTAATCGTTCTACCCATCAACCAACTCGTTAAAGTAACCAGGGCACCCGCAGGGTAATCTGGGCGATCAGTCGCTCTTGATTTACTAAACGTTGGTCGTTTGGAACACAGGCTGACGTGTAATGTCTTGATATATCCTGTGGACTAAAATTACGACGTAGTGCTCTTGAAAATACTTCGTGAAAGTTTATTTTTCCCCAACAAAAAAAATTTAACCTTGAAAAAAAATTTGAAATAATTTTCCCCACCGATTATTAAAAATGACTTTTTAAAATTAAAAAAATGTTTATTTACTTCTATTTAGTCCATTTGACGCCATAAAGTTGAGTCCTTATAGTCTCTATAATCTACTATGTATTGACAAAAATGAGTTTCTAGAAAAAATATTGAAAAATAACTGTTTTATGCCGAAAAAATTAAAAGCAGGCTGGGGTAAAGTTGTGAATAATCATTTTAAAAATAAATTATAAGCACTATTGAGGCGCATATTTTTTTAATGAAGCTGCCACTACTAGGAAATCATATGGGTGCATCTACAAGAAAAGGGCCTTTATAGCCGGTATGGAGTTACGTATAGGGTCATATAGCTGGATAAATTCCCCGCATTCTAAACAAGACGAACCCTTTAGGTTGAAAAATGAGTCACCAGGAAATTTTTGATGTTGGAACTTCGAAAAACTGCTTTTTGAGAAAAACGCATCTTTTGGCAACAGCCATAAGCGCACATGTTAAACTTCTTCTTGGAGCATGAAGCGTATACAGTTATATACAAATATACAGTTATACACCTCACTGTAAGAACCAGAGATCTCTTTTTTACGGTATCATTTTTTGCGCGTCCTGTTTTTGAATAGGATAACTTCATTCTGTTATTTTCAATTTAAAACAAATGACTCTGGGATCCCACCGGTGGTCTCATTTTAGTGCCACTCGAGACTGTTTTTTTCTGAGTCTTATTTTAATACCTGAAATTAGCCCTGAAATAATTCCCTGTTTTCACAGTGCTATTCGCTTCCCTCGACTCGAGTACGCCACCTGACGGCCGCTGACCGAATCTTCCTATGGTGGGAATTAGGTGGTGGGGGAAGGCAGAAACCATTCTGCTTGGTCTGTCAGATTTGCAGGTAGGTAATTTCGCGCCGCGCTCCATCCGCAATCCGCAAAATTATGTCTGCAATTCACAAAAATTTCCCAATTTCACAAAA
>JAUMHM010000031.1:10804736-10823329 GCA_032362435.1 Melikaiella ostensackeni
CATCTCTTACTTGGCTTCCGAACGCCATGTCACCAAGGCATGAACGTCACGACTTTTACGTCCTGACCACACGACGCTGGGTCCTACAAAACTCAGCCTGTTGGCTATCAGATTCGATTGTAGATGGGTTACTATCAACTAGTTCAATGAAATTCTCGTCCTGTGAGCGCCATTCCCTGCAGGACCCCAATTATCGAACGCCATGTTACCAGGGCATGTGACGTCACGATTCTCACGCCGTAACTAAACGACTCCGAATATTAGAAAAAAAATGGTCTTGTTGGCTGTCAGATTTGACTGTGGGATGGACTGGGCCTATTAAAGATGGATTCCAGTCCAATTGGAAGAACTTTCGCCGAGAGAATCACCACACGCATCGCACCGTAAAACTCGGTGAATCATGTATCCATTACATAACTTCGGAATGTTGTATCTACGAATATTGTTTATTGTTATACTCATTGTCACCGAAAATTGTCCACGGTTCCATATATACTTAGTCCCTAATTTCTCCGCTATTCCGTGTATACCGATCATAACCTTATATTTCGTGAACGCGCCTTAATGCGGGCACGCCTCGCATCTACCGTCGTGGCGCGCCGCTTGACGTACGGTCACTTTCGTTCTTGGTCTCGCCGTGAAACCAGCCTTTAGGACTCTTTTCACCATTATTATTGAATTTTATGGGATTGAATACTGAATTAAACTGAATGTAAAAAGGAAAAAGTCGGTTGAGTGCTGGACATGGTTGGAAGCTTGTTTTAATTGAATTCTGGATATAATTGAATTGTTTACAGTTGGGGCAGGTACGGTGTGAAAAAAATGTCTGAGGTAGGTCCTTTTTTTAACTCGGCAAGCGATGCAGTGGCGGTCTTTGATCTCCAGCATGGTGGACTTGTACTCCAATCGGACCCAATGCCTCGCAGGCCCCTTTTATTGAGTGCTCTTCTTTTTTTTTCATTCGGCATTGTCGATTGCCGATTATGCTTCCGCGTAGAAGTCGAGTCGGTGCGTAAAGTTTCGCGGTAACATTCTCTTTGTGTGTTTGCTCCGGTTTGGTTAATGGCCACATGTTCGGGATGACAAGCCATCGACCACGTGGTCGCAGTAGAATCATCGCGTTTTTCCTAACCTTAATAAGGAAGTTTCGAGTTGTTGCCGAGTTTACTCTCGAGTGATTTGTCGAAAAATTTCACAAAAATGTTAAAACTTTCTTCGCTTGTACAATAGTTGGAAATAAATTCTTAATTGTTACTCCTTATAGAAAATCGGCAGTTGTGATTTGAATAACCACCCCCTGTGTTTTAAGAGCGTTCTCAATTATTTTTTTTGGGCCTTCATTGCGTAAAATAGAAGGATATATTTTTCCAGGATAGAAATTAATCGTAAATCGCCTTTTACGATCGAGGGCCTGGCTGGCGTCCAAAACTAAATTTTGATATACGTATTCGATATACGTATTTGACCGCCATTAGTGAAGAGAAAATAAACCCCTTCACAATCTGCATTTCAAATACACGCTTTTAGCCTGCATATGCATTCTAAAAGAGGAGCCCTCGTCAATGACAATGAACATGTACATAGAGCAATTTCTGCGACAAAGTGAGTCTTCAAGGGAAGAAGGGATTCAAATTAGCAGTGAATCAGGAGTAATAAAAATGAAGTAACTGCCACTGCGTTCCTCGGTTGATACGGTTGCCCGACCAATTATTCAAAACCGAATACAATAAAATGTGCGCCAAGAATGCTCCTGGTGTTACGAGTTTGGAACATATCACGATACTATGCGATATCCGGTCAAAGAAGCAAATGCTAAAAAGCGGACTCATGATTCTCATCTTCAAGATGTACGGCTGGTTGAAAAGGGCAAGAAGGCACAGAAGGGCGCAAAAGAGGTTAATGGAGTGAAAGGTGTGTCTGTCCCGATGACGCTTATAGTTTGTTTCGACATGGTTTGGGGATTCCCAGTTGACTACATGCATGGAGTACTTCTTGGAGTTGCAAAACAATTGTTGGAATTTTGGATAGTCGCAAAAATGAGTAAAGCAAAGGACATTGAACTAATTAATGAGTTAATGGCTAAAATAACGTCTCCACAGGAAATCCATCGACCACAGAAGACAAATGACACTGTTGTACAACTGAGATCTGACTGTTTTGCTAAATTTAGGAATTTTATCTCTGAAAATGATACAGTGTTTGCTACAGTAGAGATTTTACGTGTCGACTAGAAAAATGATCCACTGATTGTCGAACACTTATTTCCCGTCACTCGTGCTCAGACCATTAAAGCAATTCCACTAGAGGAATTTCAGGAAAAACAACATTACATGAATCTCGGATCCTGCGAATACATTAGCAAATTGCCAAAAGTTTTGAAAATTCAGTAGATTAACCTGAAAAATACCCTGGCAGAAGTTTTGGATAGGAATCCTATCCAATCCAGTTCAAACCAATTCGCATTATTCCGAAATCTGTATCCGAACCAATCCAAAAAAAGTGTTCGATCTCGATCAATCAAAATCGGTTAAAAGTTAATCCGGGTCAATCCGAACTTCCAATCCGAATCAATCCGAGCTGAATTTTCAATCCGAATCCTATTAAGTCGTTGATAAAGTTGTTCAAATCTCCCCCTCCTATCTCTTCCTTCATTTCGCCCTCTACGCATTCTTCCTCCCCTCCTATCATTTCCCTTCCCTTCCAATATCCTTATTTTTGCTCACTTCCCCTCCCATCCATTCCCCTTATTCCCCCTCCTCACCATTCTCCTCATTTCCCTCACGGCCTATCATTTCCCCTCCCCTAATTCCCTCTTACTCCACATAGAAACACAATTGAAAAAATTTAAATACTAAATTTGTGTTGAAAATATATAATATAAAAGTTAAAAATGTTTCTTTTTATCATTTACCGATTCAGAAGAAATGAAAGTCAGTTTAAATGTTGCTCGGATTCGTTCGGATTGAAAGGGATTGCAAGTTGGGGTTAGATTGAAGTCGCAGTTTGAAAAGAATTGAAATTTGGGTTCAGATTGGGGGCACGAGTTGAAGAATATTGAAAGATGGGTTCGGATTCAATCGGATTGGGCATACGGATTTAAAAGGATTGAAAAATGGTTTCGGATACATTCAGATTGAAGTTATTCTTGACGCACAGATTGAAAGGATTAAACATTCTTTCGGATGAGCCTCAGATTCAATCGGATTGGACGCACGGATGGAGAAGGATTCAAAGGAGGTTTCTGGCAGTTTGGGTAGTAACTCGTTAAAAATAACGAAGTTACTTTAAAAGTTAAGTTACTTGTAACTTTTTCAGTAACTTCGTTACTTTTCGATAAAAGTAACTGTAGCGTAACTTAGTTACTATTTTCCCGGTACCTGATAACATTTTTTAAGTTACTTTTTCCTTACTTTATATTTTTTCTGTATATCTTTCTTTTGATTGCTTTTATACAAAGCATGAGAATTTTAAAACTTGCGCGCGTCGAGGAAACAAAAGATTATCGATTTCGCGCTTGCGCGCTGGTTTTTATCTGCTTTGTAAACAAGCAAACTTTCATTTCGGACATATTGCTTCAAGCGAATCCGAAACTTCGAAGTTGAGTTTTGTTTGATTTTAAAAATTTGAAAAAAGACTGACAATAATGTGCGACAAAAATAACGGCGAAGAAACAAATAATTCTTCTGATATAGTGATTCAATTGCTCGAACCACCAAAAAAACCTGAAGAAAATTTTGTACCTTAGACAGGTTATGCAGTGTTCTTCGATTTTCACTCGAAAGAAGGGAATACTTACAAACTAAAGTGCAAGTTGTGTGTGATTCCGAAAATTCTAAGTGGTGACAAATCTTCGACCGCGAATTTCAGAAAACACATAAAGGTCGGTTACGTTTTGAAGTATAATGCAGCTGTTATACATATTAGGTTATATTTAGAGATTATTTTGATTCAGAATATTATTCGTTAAAAATATTTGTCTGATAAATTAAAATTTTTACTATTTTCATGGAAATCCATTCAACGTAGCATATAGAATGAAAATAAAATTGATAATTGATATCACCCTTTCAAAGAAATTTCTTTAACAACACATTTCAAAATGCCAAAATTTCATCACCTCCAACTCCGGCGAATTTTTGACCAAACTTATTGGAATTTTTCGGGTGAAGTATGATTCAATAAAACTAAACCTTAATCAATATTTTTTTGTAATCAACGGTAAGTGTAAATGTTTGTATTTCGCTGATTGATTCTTGGGTGCACTGTGAAAATTGAGCAACAAAAATAGTCACAACTTAAGGGCATGTGATACTTTGAAAATTATCGATTATACCAGTGTAGGATTTCAACGATTTTTTTCCTACAATAGTAAGTATGTTATCTTAAGAATTTGAAGAATGATAGCGAACATGCCAACGGACATCCCCGAACTCTTCTTTTGTGAGATAATTATAAAAATTTTATTTTGCTAAATTTTATTAATCCGTGTATATTTTGAGGTTATATTTGTGTTACAGTTTTCCCCAGCTTTACTTTCAAACTGTAGAATATTTTTGATCGAAAACTTAAGACAAGCAGAAAAACAAAGTAAGTAATATCCCGGAACTAACCTTGTGTTTAGGCAATTCAAAAAGTTTATTTCATGAATAATTTTTAATTGTCGATCCTAACCTCAAAATTTTACACGTGCATACCATTTTTATTTAGCAGAATAAATTTTTTTTGTTATTATCCTTCGAAAAAAGAGTTCGTGGATGTCCCTTACACTATTTTATAGCATCTCCGAATTCAGTTTTTGAAAATTTGAATTTTTGTGGACAAAAACCCGGCGGATCCGGACAAGACTTACCACACATATCACATCGGGCTTACTTCCCACGGATTTTTGTACACAAAAATTAAAATTTTCAAAAACTGAATTCGAAGATGCTATAAAATAGTATAACGGACGTCCACGAACTCTTTTTTTGAGGGATAATAACAAAAAAAAATTTATTCCCAGTAATTTTGCCAGTAATTATTTTCCAGTGATTTCTTTCCATAAGGGCTCATTTCTAATACATGATGGAATCTAGAAAAGTGCTTTTAAATTCATAAAAATTGTATCAATTCTCATTTTCAATGTATAGAATGTACATCACCGCGTCAAAGACCTAGACGAAGCTACAATAGTCGCAAAAAAAGAGAAAATTGGAAAATAAATCCTCAGAAACTGAATTTAAGCCAAAGGAAAGACAACCTATTCTGAATAAGTTCAATTCCGAAATAGTGAGACCGACAGTTACGAAATTTTAGGATTTTACTTTAAAACACCTAATCTCACAAGGTGCGATGCAGAATTATCTTGTGACATCAGACGTAACAGTTGTATTGCATGGGAAATCTCATGTATCTTATTTTGGAAATCTCTTGGGACTTTTTGAAATATCTTATGCATTCCTATGAAATATTTTCTGATTTTTTATTTTATCGTTAACAGATGGAATTCGGCTTATGATGCGGCAGATCAGCTTGTGGAAATTAGTGAAAAAAAAATGGCATAGAAAAACTGAATCGCTGTTTCGATGCATGTGGGCTGCAGACTGACTTTACAAGAAGTCCAATTTTTAAGAGAATACTGCAAGGTGATGTCTCCTTTAGCACGCTCCTTGGATATTCTACAAGGTGATACCACTATGTATTTGGGCTATCTACTTCCTGTGATCGTCACACTAAAAAGCAAATTAGAACAACTAAAGAACGATGGACTGAAATTCTGCGATCCTTTAGCCGACAGTATCCTCAATAGAGTACAAGATCGATTTCAAGCTCTTTTCAATCGATCGGATTTGATTATTGCAGCTTGTTTACACCCAAAGTTCAAATTTGATTGGATAACTGAGCAATCTGAAAAAGATTCAGCCATGAAAAAAATAGAACGACTGCTAAATATTCTTGATAAGAAGAAGTATCCCACCAGCGAGAAGAAAGAAGCTCCCGAGAGTTTCTTAAACTTTCCTAAACAGCAGCAACAAGAAGGAGAATGTCAAGAGCTGAAAGACTACTTGTCATCAAACTCTGAGTCCTTGAGTGTATTGGAACTATTTCCGAATTTAAAATGATTATTTATTCGATACAACACTACTCTTCCTAGTAGTGCCTCTGTTGAAAGGCTATTCAGTCTCGCGGGTCTCGTGATGAATCCTTGAAGATCTAAGTTGGGAGATCAGTCCTTTGAAAAACAGCTGCTCTTGAAAATCAACAAGAACTATTATTAAGAGAAAGTTCTTTTAATTTTTACCCAAAGAGACATTTATATACGATCAGACTCTAAATTCTTTCAAACATATTATAAATTGTTAAACGTAATCAGATATACATATATGTATAGTTGAAATATATATTCTCCACTTATCGGAAAACATTGCGTATTTTTCATTTTATAGTTTTAAAAAATCATTTTATTTCAATCTTTTCTGACTGAAAAATTAGGTGAGGGGGGATATGTAAAGTAAATTTTAAAGTAACTTAAGTTACTTTTACTAGTAACTGTAACTGTAACGAGTTACTTTTTTTTGCAAAGTAACGTAACTGTAACGAGTTACTTTTTTTAGAGGAACTTACCCAACACTGCCACATACTAAACGCTGTCATTTCAGCCACGGATGCTCCACCCCCTCCTCTCGAGTTTCCTGTCCTTATTATATACGTTCTTGCTCCCAGTGAATTCTCGTTGCTCGAATACAGCCCTGTTCGACGTGTACTAAAATTCGCAATGATGGGGTCGCTTAAATTATGGCTTACAGTTTAAATCTTGGCGCGAACAGAGATTCAAACAAAAGACGCAAAATTATAGCGATATGATCATTCTAAAGGATATTAATAATACTCAAGTAATTTCAATAATTTTGATAAAGATCTTAATAATTCCATAGGAATTTTTGACTTATAGAACGATTATTGACTTACTACTCTCAATATTTGTAAAATAAGACTAATAATAATTAAGCGTAGAGTTAGTCAACCCACTATAGGAGGCTTGAATGTATTTAAATTTAAGGAATGAGTGATCTAAATTCTAAGAACACATTGAAGAGCGGAACAGCAGGAGGGCAGTGGAAGCCGCTAGACTTCAAAGGGTGCAGGCGTCAAGTTGTCGCGGCGGGAACCTCTGAAGGCGCTAGTTCGACGTTCATAAACGTGTCATAGTGTTAATGAAGTTTCGAATTTCGAGGCCGTTCGCGGGTTGCACGTCGGAACTTGTTGGGGACAAGTTCGAGTCTGCATAACCGCGGAGGCGTAGATTTTGTACATTGACCTAAATTATTGTTGTCTAGAGATGATGACGATTTTTCCATCCTAGACTTTAACTGAATAGAGTTAAGCTAGTGGGGCAGCTCCTACCAATATTTTCGCTCTCGCCGAGGTTTTCCCGAGAGCGATACGTCAGTTCTCCGTCGATTTCTCTACCAACGTTAAATAAAAAGAACTTGCGACTCTGCTTAAAGGTTTTGTGCTTAGAAACTCTTGGTTTTCAATCTTTTCGTTCGAGCTGGTAGTTTTGTTTAAAATCGAGAACTGGAATTGAATTAATACTAAATTTACTAAAATACAACGTTCGCAAATTAAATGTGATTCGTTATTTTCTTCGAAATGTGTATTTGAATCTCTAAATAGAGAAACGTTTCGTCATTGTATAAACTGTTATGTGATCAATAAAATATTGGTGGCAATAATAAGACCACACAAGAGAATATTGAGTCTTATTTGTAAATTCTGTGCCTTGATTTCCATTCGACACCCCTTTTTACGGTTTCGATTTCTGTCAATAAAACAACGGAAGGTTTACGTCAGCTGACTAGTGGCAGAAATCCTCAGCTCGGTTAACCGAGCTGAAGATTTCCGGGAATGTAGGAAACATTGATTTTCTTCAAGATGAAAAAAATTATTTTGCAGTTTAAGCACAATATTTATATTGTTCTTAATTTAGCTTTAACTTAATATCAGAAAAGTACACATCCCCTTTAGTAATGATTTTTTAGAGAAGCTGAAATCATCTAGCTACATCCTAACCTCTTAAAGCATAAGTAATTTCCAATTTTGGTGTAAAACGAACTATAAAAATGCGTTCATTTACATCATATTTTCATATTTAATTGAAAATGTAACCATAATACGAAAATACAAATCATGAAAGTGTATTTTATAAAAAATGAAATAGCACAGAGAACACAAATGATAGTCTCGAAAAGTAGGATTCGCCACATTATCAAAACTCTTGAGAAATAAAAAAAATTAATTTTTCGCGATTCTCGTGAATTTCGTGATTAAATAGCGAATACTGAACTAAGAAAAATTACATAATGAATTTTAATCCAGAAATACATCATTCATCCCATAATTTCATATTGCAAATTTAAAAAATTCGCGCTTTAAGTTATTGTTGGCACCTTAGTAGCTCCCAGAGCTCCCGAGAAGATTGGGAACTTCCAGAAGTTTCCTCAAGAAGTTTCCGAGAATATTCCTGCGACCCACCACTAGGCGTATAGCGGGAAGCACACACTTTTGCATAGCGCATAATGCATAACGCATAAACTTTTCGACCAATCACTATGCTATACGAGAACTACCATGCATCAAATGGAGGACTGTGATTGGTTGAGAAGCTTATGCGTTATGCATTATACGCTATGCAAAAGTGTGTGCCACAGGGGTGAAACTAGCATAGTTACTTCCGGTAACAAATCTGACTTCCGGCCCAGTTCGATCTGGGGTCCTTTCTAGGAACTTTGAAAGTATTCCGTTTGTGAAAATGTAGTGAACTTTGAAATCGTTAGTGTGGTAGCTCTGATATTATGGCTGAAGCAAAGCTGTCAAAGCCATGTTAGCCATGTGTCAACGAAAGCTTGTTGAAGATTTTCTCCGAAAACTGGGCAAATTCCGTTAATCTTGAGAATGTAGAAGGAAGTAGAACACCTCAAGTGAAAGAATTGAGACACACTCCTTCTACTGAATCACTTTTGAAACGCACAACTTTCAAGGGATTATTTTATACGCTTGAATGAAAGGTACTCAACACCCATTAGAAATTTCTCTTTTGTAATGACTCGCGGTAAATTCCATTTACCGATAATATCAATAATTTATAATGCCACGTGTTGATGTTATTATGTACTTCAATTGTTGTATGTAATAATAGCAATAAAAGGTATTACAAATTCTTGACAACATTGGCAAGTACAATATTTCAAATTTAAATATCCCGCCCGCACGGCCATTTGCGATTTTAGTTCTCACATAGGCGCACGTGTCGCTCCGTAAGCTCCCAGCTTCTCCAGACCGTCTACGGTCAACCCGACTATGCAAGAGAAAATAGGCCAGAGTGCCGTAACCGTGTTATTATTACTCCGTGCCTCCAGACCAGCTGTTTGACTGTTTCCCGTTTTTATTGGAGGTTTCAGAGTGACATTGTGACAAACGATTTTTCTCTTTTCAACAGCTCTCACACTCGTGCCCTCTACATTTTTAGATCGTGTAGGTTTGTATCCACGAAGTTTCTTGCAGAGGGTGGTGTTAGGAGTTGACGTTTTGACAAATTGTTGTTCCTTGTGCGAGGCCGAATGTCGCGCACCTTTTATGTAGCGCATGTATGTACATAGTACATCGCTATTGTCGAAATATATAACGCGGAAGCGTGTAGCGGGGTTCGAGCTTCAGCCTTCTGCTTCTGTCGAGAACGACGGATTAACGGTATCGCTGGGACAAGGGAGACGGCCTTCAAATCCGACTGACAAAAGACGAAGTAAATTGCCTTTGTACTTACACATCGGACATTGACAACCGCGAGTGCGTCGTATTTTGTGCTCTTTTTTGGACTTGCGAAAGAAACTCAAGAGTCAGACAGCCGGAAGCAGGCGAAAGTGAGAGGTAGATTGACGTCCAACGTCGAAATTGTTCCTCAAGCCCGAGGTCTTCATTGTCGTCGAAAGTGAAAACACGATTTGCGCCGGGAGGTAGTGGCTGGAAAAGTGCGAATCGATTGAGAATTGCTAGGTGATCAACCCTTCCGAAAACAGTTCCTGAGGGATGTCTACACCCGCGAGAAGAAGACTCATGAGGGACTTCAAAAGGTAAATTTAAACTGTTAACCGCAAACATACAAGACTTCGTGGAATTAAGTTTGGTGCTAAAATTGGTTAAAGTTCAAGTAAAAATAAAATTAAAGCCCCAAGTATCTCCTTGCCCTCGATTACTCCGTTTTTTCGCCAAGCATGTCGATCACAACTTTCCATTTCTTTCTCGCCTGGGTGAATTTTACGCACGATGACACGATCATACCTAGAGCTTTGCTCTTTATTTCACTACACGGCCGCGGTCGAGAGGATGGATCAACGTCATCGCGTCGATATTAATAGAAGCACGATTGCGATATTTCGATTCGGCCACTTGGTTGCTTTTTTCTCTCTATCCTTGCTTTATATATCAACAAGTGTACGTGTCGATATCAGTGTGTTTTGTGTTTGTATTATGAAAGAACCCTTGTTTTCAAAATGTTTTTACATTTAGCGGATCTTGAAGAATTATGATGTTTTTAAACAATATGGAGATAGAAAGTTGTTTGCGGTATTGTTGTAGATGAGATAAAAATTTATTTAAAAAACTTGGGAAATGTGTGTATGTAACTTGAAGATTGTTTAAAGAATGACCTAATCTGTGTAAATGCGTGTACAGCTTCAATTCAAGAAGCTATGATGCAATGCAAACAATTTTGAAGAAATTTGTAAATTCCTTCTAAATTCTCGCGAAAATTAAATAGTATTTTTCATCCCTAACTTAACAGATAATATTTAATGATCTAAAATTTTTATCTTTCAATATTTGTGTACTTACTAATTGTATTTAGCTAAGTAATAGGCTGTATTATAGAGTAACTGCAGAGTTTCGTGACTCACAGTGCATCAGAAATAAGAAACAAATAAAAAAAGTAAGTAATTACCCTTCCAAAAATGTAAAATAGGTTCATGTAGATCCACATATAATTATTATACGTATCTTTCTTGTTTCGTTGGTTTCTGTTAGAGCGCCAAATGAGACAAATTTGCCAAATAAAAACTCAAATAGAAATCAAGAGATTTGCGAAAAATTTCACAGTTCTTTAGATCATTTTTGCTGTTTAAAAAATAACATTATACGAACTAAATGTATAATTTAATGTATACATTAAACAAATTTAATGTACTATCAAGGGTAGAATGGTTCAAAATAAGTGAATGTTTGGATTTTCACGGGCCTCAGCAAATATGTATAGCTTAGCCAAAAAAAATATGTATTCTTTTTTAAATGTCATTTTTCAACCCTTTAAAACCAATTGTTTCTCTTGTTGAGTTTAACACGTAAAAATAAAATTTTCTTTTTCAAGTTAAATTTTTCATTAGAATTTATGAACCAATCTATTTAATCTGGGAGTTATTTTTTCTCACAGATTTCAAGATAGATTTTATCAACTGTTCGCATTTCAGAAATATGTATTATGTAGCAAGTTTACATCAAGTAAAATTCTGCCGAATTCGCATTATTTGCAGATCTATCGCACGCTTTGGCTAAGTCTGTGTCAGGCTGGGTCGACTCTCATGAGCGCGTTTGACAACTTACACTGACAGTAGCGCAACTACAAGGAAGTCGCGAACTAAAATGTAGTTATGTGTTGGTACACGTATGTGTGTATATAATTTGAATGTATTGCATGAATTTCAAATGACAGAAAATGAACGAATTAATGCAAAATTATACAAATTTACCACGAAAAATGTAATATTTAACATTTTTCGGGATAAATTTGTACAATTCTACATTAATTCTTTAATTAATGAAGTAATTCAGAACGCATGAACTTGACGATGACATGCAGCTGCATCTGCGACAGAACCCCACAAGGCATTAAAATGGTGGGTGCAAAAATATTTGAACAAAATATTACCCCCACTCCTGACTCTGCAGTAGAGCCATCTAACAGGAGGTGGATAAATACAAAAGTATAAAAGGTCAAACGCGCCCATGGGAGTCGACCCAGCCTGCCTTTAATCTACAGTACGTTTGTGTATGTGTCATCATTGACGACAAATTCCTTTGTATTGAGGACAAATGTGGTCCCTTCAGCGAACATTTACTCGTACTTCATACTCGAATCGCCAAGAAATTGTGTCCCTCGAAAATGTATTGAGAGTTGGGGGGCCTGAAACAAAGTTTCTTGGCGACTTGGGTACGAAGTACCAGTAAATGTCCGCTGGGGGCACCACATTTGTCCTCTACAAAAAATGTGTCGTCAGTGATGACACACACGCAAACGTACTGTAAATTAAAGGACGCTGTGCTGACAATGCGTCGAGAAAACATAAAAAAATTGCTTAAAAATTATGAGAAAAGTGCTAAAAGGCATTACGTACAATTTTAACGACGATTCCGTTTAACGGAAGACTCAAGAGTGACGCATTGCCAGTTGCTGCTATTCATTTTTAAACACGCAGAAGGAAAATGAGTAAAAGAACCTACAGATTACTGGCAGATAAACACGTTATTGCATAATAGCTATTATCACAAATAACCTGAAAACACATGCCAGCAAATTACAATAATCCACACATATGTACGGCACTTATCATTGACAACAGATACGTCATGGTGTCGCCAATTGGCGCCCTCAGCGGACATTTACTGGTACTGGTTTCGGGCCTATGCGCATAAATTTTGAAAAATTAATAAAATAATCTCGATCGGTAAAGTAGAAATGCAATTTTTTAAATTACTCCGTTGGTAAGTAATAGAGAATACTGTTTTGTGTGTTCCTGAGTTTTTATTTTGGAAAAAGTTTTTTTCAAAATTTTGAAATTTGAAAGTTATAGTAAATAACTAAATTACTTGATTGCATGTTTGAACCAGGCCCTCCAAGCCTCAATGCATTTGCCTGTTACAAAGTTTTGGCTACGAAGTACCGATACACGACCGCCGGTGGCAACACATCTACCACACTAATAAAAACATATTGTCAGTGATAAGCACTATATGTTGTGTGTCATTGTTATTTACCGGCAAGCGTGATAAGCTCTTCCGGCTAAAACATTTTATTTCAAAATGATTTTGGCAAATAGTTTTAATTTTTTCAAAGTTATTTAAAAAACAAAACGATTCCCGCACGCCGAAAGCCACAGTATAAATCGATCCTTGTACATATCGCGGAATTCGGAAAATGGAAAAACGGACCTTCCTTGGATCGATAGCAAAGAACTACGCACGTTCTACCCATATTTATCTGAGAGCATGATTTTTCTCTTCATAAAATATTTAACTACACAATTACAGTTGTTATTATTGAAGTTTGAGGTTAGGAAAAAAAATCAGAACTATTCATTTTAAAAAATTAAAATTAACTTCTATTTACAAAAATATTGATACTTACTTCACATGAATCTTCTGACTATCAATTTTAACTAATTTTTTTCTTTCGCGTTTTTCATCAGTTCTCACTTCCGTCAAGCATGCGTCATGCAAATTTAACGTGCATGTGAATGTGCGCTCATCATTGACATGAAAGCTTGCTTGTGTTGTGGCACATGTGGTGCTCCCGGCGGTCGTGTACCAGTACTTCGTACCCAAGTCGCCCAAAAACTTTGTCACGAAAAATGCATTGAGGTTTGGAGGGCCTGGTTGGTACCTTCCATTTTATAGGTGTAATTATTGAGCATTCGAATACAAAATTTTCGAATTAAAAAACTTAAACTTCAATTTAAAAAGTTTAAAATTCAAGAGTTTCCCTTTGAGTGCTCTAATATGAAGTTTTTTTTATTGCTTCAAGCGGATAGATGTTTAGCTTTAGAGTTCGAAGTTTTCAATTCTATTGACAGTGAAAAGTGTTTGCGAACCGAGAAAAAACCGGGAAATGACCGGGAATTTTTTTCTTCGATTAAAATGACCACCCTGATATATGTACGTCCATACTTAAAAATCAGTACTTTGATAAAGTTTGATTTTCGAGCACAAACGTTTTCACTTTCATTATGATAATATAAAGCCGAAATGGCAAAATACAAAAAAAAATATTTTTCTTAGACAAAACTCCAGCAGAAATGGTTCATATGGCCCTAATTGTTTATGGTTTGAAGAACGCCGAGATAGAAACGAAGGCCACTGAGGGTACCCCCGTCACGGTCTCTATAGCGGGGTTTGAGTGTATGTACGTATGTATGTATGTATGTATGTACGCCTGTACATATGTGTGGATGCCCGTATATATGTATGTATGCCCGTATATATGTATGTATGCCTGTATGTCTGCCTTTGAACATGATAGCTTTTGAAAGAATCAATCTATTGGATTGGCCTTCGGTACACTCTTTTAGTGTCGAAAACTGAAGGTCAAGATTGTAAACCAGCCATTTTGGATGGGAAATCAAAAAGTTAGAGCATTTTCAAAATTTTTGAGACCTATTTTTTTCAAGATTCAAAAATTATATATACGGCTATTCGTAGTACTCAAAAAGTCGAACGACTTAGCCTTATAATTTTTTTCTATAAAAAGAAAATTATGAGATTTACAGCATTTTCAAAATTCGAAACAAGAAACGAAAATGAAAATTTTAAGCCAAATGACGCGAGATAAGAAAAAGAGTAAGAAGAGTAGAATTTGTGCTTATAAAAAGTCAAACAATATTGCCCCTAAATATTTCTTTATAAGACCAATCATGAATCATTAAGATAATTTTCTAATCTGCTTCTTAACTATTTATTTGTATGTATTATACGGTGAGCGCAGAAAATCGAGCGCAAACATTATAATGACAATGTATTCCTCAAGGCCGATAGAGCCTTAAGTAAATAAATTTCCGTTTTCATTTGAAATCAAAAACAAATTTAGTGATTTGTACATGAAGAACATATAGCACCGAGCGCGAAGCGCGACGACCGAATCGCGCGCCCTAGGTGCGCTCAAACTTGCGAGCGAAGCGAGCTGCGCACGAAGCGCGCGATGAGAATGTACCCGCGAAGCGTGCAGATTTTTTAAATATAGGCTTCTATACAATAACAAGGCAAATTCTATTTACAATTCTTATGTCCAGAAATCAGTTCTAACAACAGGAAGTAAAAACTTAAAAATTTTTTTACTGATATTGAATAAGTGATTAAAACATAAATCAGCATAACTGGTACAAATATTATTGAAACTGTTTGAAATTGGGTACACATATAAAGTATACTCGGCGAATGCCAGCAAAATAATAAAAAGTTGAAAATGACTGTTTGTTTAATATTAATAGCTAACTGAAAATTTAGGCCGATCAGTAACCACATTTTTCTACTTGCGGAGATAACAAGTATCGACGCAACTTCAAATTTGAAACAACTTCCAGCGAGAAAGTTGTTCTATATAGTTCAAAGAAAATTTCTGGAATATTTTAGATTCATTAAAAATTGACTGAAATATACACTTTGTAAAATACACTCAAACCCGATATAAGCCCAATTTCGGGGGTTGCTTCGCACTGGCCTTGGGCCTAAGCCGGATCCCTCGAAACGTAAACAGTCAGGGACGTGTGAACCATTTCCTAATATTACGCCATCTCCGAATGTGAGTTAGAACCTGAGTACACGCGCACTGCGCCTTTATCTATACGCTGCTGGTATTTCACGCTTGGTTGAACACTGTCTCTTGCCCCGACCGCTGAGAAACTGCGGGGGCCAGCAGTCGGCCAGCAGTTCTAAGAAGGCGTAAACCGGACGGGCTTTCATGGGGGTTCGAGTGTACCACTCTCAGTCTCTCATCCTCTACAAAAAAGTCAATCATAACGTGACTTTACCTCTATTGTGAATCACGTTATGCTTGAACCGAGTGCTTTTAATACACAAGCCTTTTTCCAAGCACCTTGTCAGTTAGGATGAAGCGTAAAATAAAAATTTGCCAAACTGAAAATACTTGGGGTCCTATTTTTTTCCTTTTTGCCTAAAACAGAATTCTGTAGAGTTTCATTACGATCAAAAAAATTTGTGATGCTCCACAAAGCCAAAATAAGTCAAAAACTTTTTTTTTCTCGATTTACTCCATACATTTCGGCTGTATCGAAAAATGTTTGAGAAAAAAAATTATCGGGGATAAAAAAATACATCTTTTATGTTCATGGAATTTTTCGATACAACCAACCGATCTCAAGAAAAATAAGAAAAAAATGGTTGAAAAACGTGATATTTTTTTTCTTTTCATGGGCATGTATTTTCAATCTTAATTATTAGTAAAATCCTTTGAAAGTGTACCTAAAACAGCTTTTTCGACCCCTAAAAAGTCAGAATAATCAGGTTTGGGTCATTATTCAAAATTTTGTAAAGTTAATTAATTTTGTCAATAATTTGTATATGTAATTTTCTTGAAATGCCCTATAAACACATAAATAATCAGCAGAGTTGAAATAAATTTATTTGGTCACAAAGGCACGGTCTTCTATAAAATTGCTAACTGAAAAAAAGGTAGTAAGTCTAACTACTTGGGTTTGTAAAATATGCCACTGCTACTATATTGGTTATCACAACCATTTTGCTTGTTAGTGTTATTATCAGCATTGTTATTTCAATAAACCGAGTGGTGATAGCAATAAGCAAAATATAATTGTGCTAACCAATAAAGAAGCAGCAGTGGCATGTCTTACAAACCCAAGTAGCTGGGCCTACTACCTATTTTCTTCCGGGAACAATTTTATAGAAGATTTCGTACCGTGGTCACCACATAACATTTATTTTAGTTCTGCTGGTTATTCATGTATTTATGGGACATTTCAAGAAAATTGCTATATACAAATTATTCAAAAAATTAATTCACTCTAGAAAATTTTAAATAATGACCAAAATCTGATCATTCTGACTTTTTAGAGGTCGGAAAATCTGTTTTATATTTTCAAAGGATTTTACTAATAAGCAAGGTTATTTTTCCCATGAAAAAATTTGTCGACGCAACCAATAATTGTGGAGTGAATCGAAAGGAAAAACGATTTTTGAGGGGTTTTTGACTTATTGTTGCTTTGCGGAGCATCAACAAATTTTTGATCGTAATGAAACTCTACAGTTTATTACGCTTATAATTGGATTATCACTATTATCAGTTCGATTTTTGAATGAATCAAATACATTAAATTCAATATTTTAAACTCAAAGTCTCTAAATTTTAAATTATATGTGAGAAATTTTAAAGAATTTCAGATCGAACTCATTAAAAATTTCATAATTTCATGGCAATTTTTAGCTTCACTGTGATTTCTGGGTTTTCCCCAGTCTCAAAAAATTCCCGGTCATTTCCGGGTCCAGTGATAATCCCTGATTATAGTATTGTTGCATTGTTTTATATTTTTTTATCGTGCTAGGAGTTTAAATATCATTGAAGTCGAAAGTTCTTGTTTCAGAACCGCAGACACGGATTAATTTATCCAGGAACGAAATGGTGTGGCCCGGGGAATGTTGCTGCTTCTTACAATGACCTTGGTCAACATGCAGCTGAGGATGCTTGTTGCAGGGAACACGATCATTGTCCGATGACTATAGGCCCTCGACAGTGCATCCAGGGGCTTTGCAATGATTCCCCATTAACTCGCTCCCATTGTGACTGTGATGCCAAATTTCGAAGGTGCCTGCAAAATTTAAACACTGAGGTCGCCAACACTTTGGGCGCTCTCTTCTTCAATGTCATACAGGTCACTTGCTTCAAAGAGCGACGACCTTGCTCTCAATGGCAGAAGTAAGTTCAAAAATAAAACTTGAATCTCGAGACGAGGCTGACGAGGCATATCATTTTGTATTGTTAGTTCTTATGAGATTGATCTAAGTCTACTGTGGTGTTACAAAAATTTATTTCACCTTCAAAAAGTATATGGTTACAATTGCATATTTCGTAAAAAAGCGTCTTTTTGAATAAAATACTTTATCAACTTTATCTTAACATAATTTAATATAATTTGAAACAAATAGAAAAAAATATTAGGGGGACAAGTCTTTGCCAAATATTGAAATGATTTTTTAGTTCTTGTCTTGAATGGCAAAAAGAAGAATCTCGAAAATGGCGTTGTATGAATCTTCTCAAGGTTTTTGGATTGTGGGTGAAAAAAACGAAACTTGCCTGGATCAGTCCATATCTTCAATGGCTTAATTCCAGGATCGATTAACATTAGACAATCACGTAAATACTCTATTTTCAGACACTTGGTGGTGGATTTACAAAAATAATTATTAACATTATTCTATGTATATATATTTTTTTACAATGAATTTTTTAATAGCTTTTCAAATGTTGTTATGATCACGTTTCACTATTTCTGTATTCAATCTAAAGTTTTTTTTAACTTAGTAAATTATATAAAATTTGATAAACTAACTCATCCGCCGTACTTTTTTCCTAGAGACCCCAGCTATCCCACAGGACCCCAGCTAAACCTCGGGACTCAAAATATCCCAAGGAACCCCAGCTATCCCCCGGGATCCAAATCTATTTCAAGTCACCCCCCCCCCCCTCCCTGTACCACGGGACTCCACATATACCTCGGGGCCTAACCTATCCCTAGAGACTCCAGCTAACCCCCGGTATCCAA
>JAUMHM010000031.1:10844237-10865203 GCA_032362435.1 Melikaiella ostensackeni
CGATACGTAGAGGAAACGTAATAAGCGAACACGCGCACCACTTTTACACACTATTACTAGACAAAGTAACCGCACTGCATCCAAACTGAATTTGTCTATTCAAAAATAATGACTGTTAATCACACTAGAACTACTTTGAAGAGTATATTTCTCACAATTTACCAGTAAAGCAAACAAAGTTTGAAGAGCGAACTTACATCTGATGAATTTCGCGAATTTTGCGAAAACCATGAAGTCCAACACACCTTGAACTGCACTCGTCACCCACAAGCTAACTGCCTAGTTAAACGCGCTAACAGCACTCTTATTCCAGCAATCCAAGCCAGCATTCGCGAAAGCGATGGTAGAGATTGGCACAAAAGACTTAAACAAGTCCAAAGGGATTTCAACACATCGCCAAACAAATCTACTGGTCAAAGCCCGTTTGAGCTACTTTATGGTTTCATCAATCGACATGATGAAGGCGAAATGAGAAATCTCACGATTGAAGACGATGACCGCTACGTACCACCAGGAATACTCAAAAACAATGCAATAGAGAAAATTAAAGAAGCTCAGGAAAACCATAAACTATAAACGTGCGACTCGGACTCAGACAACTCAGAAGAGAACGAATCAGCAGGAAATCAAGAAGATCTGGAAAATAAAAATATTCAAGAATCTTCTGAAGAATCAGAACCTGATAGGACAAATAAGTTGCGACCAAGAAAAGTAATTGAACGTCCAAAACGCTATGGTTTTGATGATTAGACTTTAAAATTTGTTTTTGGCATGAAGCTCAGATTTATTTTATTGTAATCTTCATCTTCAATTTAATATAAATTAAGTTTACAAGGATTGTCTCGAGGACGAGCCAATTCACGGACGATTTTTTTTTTATTTCGCTCTCTAACAATTGAAAATTTAATACAATTCATCATGTTCGAATTGAATTGCCTTTCACAAAAATTGCCGATTGACGATTTCATTTCGCAATTGTGATACAATTTCTGATTGAAACTTTGGGGATTAAATGATTTCAAATTGAAAACTTCAAGATTCTATAACTTTATTTCAGATATAAAGACCTAACAGTTTAACAGTTTTAAATTAAATATAATAAATAATACTTCAGGAGAGAATAATGAAAAATTTTTAACTTTAGATTGAATCATTAAAAATTGTACGTTATCAGTATAAAAGCCTTAATACGTGTCGTTGAACATTTTTGAATTGCAAACGTTCAAAATTCAATAATTTTAGGTAGAAACTTTCAAATATTCATACTTCTGCGATTTCAGATTTAAACGTTTAAAATCTATGATCTAAGATAGAAGGTTTAAACAATTTACATAAGCTTTTAAAATTAGACAACTTTTGAATGTGGATGGATGATTTTGAGAATGAGTACCTAATTCTAAATAGTGTGTTCGGAGATATATGATTTTAAATCGAAATATAAAATTTTTTACTGTCGAAGAGGGAAAATGCTGAAAAAAAGCGAATAATTTTCGCCCAGGAAACAAAAGTTGTGGTTTGTCATCTGAATGGAATGAAAAACAAATCGGCTAATGTCTTGTGTTCGGTTTTTTAATTTTAAATTCATACAATTTCATCTATGGACCAACAAATTATGACGAAATTTTGTATTTTCAATTTTAAGTAGTAAACAACAATAAAAAGTTAAAAATAAGAAATTGTTTGTGATAAATAAAATTCTTTAAATGTTCAAAAAACATGTTTTTTTAATTCAACTAATTTATTGCATATTTTAAAAAAAGTTGTGCAGGTCGAACTTGAAATTTATTCAATTTGAATCGAAGAAACATGCCTTTATTTTTACCTTCTCATTCTTGAGAGTGTAATGGAATCGTACAAATTTTCGATCTCTAGTTCTTAACAGATCTTTGCGTTTCGGCACTCACAGATTCCGAAAATGATAAAACTTTGTCGGTGTCTGGATGTCTGCATGTATGTCTGTTGAGTTACCTAAATGTTGTAGTCACGCTAACCTTGGAAGGAATTGACAAATCAAATCAGCCTTTCATGGACTTTCTTAAGGTCTCAAAATGAAGGTCAAGTTCGTTAACCAAGTTAATCTAACCAAAATAAAAAAATTTAGAACACTTTCAAAACTCAAATCAAAATTTTTTAAAGAGTTTCCGAAATTTTTTTTAATGAGCCTAGCAGATGATAAAAAGACTTATCTTAATGACATTTTTAAATTCCATGAAAATCAAGAAAATTATATGTTTTTCAAAATTTTCAGAAAATAGAAAAAATTATTTTTCTGATAGATTAAGAAATTCCAATCGAAATTTTTACTAGATATCAAATATGCTTCGAAATTATCCCAATAAAATTTGTTGATTAAATCAAAATTCAAAAAGTTTGATCATTTTCAAAATTATGATTTTTTTAAAGACCCGTCAGTTATACATTTTTAGTAGATGTCCACAAGATTAACCAATTATTCTAATGACATTTTTCGAATGAACACAAATTTAAAAAGATCAAGTTAATAATAATCAAGTACATTACAATAGGATCTTTTTAAAATACGGTACAATGGTTTTTAATGTCTTTTTCGAATTCTTCAACTTTTTTGTTCCAAAACAAACAATGATTTGTCATAGACTAATGGGTCAGGATTCATTAAAGAAATAACGCGACGTAACTGATTTACAGGAAAAGAAGCCGCACGACATTCGCTAGTGACTCGCTCTGTGAGCACATTGGCTCACGATCGGAAAATCCGTAGCTAGTAACCGACAGTAACTTGCTCTTTATTGTCGTGTCGCTAACATTCAGCTGAGCAAAAAAAGTTGTGGTTCGGCATCTAAAAGAAGTACAACCAAATTTTTTAAAATCGGTTAATATTTTCTATTCGATTTTTGATACTTAAATTAAAAAAGATTCCTTTACTGCCAAAAATATTAATGCGAATTTTGTGTAGTAAAGTTTTTTTTTTTTGGTGAACAACTAAAAAAAGAGATAATTAAAAATTTTGTAAAAAAATTTTTTTAAGAAACGCATGATACAATTATGTTTTCAAAATAACATGAAAGCGATAATTATCCATCAATTTTTGAAAAATAGATTGTAAAAATCGTGAATATTTCAATATTTCTTTCGAATTTATTATATGACGAACTTCTGGAATAAATTCATATTTGCCGATTGTAGATATATTTGAAGGATTTTTCCGGAGATTAAATTTGGAACAAAAAAGTTGAAGAATTCGAAAAAGACATTAAAAACCATTGTACCGTATTTTAAAAAGATCCTATTATAATGTTCTTGATTATTATTAACTAGATCTTTTTAAATTTGTGTCCATTCGAAAAATGTCATTAGAATAATTTGTTAATCTTGTGGACATCTACTAAAAATCATAATTATCACTTACGGGTCTTTAAAAAAATCATAATTTTGAAATGATAAAACTTTTTGAATTTTGATTTAATCAACAAATTTCATTTGGATAATATCGAAGTATATTTGATATACTTTTTTTAAGTTCGACCTGTACAACTTTTTTTTAAATATGCATCAAATTAGTTAAATTAAAAAAACATGTTTTTTGAACATTTAAGAAATTCTATTTATCACAATTTTTTTATTTATAATTTTTTATTGTTGCTTATTACTTAAAATTGAACATACAAAATTTCGTCATAATTTGTTAGTCCATGGATGAAAGTGTATTTAAAAGATTAAATTTTTCAAACCTTCTATCTTAGATCATACATTTTAAACGTTTCAATCTGAAATCGCAGAAGTATGAATATTTGAAAGTTTCTACCTAAAATTATTGCATTTCGAACGTTTGCAATTCAAAATTCAAGTACACGTATTAAGGCTCTTATACTGATAACGTACAATTTTTAATGATTCAATCTAAAGTTTAAAATTTTTCATTATTCTCTCCTGAAGTATTATTTATTATATTTAATTTAAAACTGTTAAACTGTTAGGTCTTTATATCTGAAATAAAGTTATAGAATCTTGAAGTTTTCAATTTGAAATCATTTAATCCCCAAAGTTTCAATCAGAAATTGTATCACAATTGCGAAATGAAATCGTCAATCGACAATTTTTGTGAAAGGCAATTCAATTCAAATTTTCAATTGTTGGAGAGCGCAATTAAAAAAAAAATCGTCCGTGAATTGAGTTGAATATCTGCAATTGCAGTGAATTGCAGATATGCAATAGAACGAGTACACGATCTATTGCAGTGAATAATTGTTTGAAAAGTCAGTGGAGCGGTTTAGTGAAGAAAATTGACGACTTGCAATTGAAACTGCATTTTTCGAATGTTTTATAATTGAGAAATATGTTCGAATTTCATGATTAATTTATTTTGCCTAGAATTAGCAAAATTGTAGTGATTTTTTCATATTTCTTGAAAACTAAAAGTGTTTGATATAATAATTCTAGTTTTGATGTCTTCAGTCTTTTCTCTCGTATTGTTGGGTTTTGAAAGTTTCAATTGATGCTTTGTCGTGGATCTCAAAATTTCTCGAACTCTCCCGGTTTGTTTAGTACATTTTCATTTGTATAAATGTAAATAATCATCGTCAACTCTGAATTTAGAGTTTCTACATTGTTTTATATTTTAATGCTGCGTTTTTTCTGTTCATATGGTTAAGGGATACTTTCAAAGTACGCGGAATGTTGATAGTATCAAAAGTTGTTATCGAAGTATTATACATTTAAAATAAAAAAGCAACTGTTCGAGATTTTTGATACCGACCCGACAAAGTGATTTACTTGAATATTTATGATTTATTTCTTTTACTTTTATGATTTTTTAGGTTAATATTATGTTTTATTTGTTTATGTATCGAAATTCGAACTATACCGTTATCGAAACGTTTTATCGGGGCATTTTTTGCAATTGAAATCGACTTAAATTAATTCACAGGACAGCCTTCCTATTGCTTTCATTTGCAAATCATCGTTCCAACATTAAAATTTTTAATTAATTTCAATTCTATATTTTTTGTATATTAAAGCTTCAAATCGAAAAACAGAAAAGTAGGCTTTTGAAAAAATCACGAAATTCATAATTGTTCAATTTCAGACAATATTAATTTGAAATTTTTTAAATTATAAAGTTTCAATGAAAAATAGTTCAATTTTTAACATCTCCTACATCAAATTGTGTTATTTCAAGCGATTTCAGTTGTAATTCTCACCGCTTCATTTAAACTTATTAATTCCAAGGCTAAAGTTCAAAATTAGAAAATATGAAACTATTTCCATTTTTTTTTAAATGTGGAAAAAGATGAAAAGAAAGGAGGAAAACAAGAGAAAAAAGTGAATAAAGCCTTTACAAAAATGGAAAAGGTGTGTAGAAGTGACTCACTAGCAAACTTGCTCTAGGAAAAAGCATACAAATTTTATCATTTACTGCTAATTTTGAAGTCGTTTTTACTCGACGTTTTGGTTTCACAGCTCCTTGTTCTTTTGTTCTAACTAGTTATTTTATAAATTAAGAAAAAACATATTTATAAACGCTTAATAGTATCATAATAATAATAAATATTGAATATTCGCAGATTTACAAGACTCGTCTTCATTCCTTAAACACGCGTATAATTAGAAAGCGAGCATTTTGTAATTTGTACGTTCAGGTAAAATAAGATAAAATCATACTAAGCCAACTACTCTAGAACCAGTAGCGTTTGTTCAATTTGTCGAATATAATTTTCCAGCAATAGTTTTATAAATCACCTTCTATGCCATTAAGTACCCATTTTTTCAGAAAATTCGAGATACCTAACTAGAAATAATTTTGACTAAACTAATTGTCATTTACTTCCGTCCTGCAGCTGTATTCCATACAGTTTAGGAAGAATTTCTCCGCATCTTCCTTGAACTTTAATGTTGGCATGTTCGTCCGCTCTTGTCTCCCCGATGTTGACTATTGCGATTGGTTTTTTGGCGTCGACAGCTTGCAGAACAATTCTGTAGCCTGAAAATGTTGTTAGCGATGTTCCAAGTATTAGGAGAGAATCGGCTGTTTCTACTTCTTGCCTTATCAGTTCAACTACTGCCCTTGCAACGTTATCCCCGAAAAAAACAATATCAGGCTTCAGAACACCTCCACAGTTTGAACACGGAGGTACCTTGAATTCTTCCACTTGTTCCTGGTTTCGGAAATATATTAGAATTACTAGTTGTTCATGTATTTAATTTATATCGAATAAATTTGCATTTAACAAAAAATAATTTCATAATAAATAAATACCTGTGACAATTCTACATCTCCATCTGGACGGATTGTTTCATCTAAAGAAGTAATATTAGGATTAAGTTCATCAAGCACTTCTTGGAAAGAATATCTACTAATCTTCTGATCACAATTCAAGCACATGACTCCGAAAGCAGTTCCATGAAGCTCTATGACATTTTGACTTCCAGCTTTTATGTGTAAACTGTCAACATTTTGCGTAACAACACAACTAACTCTGCCAATGTCTTCTAAGTTTTTCAATAGTTTGTGAGTAACGTTTGGCTCAAAGCCTGAAAATCTGAGAAATAAAATAACAATAAGTTGAGGAGTAAAAAATGTTGTTGATGGTTAGTAAATTTAAGTTAATAGTTTAGACGTTTTTCTTAAATATACCTTGGCCAGCCGATATAATTTCTAGCCCAGTAACGTCTTCTGACTTTGTCGTTAGCACAAAAATCTTTGTAAGAAACTGGTCTTCTATCGCTGGTAGCAAAAAGTCCAACACCTTCAGATCTGTAATCAGGTATTCCACTTTCTGTAGAAATTCCAGCCCCAGTTAAAACGCACATTCGTCCAGAAAATTCTAGATATTCTTTCAGTTGTTCTAATTCTTCAGCTCGTACTGGATTACATTTTGGAACGAAGGCCGAATTTGAGAGGCACGATCGTACTGAAAATTTTGAGAAAAAATGTACCTATTTCAATTCTTCCGTTGTTCGTAATTTACAAATTTATTACCGTTTGTGAAAATGTACAGTACACATTACTTCGAAAACAAAATTCACGCTGGTAATCAAATTTAGGTTTTCCGATTGTCCGTCGACAAAAAAAAATAGTTTTTCTCAAAATCATTCGCATTAATTTATACTTCGAAATTACAAGTATAATAAATTCTATTTTTAAAAATTGTTATTGAAACTGTTTTTTTTTTAAAGCATAATTTTAGACGGAACGGAAGACATTAATTTCCATTCCTGAACAATCGGCTCTTTTCAGAACTACCATTCAATTTAAACGAAGAAAGAAATTCTATTGTTTCATAAACATTAAATAAGCTTCCGTTGAAATGATTTCAACCCAAAGGTGCGAAGACCAAGAATGTTTTTCTTGATTTTGTATCTGGAATTTCTTACAACTATTTTTTTATGAAAAACAAAACCTTCGCCACAGCCGTTTCTGAAAAAATCCATTTTTAATTTTAAAAAATGTAAATTTTTCGTTTTTCTCAAAAACGAAACGGGATATGAAAAAAAGTTAATACAGCAAAATTATTCAAACAAAATAATTGAATTTTCAACGAAAGAGATGAATTTTCAACTAAAATGATGGAACTAACCAAAAAAATGAATTTTTGACAGAAGAGTTCAACTTTCAATCAAGTATAACAAAAATATAAATTTTCAACCAAGAAGATTAATGTTCGACCAAAAACGATGAATCTTTAACAAAATACATGAATTTTCATCTCAAAAATGGAAATTTTCAACCAAATAGTTAAATTTACAACTCAACAATACAAACTTCAACCAAAAATAGAATCTTTAAATTTTCAGTTGAAAATATTAATGTATAACCAGATATTTTTTTTAGCAAAATAGTTAAATTTTTAACAAGAGAGATGAATCTTCAACTAGAATGATGAATCTTCAACCGAGTACTCGAATTTTCAACAAAATAGTTGAATCTTCAACCAAAACAGATTAATCTTCAACCAAATAGTGGTATTTTCAAGCCAACAAGACGAATTTGATACACAACACTTGAATTTTCAACAAAAAATTTATTTTTCATCCCAAAAAGATAAGGTTTCAATTAAACAGTTGAATTTTAAACTAGAAAGATTGACTTTTAAACAAACTTGTTGAACTTTCAACCAAAAATAGAATAGTTAAATTTTCAGTTGAAAAAAAAAATTATTTTCAACGAAGAAAGATGAATTCTCGACGAAAAATGTAATAATTGATATTACACCCCAAAAAGATTTTAGTTTTTTAATAAGAACAGTTGAATGTAACCAAAAAAGACGGATTTTGAACAAAAGAATTGAATTTTAGTCAAGAGGGAAAAAATTTAACCAGACTGTCGACATTTCGAGCGAATTTTATACAAATCAGTCAAATTTTCAACAAAAAAGTTAATTTAAACCAAATAATTGAATTTTCTACCAAAATAGTTACATTTTCAACCCAAAAAGTCGAATTTTCAACAAACCAGTTGAATTTACAAACAAAAAGAATGATTTTCTATAAAAATATTGTTGAATTTTGAACAAAATAACTAAAATTTCAAACAAATAATTAAACTATTAACCAAAAAAGATGAATTCCAACCAATAATAGTTTGATTTTCAACCAAAGAGATGAATTTTCAACTGAACTGATGATCTTCAATTGGAAGTTAAATTTTCAGTTAAAATAATTAATTTAAAAAAAAAGTATATTCAACTCTGAAATTAACTTTTTTTTCTTTCTAAAAGTATTTCTATAGATTTTCGAAAATTTTGAATTCCAGGCTGGGAGAAAAGTTGCAATTTCCCTGGTTTGGTCTATAAATTTCTATGGCTATCTGCCGCCACAATTATTTGAATGGTGAAAATGAAAAAATACATAGTTGCTAAAGCCATAAAATTGATCGATTGTCTTAAAAAAGAATTGTGAACTACATTTCGAAAGTAACTAAACAAGTAATGATTTTTATAGTTACTGTTACTGAAAAAATGTAACTAGTTACCAATTCATTCGTTATTTACAAAAGTAACTTCGTTACCACTATCGTTGCCAAAGAAAACTAGTTAAAGGGATCTAAAATAGTTATTTGCCATTACTGGTTTTCTCCTTTCATTTACGAAAATCTGTTTTTAGCGAAAAAAATGGGGGGGGGGGGAATACAAATCTTACGTAATATTAAGGAGGGGGGTACCTGAAATGCTTTCTCTTGAATATTTGAAAGTTTCTATCTGAAATTATTGAATTTTGAACGTTTTCAATTTTAAAATCGTTTACGGAAGAATAAGAGATTATATACTCGAATTTTAAGACATTCTGCAATGTATTCTTCTCAAGTAAATTTTGTGTACACGTGTTTATAATTTGTTCTAGAATGTACATATTAAATTAATTTTCAATAATTTATCTAAAATATAAAACAGATTTTGATTAAATATAAAACCTAAAATAAAATCTTGACCAGACATCGATCACTAAAGAATAATCAGTGCTCAGCATTGTTTATATCCTTTGATATCGCGTCTATAATCAATTAATCAATCTTCAAACGTCAATATAGTGTGTAAAAATAGCCTTAAAAAAGGAATAACTTACGAGAATTTGAAGACACAGTGAATGCTTTCATCATGCGACTCATTACCGTGTACTTCTCTTGAATTATAGAATAACAGTGAGTGGACATGGTGTGCATAAAAAAAAAGTGACTGACAGTCACGCACTACACCATATTTACACACGACATTCGTTCGACTCGCTGCATCTGCGTCGTGCCAACATGACACAAACAACCACCAAACGGGTGCACGGTTGACAGTGACACACTCCCACACTCCCTACACCTATTTCACGACAGTCGGCACCCATGCACCGAAATCCTACAGAACACATACACGCAGCCACGTACACTAAACCAAAACGACACGACACACCGAAGCATCACCGAAGTCATCACTCTGAAGTAGACGGTCAACAATTGCAGCCAACCTAACCTCTTCTCTCTAAGGCTCTTGCTTGACTCAAAACGACCGATTATTTCATCATTTAGCTGCCGTTTCACCCAATTTTTAAGAAATCAGTCTCTGCTTCTGCGCCCCGTGTCTCTTACTAAGGAAAAAAAGAAGCATTTTTTTGGTAAGTATTCCTCTCACTTGTTTTTTCCCTCGATTCGATTGTCGCCGACGCGCTCTTTTCGGTTTGGCCATCGACGCGTGCCGAAAACATCCGACAATTCCCGAAAAGACCGGCCAACGGCCGCCGCATCGTTGCCGCGTAGATTCAGCCCGCGCAAACGTCGAGAACCAATAAAATCGTGATAATTACGTAAATATTTACGGGCAGCAGATAATATTCTCTCTACTAAGTGCATCGCTAAGGAACCAGCAGGTAAGAAAATTCGAGAAAGCTAAGTCAGCCACGCTGCAGCCCGAGCTATCTTTGGCTCTACTTTCTCGCTAAAAACTAGTATTCGATATCGACTAATTAATCACAAGCTACGCCGAGTTGACCCTGTATGCTTCTTCCTTGCAGTCCACGATTCCCCCTTGCAATCCGAAGTTGGATAGTGGCCTTTGTAAGAATCTTTTCCCGATTGAAACTTTGCTTATCAATAGCAAGTCGCTATATCCACTATATCTACATGCTCGTTACTGTTTCTGCTGCATGCTACCATAGTGCGGGGGTTAGGATGCGATTACATTTTGCCGCGATCGTAGAGCTCCTAAAAGGCACAATGAGGTACGCATGGGCATTTCGTGACTGGTTTCATCGATTCCCGATTATTTTTCCCATTTCATCATTCATTTTCTTATTCTCACTCATTCAATCGCGGTCCATTTTTCCAATATTTTACATATTTACGATATCAATTTCGGGGTCACGCGCAACATTGTGCTTTTGGCGTCATCTGCACTTCACCGAGAGAACAACGCGTTCGCGTACGTTCGTGAACTTAACCACACACTCGTTAATATCAAATGCTTTGCTTCTGATTCATTTTTTCTGATAATTATTCATAGTTCGAGCGGAAAACTTTTAAAAGAATATTTACCGAAAAAAAACCTGAAAATATATAGAGTGATTTTTCGTTGAGTGAAATGTGAAAATTTTATTTTGAAAGTTTTTCCATGAATGAGATCCTTGGCTTGCAGATTCTTGGAATTCCGAGAATAATAGGTACATATATGTGCTTGAAAGTTTATCTTTTTCAAGAAAAAATAAATCCTTTTTTTTGTTTTCATTAATTGAAAAGTAAAGTGACTGGTATTTTTATTTTTCAATCCTTTTTTTTCTTGATTTGTGGATTTTTTATGAAAAAGGTTGTTCGCTGGTGACGGTAGAGTGTTGGGAACAGCAGCAGATGCATTGTGAGTTGTCTGAAGTTAGCTCAGTACCGTTGATTTCCGGTTTCGACATTCGATTTTTGATATATAAAATGGAGGTAGGTTTTAAATCAGATGCATCAAAAAAGTCTGAAAGTCGCAGAAAATTGTTGTGTGATGTTTTTCGAAAATTAATATAATTTTTTTTCTGATCACTTCTGATTGTACAATATCTAAAAATTCTCCATTGTTTGAATTATTGATCCGCTCATTTCCATTAATTATTAAATGAATGTTTTAGAAACTCGACAAATTAGTTTTTTCGAAAAATTAAACAAGATTCATGTTGAAAATGATACTACGTATTTTCAGAATTGAATGCTTCAAAATTGTCAAACTCCAAGTTGAAAAGTAAATTTTATTGAAAAAACTTATAAAATTATAAGTTTTTTTTCTAGCAAAATGAACGTTATGAAATCTTGAGTTCAATTCTTTGCCAAATCTAGAAAAGTGCTCCTGAAAATTTGGAAAAATCATAAAATCAAGAGTAAATATTTTTTATGAATACTCAGCATTTACATAATATTTAATCGTGCTCTTAGTTTAGGTTTAAAGAGTAGGACTTACTCTTGATTTTATAATTTTTTCAAATTTCTAGGAGTACTTTTCTAGATTTGGCAAAGAATTGAACTCAAGATTTCAAAATATTCATTTTGCTAAAAAAAAAAAATTTGACTTTAAAGCTAAATATTTTTTGACTCTTACATTAAAGTAATTTTTACCTAGGTGAATTTGACGCGAAATTTTCTAATGTTTCAAATGATTCTACTCACATAGTCGTAGATTCAGTTTCTGCACAGATATTCGTCTTTGAAGTGAAGTATGAATTTATAAACTGTCAAAGGAAATGGACTTATTTCGTGAGATTTTCATAATACTACATATGTTGCGCTTTCAACTGAAAATCGTGTCAAGTTTCTACAAAATAAAAACATCACATTTCTCATTGTTACAACAGAAAATTTTTCAGACGACCTATACTAATTTCAATATGAATGAACAAGAAATACTTTTTTGCTACATCTATCTCTAAAGTTGCACTTTTCATGCACCATTTCGGAGAAACCTTTAGTAAGTTTCAAAATGACGGGCTATTTTGGATTAGTCTTTGGCGTGCAACTTTTGAGGTATTTGTTGCAAAAAAAATGTGTCATACACGTGCGTACAGGTAATTGCCACTCGTGTGATTGCAGCATTCTCCTTCAGCTCATGCTGCAAACGTCACACTCGATGCAATCATCAGTTTTACGCACTAGCATCACAGATAGCTATTTCACTACCAGAAAGTCATAGCCGTACACTAAAACATTTCTACAATAGATCTTTCGTTCTATAAATTTATTTAAATATGATTATTGAAGTTTTCATCGACACAACAAATTCAGAGCAACTGATCGGAAGTTGGAAACAATTTGACTTCATTTTTTGTGTGTTGTCATGTTGGTACTCCTGTTGGCATTTTAAATATTCAATGAGTTGGTTTCCCACCAAATTGGCGTTCTCGTGTAACGTTGCCAAATTGCAAGTCAATTTTCGTTAACAAGTTGAATTACACCCCTTCAAAATTAATTATTATATATTAATCGGTGGTGAGTTTTCAGTTTATTAATTTTTATGACGTTTAGAAAGACCCTTCTACACTTTCATAAGTTTTTTGATTAAATATCTTGGATTTTAAAATAAAAATCTTCGATTTATATGATCTTGTTAGGTTGGGTCCATAAGCCACGATGTTTATTTAAAATTTTGTATTTTTCTACACAAGGTAGTAAAAAATTCTTATATTTTGCAAAATGACGTGGAATGAATACAAGTTTAACATATCTCAAGGGCATTAAAAAAGCTTGGATTTACTCATTGCATGTTCTCCATTAACCCCTCGTATTTCATTTTAAAAAATCTTCAACAAACTAAAAATGATCAATTTTTTCAGCCACGATCCCATCTCGACTGCGACACACTTTTTCGGTGTGGTTTTCTGAATCATGGTGGAGTCCGATCACAGCGAAGCTGGACAGGATGTGACTTCGACCAACGCAACTCGTAAAATTGACGTTATTGACGCAGCTAGTGAAGTTTCGAGTAAAAGACCACGTGAGGATTGTGTGGAAGACGGTAAGATTGATCTGCCTAACAAAAAATCCCGCAGTGAAATGGACGAACAAGCATCAACAGTCAAGGATGAAAGTGCAGCTGTCCCAGAGTCCAACGGTACAACTATGGTCGTTGACGAGGATAAGAACAGCCAGGGAAATGGGGATGCTAACTTGAAGCCAACTGCTTATGATGCTGAGAACCGCGAGAGCGCGGATAACGCGTCTAGTGCTGATATGGAAACACAGGATGAGTCTCAGGAGGAAAAGTCCGAGGACGAGAAGCAGGAAATGGATACTAACCAGGATGCTCCGGATTCTTTGGCCAAGGAGGACAAGGCCAAACCTATGGAACAAGATGAAGCTGAGGATAAGGTAATTCATGAAAATGTGCATTGTACTGATGAGTTCTCCTTTGAGTTTGATAACAGCGCCTCTGACAAGAAAACTACTGGTAAGGTCGACATGATTAGAGTCATTATTAATGGGGAAAAAAGCAATAAATTTAAATTCGTTTCTATCAATATTATTTGACTATAATCGGGAATTCCTTGTTTATTGTAGGTATGTCAAGGGTGGCGAGCGACCAGATAGAGCGGAAAAAGTCAGGGAATTTTGGTGTCAGGGAATGTGAAAAAGTATACAACGGCTGTCAAAGCCGGGATGAAATTCGTGAAACAAAGTAATTTTTTGCCAATAGCAAAAATATGAACTCGATGCGAAAAAAATTGTTTAGTTTCACAAATTTCATCCCAATGTAAAGGTACTTCATAGACTCAGATAAGAAAGAAAAAAAAAAGTAGTCAGGGAATTTCATCTTTCGGTCAGGGAAAAGTCAGGTCATTCAATTCATGTTTTTGGATTTTTTTTAAATCGAGACAATTTTCGCCTGTATAGAGCCAGAAATTGAATCAAAATTCAGTGTGCGTAGCATAAATATATTCAGTGAGCCTAGATACATCGAAAAAATAAAGCTATTTGATTTAAAGGTATCGAAACAGAAATTAATAATCCTTGGATTTGAAATAATATACAAGAAGAATTATTACATAGTCCTTGAATTTAAAAAAAATGTCAAAAGGAAAGAAAGCATTCTTGTTTAGAGGAGATTGAAATAATGGAATTTTTTATCCTTAAAATTTTAAACCATCCAAATTTGTAAGACCAGTATTTTAAAGGTGGGAATAATATGGGAATGTTCATTTGAAAGTTAAAAAAATTCTCGAAACTTAAGAAACTTAAGTTTCATGTCACTCTGGAAAAGCTTGTCATTATAATGTTCAGACTTTAAAAATAGTTTCACTTAGAATTCTTCAATTGGCAAGGGTTTCAATTTGGAAGTTAAATAAATAAAAGTACGCGAATGTGTTTTTCTAAGAAATAAAGTCGAAAATTTGTTAATTTAAAAGGAAACTAAAGATTTTTTTAAAATTTGGAAATCTCTTCCTCTGAGAAGTTTTGATTTTCGTAAAAGTTTTCCCATTTCCTCTTTTTCTTTATAATAAGGTGTGTGAGTTCTGTATCTTGTATTTTTTTCAAGTATGCTAATATTGGAAGGACATAATTGTTCTGTAATATGAATTCAATATTTAAAATACTAATCGATACATTTTTTATTCAAGGATGCATCAAAGTCCGAGAAAGCAGAGACCAGCGATAAGTCCAAACCCGAGGAGGTAGGAAAATCAGAAGGCGACGAAGAAAAGGGCAAACGTTCCCTCGGTAAGAACACAGAAATCGTAGGCGGTCTGGAGCTCACAGTTGAGAATGCGAGCGATATGGAGTCAGAGAATGAGAAGGGCGAAGAAAAGAAGTCCCGACCAAAAACCGCAATTGTGAAAGCAAAGCCGACTGACTCAGAATTGGAAGCAAGTGCGTCGGACGCCGATGGTGAAAAAGCAGAATCCCAGGACGGAAAAGACGAAGAGGGTGAGGAGGATGATGAAAAGCCCGATGATAAGAAAATTAAGAGGAAGGGTAGAAGAAAATCATTTACCAAATTGAAGGGTTCCAGATCGGAGGAAATCTCTGACAATGATTCCAATGATGATGAGGACTATAGTCCTACTAAGAAGAAGCGAACTCCAGCTAAAAAAACACCGGCTAAGACTCCCGGTAAAAGAGGTCGTGGCCGTGGACGCGGTCGACCGCCTACCAGGAACTTGAAAGAGGCCAAGGAAAAATCCGATGAAGATGATGACGTCAATTTGGCCAGCAGATCTAGAAGGACTTCATCCAAGCGCAGCGACAAGGCAGAGGAAACCAAAGACGATTCCTCAGAAAGCGAGAATGAAAGCAGTAGCGAAGAGGATAGCGGAAAAGATAAAAAGAGGAGAAAGAGGAACACCGTAAGCTGATTTTCTTTTGTCCATTGCAATTTGAGTTCAATACCTCCTAAAAAACATTTAACTTTGAAATATTATTTAGAAACTTCAGCACAGGACTATATTATTTGAATTAAAATACTCGATAAAAGACGAAAATTCAATGTACTTAACACAAATGTTCAAGTATTGTTGTTGCTTATGTATTTTGTGTTTTTTCAACGAAATGATGTTTAATTTAATAGTTTTTGAAAGTCTTGAACAAAAATTAGTTTCCTAAAATTTAAAGTATTTTGAAAATTTCCCAAAAACAGATAAGCACAATGAAGCAAAATTTACTTGAATATATTGTTAATTACGAAATACAACTTTTTTAACAAAGTCAATCATTTCAGTAAAAATCGCTAGAATTCGATATTTTTAATTTAATACTTTCTTGAATAAGGTCAAATTCGAAAGCTAAAGTTATTTTAATAAATCTATCAATTACTTTTGTGTCATTAAGAAAATTAAAATAGTATTATTACTGTTACACTATTAAATAACATTTATTTTAAAAATCAATACTGTAGGATCCGGAGAACGACAAGAGGATACAGTCACTAAAGAAGTACGTAGCCATGGCTGGGATAAAGGCAAAATATCCGAATGTTTGGGAGGGTTGCAAGACTAATGGCGACCGCATCAAGTGTCTGAAAGAGCTCTTGGAGAAACACGGGGTGTCTGGTAGACCCACTGCGGAAAAGTGCAAGAAAGCAAAGGAGCAAAATGAAAGGATAGGCGATGCTCCCGAGTCCACTCCAAATAAAGCCGCATCCGGTGAAGGTTTGTATTTATACCTTTTGTAGGGCTCGGAACGGCTTACTTTTTAATAATTTAGTTACTTTTTAGGGTTTCGTAGGAAACCCTTATGCAGATGGTAAAATGGCCGTCTGTCGGTTACCACGCCTAGCGTAAAAACTATTAGGTCTACCGACATCATTTTCTGCATGGGGATGTGTTTCACGTATCTAATGCGAGGAAAAATAGTGAGAACTCCGAGGAATACGCTCATCATAGAGTTGCTATGTAAATGCATAAAAAGTGCAGGCCTCTTGCTTTTTGAGGTTTGGAGAAACTGGCAAATGGCACTGAATTTTTTTTAGACCGGCAATTTTTCTAATTTTTTAGTATAAAAACACCTATTCAATCACGTTGATGAAATAGGATCAATTAGGCATTTTCAGTTCCAGTATGGCCGACCGATCAGCTGGATACCTGGATTTCTCATTATAAGTGTATTTGGAAATTTGTTTTTATTTTTAAAGCACCATCTATTGAAGTAATAAAAAAGATTATTTTTTTATTTTATTGCTTCATTAGATGATGCTTTGAAATTAAAAACTAATTTCGGATATACTTCTGAAAAGCGCATACCTCCGATTAATTTGAAATTCCGTCAATTTATGTATTTTGATACGCTGATTACGAAAATGATAGTGAAAATAGGCGCAAAATTCATTTTCATGGTGAAAACTATAAAAAACTCATGGAAATCATGGTTTTTTGCTTTTATCTTTGGGAATAATAGAAATTTACAAAAATGTTTCAAATAAAAGTTGTAGATCTTTTAAAAATAAATATTTTATGTGCAATACATTTTTACCTTACGACTAATAGTTTTTGAGAAAATGGACTTAAATGATATGAAAAATTCCTGGAATGCTGAACACGTGCTCGTAGATTGGTTAGGAGAAGCGAAACTTTCGAGAACCGATATTGGTTGGAAAGGGGTAAGGATGTGACCTACATTATTTCTGCGACTAGTCGCAGGGGCGACTTCCCCCCACGAGATGTTGGAAAGGGGCAGAAATGTAACCTACACTCATTCTGTGACCAGTAACAGAGTCGCCTTCCCCCTCCCCCAACGAGACGTTTGAAAGTGGTAGGGATATGACCCACATTATTTTTGTGACCAGTCACAGGGGTGACCTCCCCCCACACGAGACGTTGGGATGATTCAGGAATGTGACCTACATTAATTCGGTGACCATTCACAGGATTGCCGCAAGTTCTATTCCAAACCAACATTTTCCTACTTTTCTCGAAAAATATTGGTTTTTCAGAAAAACTTCATTATGTATAAAAGGTGTATTTTGAGTAGATCTACAACTTTTGTTTGAAGCTTTTTTGAAAGTTTTTATTATTCACTGAGATAAACGCAAAAAAGCCATGATTTCCATGGATTTTTCATGGTTTTCACCATGAAAATCGAATTTGCATCACTTTTCACCATCATATTCGTGATCAGTGCGTCAAAATACATAGGTATACGGAGTTTCAAATTAATCGGAAGTATGCGCTTTTCGGAAGTACACTCCTAATTTCCAAATACACTTAAGATGAGAAATTATTTTTTACGAAGATAATTTTAAAAAAATTTAGTACAGTCCCGTGCACTTAGTATTATTGTTGACCCTCCAGCTATCGACTTCATATCGGTTGGACTTCACAAGTAAAAATGCCTAATTAATTTGGTATGCCATGAAATCATGCACTTTTAAATTAATTCGATTTGAAATGAGAAAACTTCGAAAATTTCCTGAACTCAATGGGGAAAGAAATGATGAAAAAATCTTTTTTGAAAAGCTGTTTTGAATTTTTTGTTTACTATGAAGAACTCTTACGATCGCAAACTGGTACCAGGTGAAACACATGTGCGGTCTCCTTGTAGCACTTCGTGGTTGGTACAGTGATAAACGTGATGTTGTTTTTTTTTTTATAAACATAATGTAATTTACAATTAGAAGCGCAATATACATATGTACAGGGCTGCCACACAGTCACTTTTAGTCACTTTTTTTTCAAGTCACTTTTTAGTCACTTTTTAAAGAAAGAGTCACTATAAGTCACTTTTTTAAAGGAAAAAGTCCTTTTAGATTTTGTAGACCTTTTATCCATCTCATAATTAACCTCTCGTCTTATCGACTTCGCTGTTACCGTTTGAGCTGTTACCGACTGCAGGACAATCGGCGCGGCGTGCGTGGCACAATAGCGCGAATTCTGATATTCAATTGTTTCAGTTGATCGTGGCATAAAAATGTTTTCGTGGCTTGTCTGTCATCTTACCCATTATCTAGTGAAATTGCGAACTTAATGATAAATAGAAGTTACACACAGGTATGTAAAGCAAAATTAAATATGTATTTATGCTATTTTACTATTTTACTTTACTATTTTAATTCAAGAATAGACTTCGCTTTCTAATAACCAAGCGCGAAAGACCTTTGCGTCAATTTTAACAATGGCTTCCGACCTCTTCCAAGAGTTTTTATGGAGTAAAATTACTATTATATAGCTCAAAAAATGTATATGTTACAAAATACATTTAACCTTATTTATTAAAAATATGAGTTCAATCGTATATGCAAATTTACAAACTTTAAATCTATTTTCTTTCAATTTTTGATACTTTTTTTTTGTTTAATAAAAATATTTTTTTGTTTAAAAAGTTTTTCAAACATCATTTCTTATCTGCCGGCCCAAATTCAAAAGTCGTATTTGCATTTCGGATGAGGCACCTGTCACTTTACCAAACTTTATTTTAAAAAATCATAAACGCCTTCCTTGTCGTTTGTGTTTATGAAAGTGTATTTTATGCATCATACTTCAGAATGTTTGTTCATAAATATAAACAGCAGGGAAGGCGCTTACGATATTTTTCTGAAGTTTGGTAAAGTGACAGGTGACTCATCCAAAATGCAGATACGACTTTTGAATTTGGGACGGCAGTTATGTATCGCTGGTGCCAAAAATTAGTTCGTGAGCTTCTAAAAAATTTCGCGTTCGTCAAATTATCTGATTAAAAAAAAAGTTACGTGCGATGACTTTCAGGAAATGTAATTCTATAATAGATGAGAGTTGTTGAGTCAGGCAACTTATTTTAACAATTTTCATTGCATTTTTTCAAAAGTATATGAATTAAAAAATTATAATTTTCAAAAGATTCAATAGAAATTCTAAAAATTAATGTCTTTCTAAAAATATTTGCTTACATAGCATTATATTTCCTGAAAGTAGTCGCAAAAAGAACAACTCGAATTCCCAGTTTTGAGTTTTGCGTTACCTATACATGGAATTGAAAGTTTTTTCCAAATCAAATTAATAAAAAAATGTGAAGAAATAATTATCTAAGAAAAAAGTCACAGCTCTATCTGAAACTTGCTTAAATACTTCAAAAAATAGTTTTCAATAAAGCTGAAGATTTAAATGATTTCATAATTGCTTAAAAATTCACTTTATTTTTTGACATATCTTGACATAATTCATTTCTAAGTTTATAGCCGGATCGGAAAAGGGTACCATTTTTTTTCGATTTTATATTTTTCTCAAAAATCGTTTTAGGTGTGAATTTTTTTGCAATATTGATTATATTAAGGGAAAAAAATAGGTCTAGATTTTAATGAAATACATACTTTTTAACAAAGAAGTTCGAGGTTCATCCATTAAATATCATGATAGTGGCAAAGAATGAATTTCAAAAATTCGAAATTTTAAGAATTTTTATCACAGTACTGGCACTAATACCAGGTTTTGTAACCCGAATTTTTTTAAACATCAAGTGGCATTTAGTTGATATAATTCAAAAGAACGTTTATAGCTATCTCCATATAAAAGTTTTTATCTTTAAGAATTTTTACAGTTTTTAATTTTTAATTTGTTCATTATGATGAGACGACTCGATTGATTCATCATTTTACAATCCAAAATACTCTTATCATAGCAGTCTTTTATCATGATCATAAAAATATATCAGCCCGATTCTTGTCAAGAAATTATTTCTTTATAACAAAGCAATCGTCTATGAGGAAGCACAGTGTTCATGAAATGATCACAATTGAAGGTACACCATATAACGAAGCGCCCACCAAACTATTTTGCAGTGGTTTTACATTTATTAAAGTGATAATTTTGTAATAAAAATACAAGTGTTTGGACATTTTGATTTTTAGGCATCCTGGTGTGGTAAAACGCAATGGGGAAGAATTGCAGTTTTTCCACTTTGTGGATTAAAAAAGATGACGGACAAGGCCGTAAAGTAAAAGATTGGGCAGTGAAGTTTAGCGATCATAATGCTTTCTGCTGTGTATGCGGTGGTTCCAGAATTATAGTTACTCATAAGGGATTTCAGGCTCTCATTCAACATGCTGCGACAGACAAGCACAAAAAAAACTTTACTGGCCAAC
>JAUMHM010000031.1:10865303-10876507 GCA_032362435.1 Melikaiella ostensackeni
GATCTTCTTAGGAAAATATCTATATTTTATTGAAAATATTAATATTTTAAATATGCACTAAATTTTATGTACATATGAAAATAATAAGAAAAAATGTATTATATTGTTTTTAGTATTATCAATTTCTTTAATTATTCAATAGTGATAATACGAGTATATTTAAGAATATCCTCTAATCATAAAATTCATAAAAGCTTGTACCATTAAGAAATTTTTTTTTCTTTTATAAAGTTACTCTCATAAATTAAAGAACATCATTTTTCAATTTTATGTATAAAAAGTACCATTTCGACATAGTTCGATATTCATAAGGACTGAATAAAACATTATTTATAATTAACTCGCGTGATTGTATTCTTCTCATATTTTTTTTAATTTCCGATTTTTTAATAAATGTAGTTAATTACAATTTTATCATTCACATATGGATAATTCGAGAGTTTATTCAAGTATTATGTAATACTTTGAAGGGGTGTAGGCTCAGAATTGTTTTAAAATTGTTTTAAAAAATGTGGTACTCAATACTTGAATGGCTCCGTATTAAGAAAAACTATACCTGGAAAAATCCCTCGGCCATCAAGGTCTAAGGCAAGGTCTATGATAAATAAGAGGAGAATTTTTTATTAAAAAAATTTTTGTGAATAAAAAACAATAATGAATAAATAAAAGTCGTTTGTCTTTAATTCTTCTTCTCATTGACATGTACTACTGATCCCCTTCCCTTTTTCAGTTTTTTGTGAAAAATTTTAGAAGTCTTTTTCTTTTAATATCTTCAAAATTCTCATTTTATGATTTATTTGAATGTGGTTTATTTGAATGTTCAATGAAGTTGGCTAAAGACCAGCATACTATACTAGGGTTACATTCCAAAACCTAATTCAGAGATGGAGTCGAAATAAAAATTAGCCTATTAGGCATGTCTAACAAAAGTCACGTGACCAAACTAATGCTTAATTTTTAATCTTTATTTTTGGAACGATTTACTCTTTCTGTAAATAACATTTCGCTCTGAAACTTTGGAAAATGCAAAAGGAAACAGTAACTTACGTTTGTATACATCATTTGGGCGGAAATTTGTAAGAAAAATTTTCTCGAAGAAATTAAAACTGGAGCAGCGTCAGAATTTTTTTTCAAACAACTTATACGAATATACACACGAAGTGAGGTATCGAGTTGAAATTTTTGGAAATGACAAAAAGGCACTAAGAAACGTTTTTATGGTCCTAATTATTTGCAGTTGAAAAAAAATTGTTTAATGAAAAACTAAATTTGGAGAATTACAGACCGTGCGACGGCCTACTTAAGGGTCAAAATAAGTGAAACGGGCTACCTAAAAATTCTTTCTCTCGGATTGCTAAGATAGCTACGTTTTTCGATAGAGGTGTAAGTACTTTTTCACCCCCTAAAATTTTGTTGTAAAATTCCACTTATTTTGCAAATAATCGACAATTGAATATTGACGCATTAAATTTTTTATTTATTTGTATCTCGTGAACGAATGGAGATAACTGAACCGTTTTTTTTTTTAATAAAGCTAAAGAAATCATATTTTTTGGTTAGATTATGAAAGTTGTTGTAAAAATTTAATTTCTTTAAGTTATAAAAATTTTGTTTATATTAAAAAAAAGTCAGTAACCTTCTATATTAAGGAAATTATTAATGTTTTTCTGATGACGCGCGGCTTCCAGCGGGCTCGCGAAGTTTGACGCGCTAGCTGCTTACGCTGGCCCTCTCGAAAAACTCATGAATTTTGATTAAAGAGATCATAGTCACAATATCAGAACCTTTTGCATTTATTATTCAATGAAAAAATATGTCAATTTTATACAAAGCTTTATATAATTTCAAATATTAAATATTACAGTTTCTTCTAAACTAGAAAATATCTTACTCAACAATTGTTTCTTTTTCCTTTGATATGAATGCATGGAATTGACGAGTCTTAGGTATAGTTTTACAATTTTGATGCTGCAATTAATACAAGTTTTCGTGAGTCTGATGATCTTCACTTGTACAAAAATCGAAACTTATATTTTTAAAATAATTGACCGCACAATCAAACAAGCGTTTGGGAGAAGTTATTTGATTTTGAATATTTTTTTGAAGTCTTGCTATTCTCGCCTCATTTTTACCACATCCACCTGTACCATCGCAAGCCCCCTTTCCGTGAGAAGTGGCAAAAAAATGCCACTCTGCCTCAATACAATATGTAGATTGATGTGAGAGAATGGAGGAAAAATTAAACCTGTTTTTGTATTGAGACCCAGCTCCGTCAGAAAAAAAAATTCTGACTTGGATAATTCCCAAGCGACCCTGCTGCACGCCTGTGTGACATATTACAAACAAAATAATCTTTTTAAAAACGACAGTTTTGTTATAATATTAGGGAACGTAAAACATTCAGCGGCACCAGTCAATTTATACAATGAGAAATTAATCAAGCACCTGAAAGCTAAATTCGGTGACGCTGCCGCAGCATCATAATTGTAAAACTATACCTAAGACTCGTCAATTCCATGCATTCATACCAAAGGAAAAAAAAGAATTGTATGAGATATTTTCTAGTTCAGAAGAAACAGTAATATTTAATATTTGAAATTATATAATGCTTTATATAAATTTGACGTATTTTTTTATTGAATAATAAATGCAAAAGGTTCTGATATTGTGACTATGATCTCTTTAATCAAAATTCATGAGTTTTTCGAGAGGGCCAGCGTAAGCAGCTAGCGCGTCAAAATCCGCGTGCGCGTTGGAGGCCGCGCGTCATTAGAAAAACGTTAATAATTTCCTTAATATAAAAGGTTACTGAATTTTTTTTTTAATATACTCGGTGACGATTTACGCATAAAGAGAATTGAATTTCATTGTTGCGTGAAACCGAGAACACGGTTTTATTTGCAATTGTTTAAACAAATTTTTTATAATTTGAAGAAATTAATTTTTTTCAACAACTTTCATAATTTAACTAAAAATTATAAAGTTTTTAGCTTCATTAAAAAAAAAAAGGTTCGGTTATCTCTATTCGTTCACGAGATATAATATAATTAAAAAATTTAATACGTCAATATTCAATAGGCGATTATTTGCGCAATAACTGGAATTTCGTAAAAAAATTTCAGGGGGTAAAAAAGTACTTGGGCCTCTATCGAAAAACGTAGCTATCTTAATAATCCGAGAAGAAGAATTTTTAGGTGGCCCGTTTCACTTATTTTGACCCAGTTTTAAAAGTCCGAGCCCTTCCAAGTCATGCTTGTATTATTTTCAGCTCGTTTCCGAATTTCATTCCAGTTTTACAACTGAAATGATAATTATTCAATTTACTTTTTGTTGAGACAAAGTAGACTGGGGGAGATTTTTTTCATGAATACCTAAAAGCAATGCAAATCATGTTTGATTATAATTTTTTAGGTCGTGTAACCCGTGCAAGAAGAACCCAGAATACTCCTGGCACCACACGGAATCGCGAGTCTCGTAAAAAATCACAGGCCGAGAGTGACTCTGAATGAAAATAAATTCGCTCGAGGAGACCCTGAATCGCTAAGCTGAAACGACTGATACAGTAAGTCATTGATTTGTTGCTTTCACGGGTCAAGCTTGGTCTCTGTGTTTCGACACTAGCCCTTCACAGGCATCAATTTTGACAAAAAAGAAGTGAACTGAAAGTTGACAGCTTGTCTGAAAACAGTGCATAATGTATATCAAAAATTACTAATTTCATTTTTAAAGACCGCTACGCATTCGCGTACTTGGGAAAAAGTATTTAATGGCTTGATTGAGTTTATACGTGGAACCAAGCACAAGATATGTACGTGCAAAGAAATACAATTTAGTGTATATAAGTGCAAACATGCGTAGTCTAAGGGGAGGGTCTCCTATTATTAATTTTCCAGGTGTTGATTCTTTCTGTCCACTTACGAAGTATCGTATAATTATTAAATTCTTAAATTTTAATTTAGCGAAGTAACCAGTCACGTATATGTCTCTAAAGGAAAGTGTACAACTGCATAATAATTCCATTATGATTGTTGAAAATTCAGGAATACATATAAGTTTATGTCCATATGATCATTTATTACAAAATAAATAAATATAATGAGAATATCGTCATCAAATTTATCGTTGACTCACGACAAACATGACAGTTGCCTCATCCTTTTTACGTTCTATTTCGCTGATTAGATAGTCTTCTGACCTTTTGCACTTTTTTTTTATCGTTGACTCAATTTTTGCCACTGATAACTTATCGATGCTAAAGATCTGGTAGACATTATACAAAAATGGTGACGCGCTCCGAAGAAAGGGACCTAAGAGCGAAAGCGCTGATTTTAGAGGAGAAGGGAAAGAACAGGCGAGAGCGCTTGCCGAGTTTCCGATATTGCTTTCCTTCTCTCCCACTCTCACTAATACGATCCTCGCATGTGTGCGTAGCTCTTAGGTCCCTTCCTTCGGAGCGCGTCACAATGTTATAAAGTCCATATTTTATTTTATAAGGAATCTTACAGTTTTTGAAGTTAATGAAAAGAGATTAAATAAGTAAATTAGTATTCAAAAATCATGTTTAGGCATTCTAGAAATTACAATTGATGTAAAATTCTTTTTTAAAATTAAATATGTTACATGTAAGTTATAATTAACATTTTAAGAGTGCTGGCTCTGGAATTCTGCGATACATTCTTTGCTGCAAAATGCTCTATTCTCTTTTACTCCGACCTTGCCGTTGAGTAAACTTTTCTTGCAAGTGAAGCAACAGAAACATTTCTCGTCGACGTGAAAGTCCAAGTTTTTAATAGCCACGCCTTGTTGATCGGCTGCGATTACTTTATTACATGCGCTGCAAGTTTTAGCGTATGTTTTCTGGTAGCATGGAAGACACAAAGGTCGATCGTTTTCTGAAGTGTACTGCTGTCCAGCCAAAGGTTTGTCACAATCCCAACAACAAAAATGTTTCACGTGGTAACAATGACCTTCTGCGACGGTGTACATTGACGTGAATATCAGCTGGAATCAAGAATATTAAATGTTAATAAATTAAACTTTGAATTTTCATTTCTTAGAAATTTGGTAGGCTTTAAAGTTTTTCAACATAAGTGTTTTAACAAAAAAAGACTCTTAGAAAGAAGGTAAGCGAAAAATAATTCATTATCATTTCAATAGGTGAAAATTTCCTTTAAAAAATGTTGCTAGGATTTAATTTTCTTATTTACTTTTTCTTAATCTAAATCTGAATATTTACTCTTGATTGAGAAGTTTCAAATTTAAAGGGAGTTATATTTCCTTCAGGGTTTGGCGCATTTAAATTGTGAACCTTCAAAGAAAATATAGACAAAGTTTCAAAGTATAGTTAAAGAATTCGGAAGCATCAGAAAAAAATGAAGTATAAAAAAAGCTTTCAATTTTTTAAATTGATTATTTCGAACTTCAAAAAGTGGCTTTGTATTGAATTAAAGTTTGTTAAAGAAAATTGTATGTTTTGTTTTAAAATTAAGAATTAAAATAAAATTATTGAGCATGTTTGAGTTTGAAAAGTACATAAATATTTCAAAGCTTCTAAATCATGTGAGTTTGTAATTATAAACGCCTATGGAGTGTGTATATATATATATATTTATTAATTGGGAATAAATTTGTTGTATAATTATATTAAAACAAGCCATATAAGTGTTGAATGTCTTAAATTTGAAAGTAATGAAAACTCGAATTAGATTTCAATGTGTGAAAATAATAGAAATTGCATTTGAAAGCCTATGTGTGTTTGGAAATAAATTAAATCATAGAATCAAATCCGTTTTATTTTAGAAATTTGATTGTAAATTCTTCTTCTACATATTTTTCTCTTGTTTCAAAATTCACCTATTTCTGTAAAGATAATCTCCATTTACCCTATTTTTCCTGCAATAGGGTTTATGAGACTGAATTATTTTACAGAAAATCGAAAATTAATTTTAAGTGTTGCAACATACATGGACATCTCTACAGAAAGTGTCATTTAAAAAAAAAAAGTTCCGAACCAAATCTTGAGGCACACATTTCAAACTTTTTTCCTACATTCTGCATACATATGAAAACGTATTTTTCAGCTTAGTCCATATCTCTGATTATGAGCGCAATTTGCACAAAATATTGAAATTAAAACGTCCACAAATTTAATTGAATGAATAATATTTAGTGGACCTTAGTGAATTTTAGTGAATTTAAAAGTGAAACATAAAAACCTCTTTGTTCAGACAAATAAAACAAGTAATATTTTTCGATTATTGGCTTATTTCTTGTAATATTTCAAAATATTATAACTTTTTGGAAAAAAGTTCTAGACCATAGTTATTCCTTTTGATGAAATGCAACTTGTTCGCATACAAATTTTTTTATTTGACAAGTTATTGTTGAAGAGAAGCCATCTGTATACATATTTGTTCGTTTTTTTTTACTTAATACACATGATTTTTGAGGCACATCATTTTTCTTGTGGGGACGTTTTTCTGACGCCGAAATACATCAAAGTGAGTATAAAATTTGATCATATTTTGTTGCGCGCAATTTTCACTACTACAAGCGTTGGAGAGGACATTTTAGCTTTGAATTGGACATAACTTTTGCGAGCACTGCAATATTGACTTCAAGGCAAACTTCTTCAGCTCAACATACAGTTTAATTTCCTTGAGCATAGAAAAGTGTGCTTCAAGAAGTCTTGGAGTAAAGTACAATGACGGTTGGGTGCAATAACGGTGTTCTTGTATTTTCAGAAGTCACTGGTTTTTCATTTGTTTCTCATGAAGTTATGTTCAAAACAGTTGAAAAACAAGTGTCTCTTAAAAACGCAAGGACACCGTTATTGCACTCAACCACTCAAATGTAAAAAATGGTTTAAATTTTATATTTACCTCATCACAGGCGAAACATCTCTGAATGTCCAAATGAACCGCAAGATCCCTGCCACAGTAAAGCTTGTCTTTGTAGAAAAAGTAGACTAAATCAGCAAGCAGTTCATTACAGACGGAGCAGACAAAGCAACCAGGATGCCACACTTCGTTTTTCGCTTTTTCTGCAGTAACGACAACTTCTCCAACGTTGATCTGCTCTTGACATTCGTGACATTTTTGTTTCGTTGGCATAACGTTAAAGCTTTTCAAACCCTCTGATAGTCGATCAACATCTGTTGTGTTTTTTGGAGTTTCACCGATGGCTTCTTCAGGGAAAATAGGATTGTACAGAAGCTCTGAATTTATCACATTTGCAGCGACTGAACCGTAGCTACTCAGCTCTGCTTGTAAAGGCTCAATATTTTCAGCATAAGGAGAATATGGTAGAGATGAATTTAAAATTCGGTCGGGATGTGATAAAGATGCTGACTGTAACTTTTGACTGGTGCTGCAACACCGCTGAGGATTTGTTGACGATTCTTTCAATGCAGTCTGCACTGAATCAAAACCTGGAAGAAATTTTGATGTCAAAGAGATTTTGATATGTATATTAAATAGGGAAAAGTATTTTTGACAATTTTAAAGTGATATAAAAAAAGGAACCATTTTTTAGAGATTAGGATTAATGACTTTGTCACTTATTATTTTTTTCTCCAGAGAAGTCACTTCACAATTACATTTATCAATTATTAATTGAATTCGAACTTTTCTAATTTCAATTTTTATACTGATGGTGAAAATATTATAGGTACACATTTACTCAAAGTGGCCACTAAAAAAAAATTCCTGGTCATTTCCCGGTTTGCAACAATTTTTTTTCGTGGTCATGGAAAAATTCAAGCTTTCAAAGCCTGAAAGTTTATTATTTTAAAGCTTTCAAAATTGAAAAATTTCAAACTTTATTCTTTTCAAGTTGGAGCATCAGGAAATGATTGGATTATTGTATTTTTTTTACTAAAAATGAAAAAAATCCGCGGTAAAAAAAAATTCACTGAAATTTCCTGGAATTTTCCTGCCCAGCGGCCCCTCCTAATATTGTTTCCGGTAAATGTTCTGATTATCACAAAAAAACCTGCATTAAGATATTTAATTACTTGGCCTTTAATAACTTAGTCTAAGACTTAATGATAAAAAAATAATTTTCAACGTTTACATAACTTAAATCTCTTCAACTTTTGAAACCCAATTCTTCTCCAATTTCTGATTTTTAGGACCTTACCTGGCAACTTTCCATGATTTGCCTTTGTCTGTGGAGGATTCTGACTATGCATCGTTTGACTTTCACATGGTGCAAATTGATTTCGCAAAGTACTACTCAATCTTTCAACTTCCTTATTCACAATTGCAGGTCTTCGATAACCTTCAAGCTCTTTCGACTCAAACGGACCTCTATGCTCGATATCCCCCTTATTACTGTATTGTGAATTCAATTTATCTCTTATAAACATCAATCCTTTTTCATCTAGAGTACTCGCAATTATATCATTAGCATGTATCGCACTAGGAGGCATAAGTGCTTCAGACAACATTCTTTCAGCAAGATCATGGGGAAGTCCTCTTGATTCTTCCAAATGAGAGTCAATTCTACCGGTTCCTTCGAGATGAGTCATAATACCTGAGATATCATTTTTCTCTTGATATTCTGGTAGAGAAGAACCTTGCTGACTGGGATCATTATTTTGTGAAGTGGAATCTCCTGCAGGTTGATTTGACGGATTTGAGAAATTTGATTCTAAGGCCTTGGCGTGCTGTTTCAGAAGTTGCGTGAAAGGTCCGGTTGTTTGGGGAACATTTAGATCATCTGCTGGTCCAGATTTTGCAAAATTTGTATCGTTGGGAGTATTAACCAGGGCTCGATGATAACGACCTTGAGGAGAATTTTCGATTGAGCTTCCTAGGCCTTGAAACCGTAGTAATTCTAGATTCGCAGGTATGGCATTACTCTGAATATTTGGAAGATGCGATGCACAAAGTGGCGGTTCCGACAAGGGAAGTGTCGGAATCTGAATTGAAGGAAATGACGGAGTCTCTGTTATTGGAAGCGGTACCTGATTTATAGAAAGAGGGGGATTTTTCGACATGAAACTACTCGGAGTTCGAAGATTTAAACCTTGACCAATACTTGTTCCTGGTTTGTGCTGTGGACTTCGCTGGACGTCAGTCGCATTTGCAGGAGTCATTAGAGTCCGACTGAATGGACGCGCTCCTAACACCTGAAATTAAAAATACTTTTATTATTACAAAATAACTTCATGGGATACCTTTATATATTTTTGATTGCTCTAGAGATTTATTGAAATCCTTCAGTTTCAATCATGTTCCGAACTGAAAGACTTTTTTTGCTCAAGGCGACTTTTTTTACTCTTCGCGATTTGAGTGTAGAAGATTGGATGGCTAGATGTATTAAAAGTTTAATTACTTCGTGCATCACAGTCTATTTCCTATTTCCCTTTCTTCCTTAAGGTCGCTTAAGGATATGTGATACATACTAACGAAGGTTTATCAACACTGCTAAATGTTTATTACGAAAAAAAAATGTTAACTAAATTTTTTTTTCTATTTCTAAATATTTAGCAGTGATGCATTTTATTTAATTACCCAAATTTTCAACTCGATACCTCATTTCGTGTGGACAGGAGGATGGCGAAAAAATAGTCCATAAAATTTATTTCGAGGTAAGTATCACACATCACATGCCTTAAAAGCGGAATGAATGAATAGAATCCAATAAATTTCTATATTTTAAGAAGAAAAAAAAACGGAAAAATTAATTTCCTCTTCTGGGCAATTACTTGACTGTACCATTACAAATTCAACAATTTAAAGTTGAAATACTTTAAACTCTAAATATTATATAAATTCAAAATGTAAAAAATCAAATTTAAATACAACACAATTTCAAATGAAAAATGATCAAAAATGTTAATTTAGGAACTAAAAATGCAAAATCTTGAACTTTTCAAGATTTCAATTCCTAACGACGATAACTTGCGATTGCACTCAAACCCCGCTATAGAAACCGTAACGGGGGTACCCTCAAATGGCCTTCGTTTCTATCTCGGGGTTCTCCAAACCGTGAACAATCAGGGTCGTATGAACCATTTCTGCTGGAGTTTTGTCTTGAAAAAATATATATATTTTTTGTATTTTTGCCATTTTGGTTTTATAATATCACAATGAAAGTGAAAAGGTTAGTGCTCAAAAATCAAAGTTTATAAAAGTACTGATTTTTATGTATGTACCTCCATACATCAGGGTGGCCATTTTGATCGAAGAAACAAATTCCCGGTTTTTTCTCGGTTCGCAAAGATTTTTCACGGTCAATAAAATTGAAAAATTCGAACTCTAAAGCTAAACATCTATGCGTTTGAAGCAATAAAAAAAACTACAAATTAAAGCACTCAAAGTGGAACTCTTGAATTTTAAACTTTTTAAATTGAAGTTTCAAGTTTTTTAATTCGAAAATTTTGTATTCGATTGCTCAATAATTTACACCTATAAAATGGAAGGTACCAACCATTCTAAGACAGCAGCATCCAAATCCTTATTTTCACTTGTTGATGATTTCTTTTTCATATACTCATGAGCCGCTGACCTTGTAGTGGCTCTCTCTCTCGCTCCTTGTCTTTATAACGGGGGTTTCTATAGCGGCGTTTGAGCGTACTTATTCAACTTCAAAATCTTTAACTTTGAAGTATTGAAACGTTTAAAAATGAAAAACTTTCAGTTAGGTGCCTTTAAAATTGAAAAGTTCAGTAACATTCTGGAAGTCTGCTATGGAGTGTCAACCATCGACGCCATTAGGTGTCGTTATAGGTTAAGTTTGGTTGTATCAGGTGTCAGCGGGTGTCGTTACGAAGTGATAATAATAAAAATTCCTCATAAAAAATAATGAGGAATAGAAAAATAATGAAAAGTAAGTATAGACATGGAAGATCTAGCGTCATACCCTAAAAAGTAATAAAAATTATAACGTGTAATTGAAATTCGATTTGTAATTCCGAATTTGATTGTATTTCCAAAGTAAAACAAATCGACATGTTCTGTAACATTACACTTTGCACACAAATTTTTTTCAAAGCAAAAAAAAACGCGAACAAAAAAACATTACAATTGCACCACGAATTTCGTTAATTGCACACTGACATTTTAGGTCATGCTTTTACCGGTTGAAAATTTCCGCGACGTCACGTGATCTCGTCGTTCTTACAGTTTCCGCACGTAGCGCTCTCGTCTGGGAATAAATGAAAATCTGAGGACAGGGGATCCCGATTGTGGGCTGTT
>JAUMHM010000031.1:10920168-10946539 GCA_032362435.1 Melikaiella ostensackeni
AATAGAAATTGACGAATAAATGAATATTTTTCGAAAAAAATGAAAAGTCACCTTATTTTTTGATCACACCTCGTATAAGACTTCGAACTGACTTGAAGCGATGAAATAAAAAACGTTTCAAAAGTGTCCTTTTAGGGTGGGGGGGGGGGGGAGTAGCCTCTTTCTATACGAAAAAAAAGTAGACATAAGATTAAGATTTACTTTTTACCTTCTTATACGTAAAAATGGGAAATATCTTTTATTTTTATGCGCTCGAACCTTAAACACAGTTCAATTTCACATTAAAGCCGAATAATGATGCATAAATTTTAACTTTCAAGTCCTAAGAATTGAATAATTTTAAATTGAAAGTGTTTGAAATTAGGCTATTTCACTAACACTATCTTTGCTGAAAAAGTTGACCATCTGCAATACACACCCAGCAAAAAAATGATGTTGGAATCGTCACATCAAACCAGAAAGCAGACAGGCTGCATTTTTTTCAGCTGATTTTAGATTGAAATCGTTTGATTTCAAGATTCAAGTTTTAAGCATTCAAGACGGAATCATGTGAAATTAAAAGTGTTTGAAACTGAACAATTTCGAATCAAAAGCTCTTAAAACTGAATAATTTTAATCTGGAAGCGTTTAGAATTAAACAAATTATAATCGATTTTCAATAGAAAACGTTCAAAATTGTATATTTTCCTCGATATTTTTGAATACATAAAATATTGAAAAATTTTGAAAGGCTTGAATTTTAAATTTGCCAGAGTAAGACTTCCAATTTCATATTGTGCAATTATAAGCAATTAAAATTCAAGATTATTTAATTTTAAACGCTTGGAGTTTGAAATTATTCAATTTGACTTTAAATAAAGAAATTTTCAGTTTAGTATGCTTGGGGAAGGAAAGAGCGACCAACGTCTGTCAGATATAAAAAATACATTCAAGTTATTAGTTCATGATAAAGTTTGCTGAAAATAAAAATGGTTTTATTTTTATGACTTCGATTTTGAAAGTGTTTAATTTTAAATCGACGTGAAAATGTGCTACAGAATTGAGGGCACTGATGTTCCCACAACAATTTATATGAGATCTTAAAGCTTCGAAAGTTCGCCACGCGAGTTAGCACCTTTTCATTTGGTCTCTCCGAGATGGAACCTTGTCATTTGGAAACATCGAAATTAACTTCAATCTACAAATTAAAAACTTTTGATTTTCTAAAACAACTGACAAATTAAATGTTTATTAATTAAGGAGGAAGATGCGCAACTTCGAGATCATAATATCTGGAAAAAAGTTGTACATACGTTCTTTAGGGATCGTTCACATATTACGTAACATGGGGGGGGGGGGGGGGATTTTTGTTAGGCATATGTTGAAGTTACATACACTTACTATAGAAAAAGCATTACGCAGTGGTGCCCCCATACTTAATACTATGTAATATGTGAGTTCAGAAGATTACTTATTTCGTGAGAATTCCATAATACTGCATATATTGTGCTTCTAATTTGCGCTTTTAATTGCAAATTACGTTAAATTTATAAAGAAAAAAAAACATCACATTTTACATTGTATCAACAGCAAATTTTTCAGACATAACCTTTGCTAATTCCAATTCGAATGAACAAGAAATACTTTTTCACTATCAGAGAGTCATATGTAATTATGTTTGGCAGTTTGGCAACATTTAAAATATTCAATAAATTTGTTTATCACACCAAATTGGCGTCCTCATGCAACGTTGCTAAATTGGACTTCAATTTTCGTTAACAAGTTGTATTACACTACTTTAAAATTATTATATATTAATCGGTGGTGAGATTTCAGTTCATTAACCTTTATGGCTTTTGGAAAGACCCTTCTACACTTTCATAAGTTTTCTGGATAAGTATCTTGAATTCTGGAATGCATGATCCTTCTTAAAAATTGACTAACTCTGAAGTTTACGAATTTGAGTTTATTTACTTTTATCTAAACTAATTTAGAGTTATCGTCATTTTAATTTTGAATGCTTTAATATCTGATATTCCTTTATTCATAGCGCAAGAAGTAATTTCTTGATAATAAAGCGTAAAGGAACAGAATCAGAGTAAAATATAAAAACTTATTGCGATCTATTTATTCTGACCATTTTTAATGTAAAAACCGGAAAATTTCTTTAAAAAAGGTATAAAAAGGGAGTTCTTTGAAAAATGGAATAAATAGAGGAATGACTGTGAACGCTCTGAAATACCATTATCGACTTTTCATTCAATTTTAGTGAAGGAAAAAAGGAATCGATTAATATATCCAATCTATTGCACCCAAATTCTGAAAAAAGTAGACTTTCTAAAAGAATAAAAAAAGTGCCAGTTCAAACCCGAAGGTATTCAAAGTACAAAGCATGCAATTTTTAAATTGCTTAAAACTTTTCTTCATTAAAAATTTTTCCATTTAAAAATTCACTCACAATTTAACATGCAACAGATAAAACTATAAATCAACTAAATGTAAAAGATGAAAATTTGAATTGCTTACATAGTCCCTTACCGGTGTGAACGGTTTGGCATTAGGGTTAAACTCTTTAGCATTTGGATTCAACGTCGACTTTTTAAATTGCGTTGTGATCTTCTCCACCGCTGGTTCTGGTGCTTGCACTGGTGGAGTTGTCTGTGGCGGTTGTTGAGGAGGTGAGGTTGTCTGAACTGGCATTGGACCTGGTGGAGGTTTGCTAGTGACAATCGGTTCCTCTTGTACGGGCTGTTGATGCTGCTGATGTTGCTGATGCGGTGTCTGATGTTGTGACTGTGTTTGCTGCTGTGTTTGTTGTGAAGGAGTTTGATGATGATGAGCCTGCTGATGATGAGACTGTTGAACTTGAGTGGAATGTGTATCTTGATGTTGTTGATGCTTTCTAGAAATAGGGGGCGTTTCTTGAGCGGATGTCTCGTTTAGTTTGAAGTCCCGTGAAAACTGCGCCAGTTCGGCATGGTGCTCCTCTCTTCCTCTTGGAGTTGGTATCTAAAGAATTAAGATAATATGCACTAATTCTTGAGGGGGGGGGGGGATTAACTTGTATAATTATCTATTTCATCAGAGTGTCTACCAGACAGATGATTTCAAATTTTCGGACATTTCCCGGTATTCTCCCGGTCAAGTTTTCATTTTCCCGTTCTGGTAATTATACTTCTTTCTGAAATGTCCGTGCCCTAACTCAGAATTTCAATTCCTCTGGAAAATTCTCTGTTCTATTCAGAATTAAAGTTCTTTTGGAAAATTCATTGTTTCAAGTCAGAATTACAATTCTTTTGGAAAATTTCCCACTCCAACTCAAATAAAAATTCACTTTTCCAAGTCAGAATTATATTTCATATACTTCATTTTAAATCCAGGTATAACTCAAAATTATAATTCTTTTGGAAAATCGACAATGAAGTCTTTTTTATTGTTCGTTTCGTGATTGAACAAACTGAGAGTAATGAAATATCAAAACACTTTTAATATTAATTTTAGTACAATCGAATGAAAAATGTCGATCACTGAATCAAATTCCCCGTGATTTCCTGGTCAGGTAGACACCCTGTAATCACCTTTTCATTTCATCCTAGCTGAAAATTTACCCAGACTTGCAAGTAACTTTTTCAGTTTGAAAAAATGAAAGTAACGAAAAATTGTTATACCTTTCTATGATCTGACTTCGGAGGCATAATATCACAACGCTGTCCTTCAATAGAATTCTGTTGCTGAATTTGAGCATGTGGTGTGTGTTGCGTTTGCTGTTGCTGATGTGAGGAAGCCATGTTAGCTTGAGGGAAAGGTGCCGGTGGAACTTTATCAGCTTGATGTCCCTGCTGTCTTCCAGGTCGTTCGCGTTTCTCATTCACATTATTTTGTTGTTGTTGTGGAGAGAAGGGTATTTGCGGAATCGACGAAGCATTCTGCGATTGAGACTGTGCTGGTGACATAACTAAACATAAGGAGCATAAAATGAAATTCAATCTTATCTTCTCAATCTGAAAATTACATGCTAAGGCACAGATACCAGTTAATCTACTCGAGTTTCCTCTCCGAAATTTCGTTGCCCAAACGAGTTTTAAGCTAAGTAAACTTTGAAATAGAAGAGTGTTTTTTGAAATTTAAATCTCTAGTAGACTCCGTGCAGTAGCATTCCTACGGTGAACAAAAGAGAATAAATATCTTTGGAATGAAACGCACCAGGCACTCCTGCACTTGGTGGAGGCTGTGTTGTAGGTGTTGGCACAAAAGGCGGAGGATAGGTTACGACTACACCACTTGGTGGCATCCCCACGTTAAGAGGAATCGGATGCGGCTGTGGAGATGGATGTGCAGACATACCCACTGGAATGTTAGCCGACTGCGGAATATTCGCATTTACGTTGGATGATGGCGGCTGATTGAAAGCATTTTTATTTGTCGTCGGTCCGGGTGAAACAGGCGGTGGAGTAGAACGCACAAGCTTTCCGGCGTTCACGTGTCTCCTCTTTGCTGGTGGCACGTATTTACCTTCGTTGGGTCTCGACTAAAAAATGTAGATAGTGCAAGTAAATTCAGTTTCTTTCTGTCTATAAATAATCAGTGTTCGGAACTTTACTTAACTTTTCGAATTTCTACTCCAAGAATGTATTTAAAACATTCTTTCGATTTAGAGATTTTAAATTTTTCATTCGCAATAAAAGTATCGAGAAAGTAATCTTCATTTAACTTTACACCCGAAAATTGTAAGTCTAATGGTAACATAAATAAAAGTATCTCATTACTCCCTCGAACACTGATAATTACGTGTATGGAGTGAAAATTACCACGGCGGCAAATCTCTCTTCTTCGTCTCCGTTTTCAAGATCTAGTCGCGCCTTATGATTAGGTTGAGATTCTATTTCATGTGCTATCTCTGCCGCCCTCATTTCCTGGTCCTTAAATTCTTTTGTATCCTTACGCTGAAGCTGCAGCGTATATCCAGCCAAGGAGGGTTCAAAAGTGGATTGAACTCCATAGATTTGTTCGTTTTTACGAAACATTTCGTTTACATCCCATCCGTTCTGCAAAAATGGGTATTAAATGTTTATAAATTATTTGCGATGTGTCGATTATTTATTAAATTTGTGAAAAATGAGAGAAATAACTTACTGCACCATCCAGGTCGAAATCATCACCGTTCATTGTAGAAGGAGCATCCCAAGGTTCCAGTTCTTTTTCGCGGATTAAACCATTAAATTTACTGATAGCTGTATCTGTCTGGAATGTATCTCTGGTGGCGTAGTCTAAGTCCACATCCTTAGCCGTTATCGTTATAATATCTTGGGGCTTAAAAATCAATTTCTCTACGACACTTTCCACGCTAATTTTTCCCGAGTGTTCAACCCGGTGTGCCATTTCCAGAACGACATCGAAGCTGCATGAAAAGGTCCTAAATACGCCTTCGTACATTGAACCATTGTGAGTTTGAATCTGGAGAAAATAAAATGAATGGACATTTTTTATCTCATTTTATGAAGTCTTGCTTTACGATGAAGCAAAGAGACACTACAAAGTTCTGTACGAAATTTTAAAAACAATCTCACAAAGAAGTAACGATATAAGTTAACATAAAAGTCAGGCACTGATAATAAACTTTGTAATTAAATAATTCTAACCGCAAAAGAGGCATGGTGGTTTCGGTGTGGAATTTTTTCCGGTGTCACGCAAAACTTTGTAACAGATCTTTGTTTCACCACAAAATACGTCCATCATCAAACCTTCGTGCCTCTTACTCAATGGTCAAAAGTTAACAGCAATAAAATATTTTTTCTTTACACATACATGCAAAACCGTTGTTTGCCCAACGTTTACAGACATCGACAATGGCTGATTCCGCACCGCATCGGTGAGCAGTGGCCAAAATATTTTTAGATCAAAAATTAAACAAACACAGGATGGCCACTCAAGATTCAGAAAAAACTTCCCTATTCTTAACATTTTTTTTGGGCTGTTTAAATTTTGTAATTCAAACCTACACTCTAAACGATCTATACTTTAAAGTGTATAAAATTGGAAATTGAACAATTTCGAACTTAAACATTCAATATTGTACAAAATCGACGTTTTCAAAATTAGATAATCTCAAAATTCTTCTTTATCTTATTTACATTCTCTCCCCTTGACGGGGTTGAGAGTCTTTACATAACCGTTACCACCTAGACAATCTCCAAATTGAAAACATTTAAAATTGCAAAATTCGAAAAAAATTGAATAATATTCATTTCAAGGTCTTCAAACACAAAAAAAACGCGGAAAAGTAGCTTGGGCGCGTTTATTATATGGTGTACCATTAACTGTAATCATTTCATGAACACTGTGCTTCCTTATGGAGGAGTGTTTTGTATTTATTGCTGATGTAAATATAAGTATAGTTATAAAGAAATAAGACTTTGACAAGAATCTGGCTGATCTATTTTCTATGATAATTTGATAAACTTCTTTATTTAATGAGAACGCAATACGTGAAAATTTTTACAAATAATTCCCAGATAATTAATTCTTTAAAAAAATTATTGAGTCAGGGGGTTGGAAAGGGGATTTTGGATTGTAAAAGAAGTCTGAGGTTATGGAGAAGGGGATTTTGGATTGCAAAAGAAGTCTGATGGTATGGAAAAAAGAATTTTGGACTGTAAAAGCCTAAAAGGAGTCGTAGGAGATTTTTACATAGTTCAATAGATTCATTTCATAGATTCATTTCAATAGATTCATTTTCAAATGAATAAATTTGATACTTAAAATGTTAGTTTATTTCAAAAATTGCAAATTTTTCTCTTATAAACGTTAAATAAATTGACAAATCTGTATATATCATAATTTTATTTTGTCATATAGGACTGTTAAAAACATCAATCGATTTGCCTCATCATAAGGAATAAATTGAATAAATTTAGTAGTTACAATATTGCTATATTACCAAAATTAAGAAAAAAAATTTGTTACAAACGTTGCCAAAATGAAAATGATTCCTAATATTTAAAGAAATGTACTTATAAACGAAAACATAAAAACTTCCAAAATTCTTAAAGATTAAAATTTGTATATGGAGACAGCTATAAACATTCTATCAAAGTATAATAACTGAATACCACCCCGTGTTTGAAAAAAAAAAACAGTTTACAGGGTCTGGTATTACTGCCAATACTGTGATAAAATTCTGAAAAATTTCGAATTTTTCAAATTCAATGTTTGGCATTCTCACGATATCAAGATTCACGGTAGCGAATCGCTGCCAAGTACAAACAAAAAGTAGAAAAAGATTCTAAATACCCATACGAACAAAACAATCTGCCATGAAGGGCGAAATACGAAAAAGAAAAATCGCTACAGGGAATTATTATCTGTAACATAAATGATTTTGAACACTAAAAGTGGAATATTTCAGTGAATTTATGAAATATCTTGACCAAATTTGGTGAGTCTGTAGAACCCACCAAAGACAAAAATTCTGTAAGCTTGGAAGATATTAATTGAAAATTGAAGAGATGATCTAAAATCGAATTTTCAGAAAAAAAAAAACTCAACAAAAAGTCGTCTGCATGCTATAATTGTATTCAAATTGTTATAAAACTTTGAAAATCACATCTCATTTTACGATTTTACATATTACTCAGGATGAAATAAATTCGCAATTGCATCCATTGAGAAAAAAAGTGTTAAAAGCGCGATTTTTGAAATGCAGATCAAGGTACAGCTTACACGCTTTTACCAAATGAACTCAAACTTTTTTTTTAGAAAGATGTCATCAGATTCTAAAAGTAATTTTAATAAATTTGAAGTACATTGATTTATATTAAAAATTTGTTAAAAAAAAATTCTTCGTAAACTTTTAAGGATGCTACAAAATCCCAATTTCAAAATTCTCTGACATTTTCCTGACCAATTTTTCACTTTCTTCCGTTTTAAATTTTCCTTTCAGGTATAAAATCAATCTTATACCTAGGAGGTCAATAATGTTAATGCAAAAAGTTTTATTTCTACATTTATCTTCAAAACTTTTAGCGACAACAGTCATGCAGAATTTTATAAACTTCAACTTCAGTTTAAGGGTCATCCATAAATTACATAAGGTTTTTTTATTTTAGAACCCTCTAACCCCTTGGTAAGACTTTTTCTATAGTAAATGTATGTAACTTAATCCGTAAAATTTTGCTGACCCCCTCCCCCCTGAAAGCCTTACGTAATTTATGGATGACCCCTTATCAAAAATTCTTTGACTCTTTCGGTTTTCCCTGACATTCCCTGACCATTTTTTAATTCCCTGACTTTCCAGAATTCTATGACCTGTAGCAACCCCGACATTCAAAATTATACATAGGGCAGACCACCCTACAGTATATAATAAACTTACAGTAGATAATCATTCATTAAAAGCACAAAAATATACGTAAAATATGTAACTAATTCCAATTTTAATATTAATACGTATAGTGTCTCAAGTATTAATTACATTTAATGAATTATTTTGAATTAATGACCACCTACCGTAGGATATACCAAGTTATTTTAAAGCGATGGATGAGGTTTTTAAATAATTTTGAAACTAATAATAAAAAATCCGCCCGCTGCGCGGGCACATTCTTATTGCACATCACGCTTCGTTCGCAAGTTCGAGCGTAACTGGGGTGCGCGTCTGTCGGATATCGCGCTTCGTGCTCGATAATAATATATTTACCTTGCGCTACGCGCTCGGTTTTTGTACTTCCTCCACATTTATACATAGAAATTTTAAAATTAAAGGTCAAACCATTGACAACTATAATTTGGTGACTATGAATTCTCTTTTCTTAAAGCTCCTTCAGCTTTAACGAATACATTCTCATCACGTGTCTCACGCCTCGCACTCGAATAAGGAATGTCCAAAACGCGAAATTTTCTAAATTATATTGAACTCTATGATATTAAATGTATGTTATATTAATTTCTGTACCTTGATCTGGGACTTCTATTTTAGATGAAAATTTAGCCGGTAAAAATTTTACTTATCCTGTCATTTTTTCATCAACTTACGATTAAAAAAAAAATGTATCTTATCAAGAAAAAAAAAGGTCGAAAGCAAATTTGTTTGTAGATCTAATTTAGCCGAACAATTTTGTCATAAAACATTTTATTGGACCTTGTGTTGTCTTTCCAAAAATTAAATTTTTAATTTTTAGTCTAATTTTTCATGAGTAAAATGAAAACTACGCATCTTATTAAAAAATGGTCAATATGAATTTGTAGATCTTTTCCAGGTGAACAATTTTGTCATTAAACATTTTATTGTATCTAGTGTTGATTTTCCAGAAAACTCAAATTTTTTATTTTAAACGTTATTTTTCACAATTAAGATAAAAAATTCGCATCCTATTAAAAAATGGCCAATAACAAAATTGTAGATCTTTTCTAGGTGAACATTTTTTGTCTCTTCATTTTTTTTCGTATCTTGCAGTTTGACCGCAAAATCAGATTTTTTATTTTTTAGTAGTTTTTTCTGCGGATAAAACCAGAACCGTTAGTCAAAAAAGAATGATTAACGAAGTCGACCTTTCTTTCTGGTCCCTAAAAACGTGTGCCAAAGCGCAATCCAATCCGATTAATCTTTTAAAAGTTATCCAGACCGAATTCATTTCGAATCGGACAGACAGTCCATGCTCAAGTCACAAAATCACTTGCCACTCAAAATATGTTGTTCTTTAAAGAGTATAAAACGACACGTATCTTACCGATTAGGGAAAAAAATTGTTTTGACAAAGTTATGAATATTTGAATTTTAACAATTGAAAAGGCGGATCATCAAAAAATGGTCAAAATTTGTGTTAAAAGTATATTTTTAAAGCTAATGTAGTTATTGTCTTTTTTTCTGTTTCTGATAGAATTTCGTGTCCTCTTTCGAAATCCGTCGGACAATTTCAAAAAAGTTCAAAATTGACAAAATGGCGGAATATTTTTCTGAAAATATTCAAAGTCAATTCACTCAAAAAACCCCAACGTTTTTTTTTCTCCAGATTTTTTTCTAGATTCGTCCTACTGTAAAGGTTTTAAAAAATAAGAATAAGTCTTAAATATTTCGTAATAATCTGTCCTGTAACCGCACCTTGAAGAAAAGGGAGAATTTTTTTCGTCTGAAAAACGAAAATTCTTTTTTTTTTTTTTTGTCAAAACGACACAAGATTTTTGCTGAAATCTGTATAAAATCCTTTAAAATTCATTTTTTCTCAAGCATACAATTTTATGGTGTCATAAAAAACAAAGAAGCACGTAATTTACGAGTTTCAACAACTTTTACATCAAACTTTTTCTTTTAAAGTCCGTATTTTTGAAATAATCGATACTCTCCATTTTTTCTAACTTAATTATTCTTCCACCAACACGTTGTTACAAATGTTAAATGACGTCCTTTCAGGGTTTTCATTTCACCGTAAAATTGTATTCTTTAGAGAAAAAAATCCTAAAGGATTTTATACATACTTTCGCAAAAATATTGAAAATAGCGTTAAATAGAAAAAAGTGTCAAAATACATTTTTCCAGAGCTTTTTTAAAAGAACAAATTTGGTTCTTTTGACTTTTTTCGTATCTCGCGTTGTTTTGGCAAAAAGAGTGAATTTTCATTTTTCAGAAAAAAAAAATCTCTTTTCTCCAAGGCGCGGGTACAGGGCAGACTATCATGGAATATACTCTTTACAGTAGGACGAATCTAGAAAAAAAATCTGAAGAAAAAAACGGTGGGACTTTTGAGAAACTTGAGTAAGCCGGTAAAATACGTGTCATCTTATTCCCTTTGAAGAACAACATATTTGAGTTGCAAATGATTCTGTGACTTGAGCATTACAATTGAATTAGATTTTTCAAATTAAGAAGCATATTAAATTCGATGACTAATCAATCATTTTCAGACTTCGGAAAAACAAAAAGTCTAAAACAGTGACAAAAATAGCATAACAAAAAGGAATGGTAAAAAGGTTGCAGTGCACAGTATTTAAGAAACAAATAATAAAAAACATTATATGTATTTACATATATGCAGAAACAGAAACATGCCCATACCCTTGCGTAATTGCTCTTTAAACTAGGTCATTGTGCTAATCATCAGTGTTAATGACTGGATGATTAACCCTATACTTTGGTCCATACCTTTTTGTCAATTGAAAAATTTGCACTGATCACTAGAAACCTTATTAACCCAAAAATGTTTTTAAAAAACCGAATTTTGCTAATTTTTAATGATATTCTATTAATTTATGCAGAGAAAAGTCTTCCACCGATGATTCATAGATATTTTGAAACCAAGTTGACAAAAGTACCACATTATTCAAATTAAAAATCTTCATCTTAAAAACTGATCAGGCCTGTATTTTTTAAAACTCTTGAAATAAAAATGTGTTCAACTTTCAATAATTGAAGCTCTTGAATTTTTTGACCATTTAATTGAGGTCACTGATCGAAAAAGAGCTCATAAGCTAAAACAGCGTTAAAAGTAAATCGATTTTAAGCTGGAACACTAAGATTGCGAACGAAATATTAGAATATTCAGAATCTCATGTCGGACTTAATGAACCCAAAAAAGTGGGAACCCAAACCGAATTTTTTTTTAGCAATTTAAAACGAAACGATAATAAGGCAGTGTCTATGTGTACCGAAAAATCTGGCTATTTGTACTGAAATTTCGGTACGAATAAAATGGGTCAAAATATTAACAAAATTCTAAAAGTGCATACTAACAACCTAATTTTTTACTTTTCATATTTTTTAAAATCACAGGTGTCGCAGTTTCTATTTTTTCTAAAATAGAGGATTTTTTCCAATAATAAAGGACTTCATTTACAAAAATGGAGGACTTTTGGAGAAGGATTTTTTAAAATTAGGATAAGATGTGCCAAAAACTGCGATGCTTTGAATTTGATATCTTACTAGTAATCAGATGATTGTTCTCGAGGGTAATAAACTATATTCGTTTGTAATAGTTTGGTTTAAAATAAATTTGTGGACAGCGTAGTGTATTTTAATTGCTACCAAATTTCCTGTTTGAATGTTGATAAATAAGGATCCTAACCTATTGTAAAGTTTTATTGGAAAAAGTGCTAAAGTCTGAATTTATAAGAAGTACTAATAAAAAGGTGTAAAATGTAGAATATGTAAAAGTCCCATGAGGATGTACATTGAACATGGATAAATAAAATTCTACTCTATCATATTCGACAAAATTTAATTTACTTTCTTTATGTCAACAACTTTATAATTTGGTTATTTATTGATATAATTTTTCATATTCAATTCTTTAAAAATAAATATTAACTTTCAAAGTTTAATTTAATCATTTCATTGAGTTAATGTGGAATATTGAACACAACAAATACAACAAATAGACGAAACAATGGAAAATGTTTAAATGGCGTAGATTAGACTACACGACAGTGCAGTGCTAAAAACTTAGTTTTAACTAACAACTTTTTGCAAAAATTTCGTTTTTGAAATTAAATTCCCGATCATTTCCCGGTTTGCACCTTGCATGTAATGTCTCAGATTTTCCGGTCAAATCGTCACTCTGATAATTCAAAACTAAAAATGAAATTTGCAATCATAAATTCAATTTGACACTGTTAATCAAAACATAAATCATAATAGATATCATAACATAAATCAGGCCTGCGGCCAGCTTTCTAAATTCTACTAAATCCTGATGATACCCCACATTGGATCAAGATCGCCACTGCAAAGTTAAAAATTGATAAGAATGATTGCTTAGTTATTTTTACCTGAACAATGTTGCCGACATGGCTGGTGATTGCATGCATGAAGTGAGCATTGTTATAAACACCCTCTGCAGCTACGCTTCTCTCCCTCGCCCGCGGGGATCTACATTCCAAATAAAAGTACACAATTAATTCATAACCACATGATCATTAGTGGCCAGAAATATCGACAAAATATTGAAAACATGTTGCCAATTAGACGAATATAATCCTTACCGAGTGGTGGTGTTTGAACGGTTCTTCCTCTTGCTATTCATCCTGACAGCCGACGATGTTTCCTCGTCAGTTGGTGGATACCTGCCGCCGGTTTGCTGGGGGCCTTCTCGTTTCCTTGTGGGGACCGGAATTTTGGCAAATTTCCCGGTGGTACCTTGTCGCCAAAAAATATTGTCAAAACGGTGTTGGTCTCCGAAGGGGGAGAACGGGGATGGGCGTTTTAGAAAAGGCGGGGAAATCGGAAACCAGCGCGGGTGGTGTGAAATGGATGCACCGTGAGCGAAACCCCTTCCCGTCGAAGTCGTTGACAAGAGGCAGCGCAGTCACCTTGTCTGGCTTCCAGACATCGGCCTTGCCTTCCTTGCTTCTTTTAGGTTATACCCAAAATTGCGAACTACTCCACTCGGCAAGTGCACGGACGAAACGGGCGCCTGCGTGCCTTCGCGTAATGACACCTTCGTTTAGCGAAAAGCAGAAAACTCGAGAGGACGCAACGTCGAATGTTGAATTCGTGCACGGAACACGAAAGCTGTGCGTGACGTAACTCGGTTGTGGGTTCTGATCTTCGTCTGGAGCAACGCGAATCGCCCCGACGAGAATTCCGTTTCGACGGAACTCTGAAACGAGCGATATCACCCCCTGTTGGCTTCGGTCGCGATAATATAGGTGTATTTAATTAATCAACATGTGGCAAATTGATAAAACTCACAATTCGTCAAGTCGACCGATCGGCCCGATCCCGGTGACTGTCGAGTTGGTCGCCACCTGGTGAAAGTTCGGTGCATTGAGCGCGTACTGCTGCAATGAACGTAATTCATGCAACCGCAACTGAGCGGGTCGGATTTTTCTGATTTTCGCACGAGAAAGTTATCAACTCGACAAGCTGGAGAGAGACGAAAGAGGGGAACAAGAAAAAGTGTTGAATGCGGGAGGCATGCGGCGGATGGAAGTTGACGGAATAAGGAAGGAATGATGAGGAAGGGGATTTTCGTAAATAAGGGCGACAATACGCACCAAACTGCATGTCCAATTGCCCCTTGCTGCCAGCACGACAGGACAAAGGCGACTGACGACTTTTCTGTTAGTCTCTTGGCCAAACAATCAAAAGGCTGCTGCCGGTCCAAGTGACTCGAACGAAATTCTGTTGATCTTCAGGGTAATTTAGCACTTGGCTTTTGTTGCTTTTTGTCCTTTCCGATTGTTTGATTCGATTTTTGAGGGCTTCATTTATATTGGGATTTTTTGATTCCATACGACCCGTGTGCGCAGATGTGCGACGATTGGCTAAAGAATGCGCGCCAAATTTTAAAATAGGAAAAATCAGCAAAGATTGTACTTAATCATTTCTTGCATAATTATTTGGGTAAATAAAAGGTTTCATAATTTTGTGTCAAAAAATTTTTTTTTACATGATTCTGACAATATGTCGTTTTTAAATAAAGCAATAATTTAATTTTTCATGAGCTATGGTATTATTCTATTTATAATTTATATTTTTTGAATGACAGGAATTTGAGAAATATCGTACCTGCGTGTAGCGTAAGATTCATCCCCCAGATTATTTTTCGGAATGCGGGCTAGATGGCGCTGGAAATGTTTTACATTATTATCTACCGCGCCAAAGATATATGTAGTACGCGCATAACGCGCAACTAATGCCTTCCTTCCAGTCTGAAACGGGCTTTGAAAATTCGTTGACCTTCTATATGAAAAGTCATTTCTTTAGGGTTAATATTTATGCAACTTATATAGACTACAGAAAGCCGGCGAATTTTCAAAGCCTCATTTCCGACTGGAAGGAGGGCAATAGTTACGAGTACTATATGATTATCTAGTTTGGAATTCCACTGACAGATGGCGCCAGTTGTCCGTTGAGTGGAATATTTTTCGGAAATGTTAACTAGTCAGGACTGAGGACACTACGAGTTGAAAATATTTTAAAGAATAGTTTGTTACAAGAAATGAAATTTATAAATTTCTTTAATTTTGGATACGCTAAAAATGACTTTGCGGGTCCAAACTTGAAAAGATCTATTAATACATGGCCAAAGTGGCCACAGAAGTATATAAATACTTTTTAAAATGTTAACTCTATTGCAATTTTTGTTCAAATATTTCCCAGAAAAAAGAATGATTGAAGGATTGCTTTAGTGAATTTGTTCTAACAAAGCGGATCGGACGATCGTCTTCTGAATCGAAATGACGCGTTTGAATCGGACCTCAACATTTAAATGATTTCAACCTGCTAACTCTGATTCAGACGTCGCGTAAATGAAAAAACTCCGACTGAACAGACATTTTTTTATTCGTTTTCGATTTTTTTAATGGGATCGAACTTGTTGAGGTTGTGTTCCCATATTTCACACAGAATTTGAAAATGAATTTACCATTACCAGTCATTTTCCCAATTACTATAGGCTACTTCTGAACTTTAAAAAAAATCATCTTATTTTAAATTTCTTGATAAAAAAAATGTTTAATCTAAATTTTAAATTCAAATTCCTGTCTAGCTGAAAATTTCTTCAGGAAAAAAAATTGACTGAATAATGGAAATTTATTTGAATGGAGAGTTTAAGAATGCCGATTCACATAATTTCAATTGTTCACCGCCGATTCAGGCAAATCAGGTTGAATTATTATTATTATTATTATTTTTTTTTGATCGAAATTACATTTACCGGCTGAGTGTACGAAACATGAAGAACTCGTCCGATTTAGAAAAAACTGAAAAAAAAAATTCAACGAGATTTGTCTGAATCGGTGGTGGATGCATGGCGGCTGCTTGAAATGATGTGAATCGGTATTCTTAAATTCTCCGATTCAAATAAATTTCCATTCAATCGATTCTTTTTTCCTTGATTTACTTTACATGTTCCTGTACTGATTTCTTGAGATGGCTCGTTATGTACAATGTATGGGCAGATTGTACAGGATCCTATACACAAGATCCATTTCACAGGCGACCCTCTGAAGTAACCTGTACTGTACAAGTTGTATGAGACAAAAAATTATATTTTGGCGATCAATATTGCATTGTTCAAAAGTAATAAAATTTAATGTGCTCGCTGTGGGGGTACATTTTCATCGTGCACTGCGCTAGCAAGTTGAGCGCGCCCAAGGCGCGCGTCTGTCAAATCTCTCGCTTCGCGCTTGATAATGTATTTACCTCGCGCTACGCGCTCGGATACTTTCGGTGCTCACACTTTGTGCTCGGCTTAGTTCTCAGTGTAATGCATATATACAGAAGCTTACTTGCAAATATCACAAAACTATCATAACCTCTCCTTTTAAAGATATATTGTTAACTTTGTTTTGATTTTAGAATAAAATTAAAATTAATTTACTTAAGGCTCTGTCGGCCTTAAGTGATTTAAAAAAATGGTTAATGGAGATTTTATAGGCCTTTTTAAAAGGAACAATGTTTCTTTCTTAACTTTTTTTTTTGTATCTCGCGTTGATTGGCTGATAATTTGAATTTTCTATTTTTCAATAGCATTTTCGCTGCTTAAAAAAAGCCGTAAGTCCCATCAGAAAAAGGTTAGAGACGATTTTGTTGGTCTTTCTAATAGCAACAATTTCTTTCTAGACTTTTTTTATATGTCGCATAGTTTGACCGGAAAATGTAATTTTTGATTTTTTGAAAAGCGTTATCACGATTACAACAAAAACTATACGTCTTATCAAAAAATGGTCTGAGGTGAATTTGTAGATCTTTTTAAGGTGAACAATTTTTCATCCTAACTTTTTTTCGTATATCGGATAGTTTTTCTGGAAAATGGAATTTTTTATTTTTAAGAACACTTTGAAAAATAAAACAAAAACTATATGCGTCTTACCAAAAAACGGTCTGAGGCAAATTTGTAGACGTTTTTGTGATGAACAATTTTTTTTCTTAACATTTTTTCGTACCCTTCATAGTTTGACTGGAAAATTGTTTTCTTTATTTTCAATAACATTTTTCACGATTAAAACAAAAACCATGCATGTTATCAAAAATTGGTCCGAACCAAATTTGTGGATCTTTTTGAGATGAACAATTTGCTTCTTCACATTTTTTCCGAGATTCGGTACTAAGGAGTTTTTTCGGGTTGCTGATAAACAAATTTGAGATCAAAATTTTGATCTAAGAATGCGACGAACTCTTTGAATAATTGAATAAATGTCAGGATTTTCATGAAATTCGACACCAGGGGGGTTTCTGGATGGCTGTTGGCTTAACATAAATTTGGGGTAAAAATTTAAAAAATTCACCTTTTTTGATCAAAATCCTTTGAAATCTCAAAACTGTTTGAGTACCTGAAAGTTTCGATTACTCTAAAACTTCCGAGCTTTTCGGAAAGCTCGAACTGGAATTTGACCCGACTCGAACCTATATTGAGATGAGCTCGACTCGACTTTGGACTCGGCTCGGTTAAACTTCGATTTTTTTTGCATATCCCCTAGTGAATGTATAGCTCAAATTTAGCTAAAGTACAACGAAGTATGGTTGAGGTAGAAGAAACCAGTATAACTCCTCAAACTCTTAGCTTCAAAAATGTGCAATGATTAATTCGCTTAATTTTCATCAAAAATAAATTTTACGTGTTTTATGAGAAGTGTCATTCGGTACGAAGTGAATAAATCGTTGACAGGTTAGGCTTAGGTATCAAAGTAATTTTTCTGCTTTTAGGTTGAGAGCACAAACAAGTAAGTGTTACCAACGAAACAACATTAAAATAAATAAGTAAGATCATGCTATTTATCAACATAAACAAATAAAATTATTCGTAGTTTGTTTTGTCTATGATATTTGGTATCAATGACTGTTATGTAGAACTTTCCGAAGAAAATAATTTTGTTCTATTGTCTATTTATCGTGTCTAATGTGGTCTCGTAGGAAAGTTGAACTATTACTTTTCTCACTTTGATTTTTATGGCTAAAACCACAAATATTGCCAGTAGAAGACTGACTAACGAACATGACCTGTCTTTTTGGACCACAAACCAGTGTGCAAAAGAAAATTTTAATTAGAAAATTCCTTCCAAAGTTATCGCGTCGTCAGACAACAGACAGGCAAACATTTTCATGAAAACCATTTTTTCTGACTCAGGGGGTCTCAAAACGTCGAGAATTGACGAAAACTGGGTAGGTTCAAATTCACATGAGTCTAAGACATTCCATCATAAATGATGAGAATGTAAAAATTCAAACTTTCCCACCAAACTATCGGTGCTATTAAAGAATTGTCAAGAGCAATTTTGTAGGTCTTTTTGAGATGAGTAATTTTTTGTCAAAGCTTTTACCGTCATCTGTGTTGTTTAGCTATAAATTTGAATTTCCGATTTTCTTATGGCATCTTCCACGTTTAAAACAAGAACTATTATTGTTATTGAAAAACAGTTAGATGCAATTTTGTAGAACTTTCAGAAGCGAATAATTTTGTTTTTTGTCTATTTATCGTATCTAGCGTGGTTTCGTAGAGAAGTTGAATTATTACTTTTCTCAGTTTGATTTTTCATAGCTAAAACCATAAATAATGGCAGTAGAAGGCTGGCTAACGAACACGATCTGTCTTTTTGGACCGCAAACCAGTGTGCGAAAGGAAATTTAAATAAAAAAATTCTTTCGAAAGTTATCACGTCGTCAGACAACAGACAGACAGACAGACCGACATATATTTTCATGAAAACTATTTTTTCTTACTCAGGGGGTCTCAAAACGTTGAGAATTGACGAAAATTGGATAGGTCCAAATTCAGATGAATCTAAGACATTCCATCATGAATGATGAGAATGTAATAATCACTGTATGAATAGAAAAATGTTTTTAATAATAGTTTTGGATTACTGTTTCATGAATTTGCACACAATTTTCTTCGAAAACTGATCGGAAAGGCGTCAAATGTGAATATTCACTTTGTACCAGAAGAGTACGATCTGAATAAAATTACAACGTGTTAAAAAAGTATAAAATGTAAGATAAATGGCTAATATAATTCATGTGATGGCATTGCTATCTTTGAAATGAATATTCAAGCTTTAATTTTGTATGTAATAATTTCCACACTTTTTCGTCATTCATCAATATTATAACTGCAGAAGTTTTTGTATTCATTTTGTACTGGTTTCCCCTATAGTAAAAGTATTGCTAAAGTATACCTGAGTAGTATAGCTGCCCAGGTAGAAAAGCGGTTTCGGTCTTACATTTAGGCTGAAGCAGTTACCCGACTAGATTTCTGGAGGCCGTTTGAATAACAGATAAAGCCATTAAGCCAGATAGAGAAACGCTTTCTGTCTTAGAGGGAAACAATAACTCGTTTATATACGAGTAGAATCCCAACAAACTTCCTAATAAGGCCGAAAAAGGTTTCGTCGAACGATATACAATTTTCTGTTTCTGAAGTTTGCTTGAAAACTGGATAGAGCCAGATAGAGAAGCTTCGGTCTTATAAGACATTTGGAAAAAATTCAAATTTGAACAAATTTTTGATTAATTTCTATTTTTTTATTACACTTCACTAGAATCAACTTTACCTACACAAAATTGTCACAATTTTCGAACCTACATGATTTTTTCCTAATTTTCAAATCCAAAAACCGAAAAGAATATACTAACGAATTAAAAATTTCATTTCATTTTTTTCAAATGCCAACCCACAAATATTTTCCGGCTCAACCGATTCGATTAATTTATTCATTTCGCCCTAGTGGTGGTGTATTTGTTTAAGGTCCTAAAATCCTCCTTTTATCCCCCCTTTCACAACTAGTATTCAGTAATAAATTCAATAATTGAGTAAAACTCCTGTATAATTTTATTATCCATCGAGGCACCTTATCATTAACTTTTACAATTATGTATTATCAATGACAAAGCTGGAAAAGATAAAATATAAGTTTGCGGTTCAAAAGACAGTAAAATGTTTCTTGATCTCTGCCTTATGACTTATGTTACAGGCAAAATTTCATAACGTGACGATGATGATTATTCATATATTTTAATAACGAAACATTAAAGCACTTAAAATATATGATAATTGCATAGATTTATACATTCATATTCTTCTACAATTATGACAATTAAAAGGAATATGGTCAATTATTTATCACAAATAACATTTTAATTTCAACTTAATGCATATAATTACAAAATGACACCAGAATATTGATATGAATAATTAATTTTACGAATTCCAATATTTTGAAATGGACGTATATTACAAAAATTGTTATGTACACTTAAAATGATTTTCCTTAACATAGTCTTTTATTTCGTTATTTTCAATTTTCGTTCTTCTCTTTTCAGGCACATAATCCGTTTCTGCAGACAGATCCCAAAGAACATCTCGAACAAGGTTGTCCTCTAACATAGATTGGTTGGTGCAAATAATTACCAGCTGGTCCATAATTGCAAACCAGAATTTGGTCCCTACCTAGGTTGTCATAAGTGCTTCGTACCCATCCTGTTTGAGTCAATCTGTTCACTTGAATTCGTGCTGGATTTTCTGCTGACTTAGGTAGAGCTTGATTAGATTCCAAATTCCAACGTCCATGTACAGGATCCCATGATGCAATTTTCAACGCTCCAGCTGAAGGAGTTTCTTTGATGAAACTATTTAAATCTTTAGGTGCAGAAAAATCCATAGACTGGAAAGATCCGGCTACTTGACCCTTCGAATCATGCTCGCTGTTTGAGATCCAGTAGCCTGGAATGAAAATTGAAAACTTAGGATTCTGACTTGAAGAATTTTTGATTGGTGGAGTCTTTTTATTTTTAAATGCCAACTGGCCGATATTTTCAATAGATTTTGTTGAATTGTTTCTCTCTGAAGCTGGAATGGTTATAGATGGTTTTGTAGGTTTCTCTTCTTTTATCTCGGATGTTATCTGGATGACTTTTTCTGTAGAAGTTTCTGTTGTGGTTTCGTCGGATCTATTTTCTTCTGAAGCTTGATTGATTGTAGATGATTTTTTAGATTTTTCTTGTTTTATCTCGGGTGTTATCGAGATGAATTTGTCTGTAGATGTTGCTGTTGTAGTTTCGCGGGAACTATTTTCTTCTAAAGCTTCACTAGTTGTAGATAGCTTTGTAGTTTGTTCTTCTTTGATTCCGGATGTCATCGGGATTACTTTTTCTGTAAAGCATTCTATGGCGCATTGCTTAGGATTGCTTTCTCTTGAGGGTTGAGTGATTGTAGATGGATTTATAGTCTGCTCTTCCTATTAAATTCAAAGATAAATATTTTAAATAGTTAATAAAAAGTAAAATAATTTGATTAAAATACTGTTTTACTCGAAAAATCCATGATTTCAAATTGCGATGTACACTGATCACATATAAACAATTTAATCTAATTGCAAGTTAAACCGATTGCGCAAATTAACTTTGGAAAGATTAAAAATGTTCAAACTTTAAATTAAGACTTCACAATTAAAATTTTCATGTCAGAAGATTGCAAAATTACGCAATTTCTTATTTTAAGATAAGAATTTTTACAATCAACTGAATCATTTCCTTAAAGTTGAAAAAGAAAAACAATTTGAAATTTGAAATATTTAGGAGTGAATAAAACACGCTGCAACCGAAAAAATGGAGCTTTACAGGAATTGGCCCCGCTCCCTATTTTTTAACAATTTATAAAAGTATTTTTCTACAGAATTAAAAAAATTCATCCTACACTCATTAAGAAATGACAATTTCTTCTCTATTTCGAATTGATGCAAAAGCGCACGAAATTCAATAAATATGAATAGAAGAATTCAAAAATTAAGAATATAAAAATAAAATGTACAAACATTTAACATCAATATGAGATGTTAAAAATATAAAAAAAATTGATTTGAAGCATTGCAAGTTTTCAAAATTGTGAAATTTGTTGTTTTGAAAAATCAAACTGATTTGAAAGCATTCAATGTTGACAAATATTTTATTCTAAAAGCACTTGAAATTGAAAACTTTTTGTTTTCATCATAACAGAGTCTTTTCAATTCGAAGCATTTAAAAATAAACCATTTGAATTGTTTAACACTCAAAATGGAACAAGTTCTATCAAATCGCGAAATTTTTGAATTGCTCAGATTAAACAGTACAGTGTTAAAAAATTTTTAAATACAAAACTTTCCAAATTAACCAATTCAAAATCCCAGCTTTTTAATTTTTAACGTGAAATAATGTGGCATTTCGAATTAAATCGTGAAAATTATCCTATAATTTTTAATTGTATAGTAATAGCTGCAAGTGTTCAAAGATGAATTGAAAATCAAAATCGTAAACATTTCGATATTTTCCAATTATGATTATTAAATGGCCGTGGCTATGAGTACTGAAATTTCGGTACGAATTGCCGGATTTATCCAGCACGAATAGTGGGACCTGAAATGATCAGTTGGGATTTTTTCTTAAATTTCATAAATTCCCTACTGAGATTCTCTTGGGTGACTATAAATTTGCCAAAACATTATTTGCCAATGGCGACGCGTTTTCGAAAAAATCGACTTTTTCCAACAATTTTTTTATGGATTGAAATGTTTATATATTAAATTTTCATATACAATTATTTGAATATACAATTTTTAACACTTGTTTTTAATGCAAGATTCAACTGTTGAAAATTCAATTTTCAATTTTCTTCAATTTTCAACAGTTGAATTTTGTATTAAAAGGAAGTGTTAAAAATTCTATATTTACATAATTTTACATGAACATTCAATAAATAAAAATTTCAATCCATAAAAAATTTTTTTTGAAGAAAGTCGATTTTTTCGATAACGGGTAGCTATTGTCAAATAATTTTCTATTTGATTGATTTTATTTTATTTTAGGTAGAGTAGTTTCGTTAGACATACCTTTTTTTCACTTATTATTTTTGTTTTTAAAAAACTGAAATTTGTTAGTACGATCAATTTTTTATATCACTTTACTGAAAAAAAGTAGATAAAAAAGTAGCCTTGCCTAAAAAAAAGTATTAAAAAAGTAATAAAGTGTGGAACTACGAAACCTGAAATAGACTTAATTGTAAACTACCGTTTGTTCGCGCGATTTAGTGCTTACGGTAGTGCCCATAGTACATTACAAATGTACAAGAATATTATATTACTTTATTGGTAATTCTAATAATATTGCTTGCGATTTAAGTAATAAATTCACAAAAACAAAATATAGTCGGAAAAAATTACATAAGTTAGGGGAAGTGGGGTGTACGTGGTTTAGAATCCCAGAAAAAAAACCTATACGTAATTTATGCACGTAATTGCTGAAAACAATTTTTATCAAGCTACACAAATAAAATTTTTTACTATTATATTTTTAAAACCTGTAATTTTATCAATATTCTTACCAAGTCTTCTACTGAATCTGGAACTGTAGTTGGAATATCGTCTATATCAGGACGAATATCAAACCCTCTTCTATTTTTATCTGCAGTATTGATAAGAGAATCGTTTCGAGACGAAGAAGATAGAACGTATTCCACTCGCTGATAACCTTCTAGTCTGTAGGCTCCACCATATGTTACTCTTCCACATCCAACATAACGAGTGTCAGCCCATACAAGTTGAGTGTAATGACCGACTCTTGCTTGAAATTTAAAACTATCGACCATTCGAGAATTAAATCTGACAACTTCCTCATACCAAGAGGAAACTGCTCGAGTCCAATCCACTTTTGAAAATCCAGAACTGAAGTACATATTTTGACCAACTTGGAAACGAGCTGCAAAATTAAATTAATGAATAAATTATAAAATTAGATTAAGAATTATTTAACGTTAACTACATTCATACATTTAATATGTGAGGTTAATACTTTTTTTTACCCTGACCCTGGTGATGTCACGGAATTGTTTCGGGTTCAAATATATTGTTCAAAAAGATACACAGGTGTTGACCAGGGTAATATAAGTTGAAGATGGTGGTAAGAAATAAAAGTATAGATTACTGGTCACTATGTAATAGTATTACTGGTCAGGCCAGTAATCTACACTTTTATTTCTTACCACCATCTTCAAATCAAATATATTGTTTGTTTCCCAATGCAAAATATGAGACATATATTTTTTTCGTTTTTTACAAAAAAATTTTTTCCCGAACTTAGGGCTACTTGAATATTCAGGTGAATTATGAGAAAATTAAAGATTTTTTTAAAAATGTTAGATTTTGGGAAAAAATGGAAATAATTTAATTTTTTTGCGGCAGCTTGTAATGTCACTTACACTCTATCAAATTCCTCGAAGAAACTTAATTTTTTTTAGATTTATAGTAATATGTGAGGGAGATATCCTAACAGTTTCATCCTCGCTAAACTATTTCTTCATATAGAAAACTTTTTACTTTTCTGAGAATATTGATGTTAGTTGTTGGCTATAAGGACAAGTAAATTAAATACAATTAAATGGTTTCGAATGTTTCAGCACACATTGGTGGCCCTCATCGGCGAATTTTAATTAATTCTGTAACAAATTACATAATTTCTTATAGGGATGCAATCTACAATGAGAAAATGGTTTTCTTTGGTTAATATTGGAGTTGAATTCTTTAGCCATGATGTAAAAAAAACGGTCTCGAATTTTCGAAAATATGCAAGGAAATACATGTTTATTAATAAGGAGGAAGGTATCCCGTATTAAAAATTAGTTTTTCTTTGTAAAGCAATCTTGAAAATAACGTTTCAGAACCTATTTTGATATTTATTGGCTAGGCGATAATTGGCTTTTGACAGTAGCCATGTTGGCCAGAGATCAACATACAGAACTAGCTCATCAGAATACTCATTTTCATGGTTAGATTTGTGAAAAACATAGTAAAATAACTGTGATGAGTGTGAAAATTGGGAATATGTTTCCGAATTTGAATCTTTTGTAGTTGCAGCGCAATCTCAAAAGGTTTTTTTTTTTAAATTTCAACGATTTTTAATACATTTTATTGGCATGGAGAAGATTAGCCTTTAGACTTGGCGATCACTAGGTAAGCTAAGATGGCAGAATGCCCGGTAAGAAGGCTTGCATTAAAAGGTATTGGAAAATTTCCTGCATCCAATGGTAACGTGAAAAATAATGAATTCTTTTGCATCCCCTTTTTGTCCTCGCGTTTGAATCTCTATAGCATTGAAGGTTATCTCTTACGTTGAATCCTTTTCTGTACCCAGCGGCGACAATATTTTTCTGAATACTTTTAGATACCACACAGCAACCGTGAAATATAAAAATTTTAATCCCTTTTAATTGAGCACATTTCGCTACTTTCATTTACTGTTCTTTGGATAATAATGAGGTAAAAAGCTTTTTAAAACACAGTATTGGTCATCTTACATTGTCAGAATTAATTTTCACATAAATAGCTGCGGTGAAAAAAATTTTTCGAATTTTTTATCATGATTTTATATTTTTGTTATTGATAATATTTGAACAAATCGAATATTTTACGATAAAGAGATGTATTGTTGTGTATAATCATACTAGATTTTGCAAATTTCATGCTCTTAGAGCGCATTCTAATGCGTGAAACGAAAATTGTGTTTTTAATTTATTTGAGGTTACGTGAGGTAGCTCCGATCGGCTTTGAATGGGATTGGAATCTTAATATTTTCACTGCTTAATAAGGATTAAAAACGGATGACACAAAAGGCATTCTTCGGGATTGAAAATTTTTAATACATTTTGATGCACGCCTTCTTACCGGACAGGGCAAGATCGCAAGCGCCTAGGAGTAAGAATGGGGGTCAAGTCGATATGTAAGTAATAGTTGGTGAGGTAGTATGTAAAAGGATTGTCGATAAGAAAACCTGTAATAGTTCTATAGAGACTCATAGACCCGTAAAAGGGAGAGAGTATGAACAAATACAGAAGATATAGTGCCAAAGAATTGAGTTTCTTAAATGCAATTATCAAAAACGTTTAAATTTACGAAATACATTACCTTGATTTCGATAAAGCCGAGCCTGTTCTTCGAATCTCAGATCATAGCAAATACCGATACCAATTTTACAACCCTTTACTTCAAAAGTAGTAAGCCAATCGCCTGGACTTAGAGTGTCACTTTCACGGAACGTTATTTTTCCTTTGATATCAATATCAAATAAATGCACCTGAAAATAAAATTTTTAATATAAACTTAAAACATTTAGTTTTTTCAAAAGATACTGAGTGCTCCAAGCTATATTTTTCAAAAAGAATAACCTTGATTTCTTCCATGCTTTGAAAATTGATTTCGTATTTAAAAACATTCAAGCAATGAAAGAATATTCTTGGTTTAAGAATTTGGTGCGTTTTAGAATAAAAACTTTTAATGTTACTTTTCGGAATGATTAAATAACACAGGCCGACAAAATTCGAACAAATTTCAGAACCAGAAACCAGAGTATACTTTTCCGAAGATTTTTGGTGCGCTGAACAAGAATCTGGCCTCAGAATTGCTCCATCACGTCAGGTTTTCGAGATATCCTAAGCTAAAA
>JAUMHM010000031.1:11001384-11012034 GCA_032362435.1 Melikaiella ostensackeni
GGTCCGTGAACCCTATTTTTTAACCTTTACCGCTTCACATCTTTCGAAATAATTTTTTTAGTTACTGTCGTTGAATAAATTATTTGTGCAGAATAACATTATCTTTGCAATGAAATTAGTCCTGTTTATTAGCGATTTTTTTTTCGCTGAGTTTTGCCCACTTTTGTAGAGGGGTCAACATTTAATAAACGCATAGTAGTCTAGTGCGTAACCCACTCGACTTACAGCTTGGCGGTCAAGGTTCGATTCTTCATGCCTGTGAATTTCGATTCTTTTAAAAAACTTTCTTCCACAATATTGCATTAAGTGTATGGCAATATTACAATACCAGCATTTTAAAATTACAATGTCATGTATTGGAACGTCACCTTGCGTCTCGGAAATAAACTTCCAATACATTTAATGTAAAGTTCCAACAGAAAATGTTAAAAATGCATCTGTCCCCTATTTCAAATTACATTATTCCTTAATTGATTTAAAAATGATTTGTCTTTGTGAACGTATTTATAAAAGTTTATTAAAAAAAGAAAAAAAAAACAATTATTACACTGAGCCTGAGTCTGATTTTCAATGACCCTGTCATATCATTAAAAATCATTTTTTAAAATATTTTTAGAAAAACAACGGATATTCTAGGAAAATATAATATCTTCTTTCATTCCTTAAAAAAATGCAACAGAAGGTACTTTATGTAGGAATAATTGAAGTCCAGATTTCAGAAGACAATTTGAGTTTTCTAAAAGCATCTCAGTTTATTTTAAAATAATTGATTAAAGCAGTAACTAATGACAGCGACTTTTTTTCTACCAATAATTAGAAATATGTATAATCTTAATATTATAATAAAAAATCGTTTTTCATTTCAAATTGTCTCCTTATCATACTAACCCTGTTATCATACTTACCCGTATCGACCCAACTGATGAGTTAAATTTTTCCTACGGCTGAGCTGGATTGTGTTTAGACATGCAAACAAAAAGCAAAGTGAACACTTTTCTACTTTGGTAGGTATAGGATTCATTTCCTTAAATCATTTTCTAAGAAATGCATTTGTCAGAATGGCTAATGATTCCATTTTACGATTAGTATTTTAAATGACCTACCGTTTATACTCTTCTTAAATTTGGCATTATTGGAAATTTTCAAATTAGAAATATAATTTAGAAATGCAAATTTTTATTACGGTCTCATTATGTAGGTGAACCTTTCCCAGAAATATTTTCAAGTAGTAAGTTCAAGGTTTAGCTTATTGTGGAATATACATTTTGTCTTCACAGAAATGAATTCTTTTATGAGGGTTGAGGATTAACTTGGGTAAACTTTCATTCGGTTCAGGGCCATTACCTGCGACCAAAGGCGTTAATAAGGGTAGAAAGGTGATACAATATAATACATGAATGGACTTAGGACCACAATTCTGCCGTCCAAAATTCAATCGCAGTATCTGCATACTTCGGATGATTCATCTTTCACTTTACTAAAGTGTAGAAAAAGATCATAAACCCATCTTTGCCGTTTAAGTTTGTGAACTTTAGAATGATTCATTTTATAGGGCAAAAAAAAAAAGAAAAAATCCATCAAATCTAAACACACATACGTTCTGTTGGTACCTTTTTATGTTTAAATTAGCTATGTGAATGGAGGTCCCCTTTTGACATTAAATTATTATGTATAATAATCAAATAGAGTTATAAATTTTTATTTATGGGATTTTTAAAATTTATCGACTTTACAAGCTTAATTGGGAATATTTTGGTATAAATAACTATAATTGAAGATATATTACGTTTTTTTACAATAATAATTTCGCATAGGAAATTAAAAGTTATTTTAGTTTAAGCTATTCTTAAGAATAAATAACTTTTTAAAAGAGAATGTTGTAATGGTAATTAGCACACCTTATGGTAAATTCTTATAGAAAAATGTGAAACAAGTAAGATAATATCATTATTTTCCTTGAAAATGAATTTGAATTTTTTATTAAATTATGTACAGTGATGGTAATATAAAAGGTGATAATTCTATATGTATAAAAATGTAATATGTACATGAATTTTCAAGAGATTGAGAAAATGAAAACAACAAAAAATTAATAATAAAGACACAACTCCAAAAGGAGATCTCTAAATCATATCCGATTTTGATTTTTTTTTCATTCTGGAAAATTTTTTGACTAAAAAAGTATAACTTAGGTTAGTGCGCGTTCACTTCAGTTTCGAAAATAATCTTCTTTTTTTTTAATCACGATAATGAATGTCTATTTTAAACATTATATTGTGAAATCTTTGCTCACAAATTTTGAAGGGTGCCGTTCCAAAAAGAGAAAAATGCCATTTTTACCATTTTTCAGGTGAGATAGATAAAGTTCCCAAAAATCGAATTTTCAATTTAGAAACAACAAAAAACCTTATGCCTCAGAGACACGTCAGTGCTGAATTAAGACGTGAAAAGTTTGATTGAAAAATATTTAAAATCCAATGTTCAATTTGAGAGTAAGAAAAAAAAATTCTAAGTATTGAGTTGTTGAATCAATACAAAAAAAGTTTGATTGGAAAATGTCATTGTGTTCGGAGAAAATGGAGGGGAAGATTTTTTTCGCCCATGGCGCACGTTTTTCAACACTCGATGAATATTAAAAAACTAAGTTTTCATTATCTTAGAAAAAAATGAAGATTCTGTTAAACACTGTACAATTAAAAAAAGCAAAAGAAAAATAGATTTGTAGTTGTTACGTTGCACAAAATTGCAAAAAGTTCCAAAAGATCGTAAAAACTTACAAAAAAAAAATTAAGGAAAGTGTTTATAGGTTTTTTTTTTATAAAGTTTGGTAAACTTATAGGTGATTCATTAAAAATGCAGTTTACTTCAATTCACTTGAATAACGTTGAATTAACCTTGAATTCGATTGAATTGACCTTGACTTCCGATGAACTTACTTGAATGCGGCTTAATTTATATCAAGTGCAGTAGAATTCACTGTTAATTCAGTTCAATTCACCAATTTGTACGGATTTACTTTCACTTTACTTGATATGTTTCTGAATTGACTTTCATTTCTATTACACAAATCAGTTCACCATTAATTAGTTTCAATTCACTCGCGTTGGCTTTCACTATAGGTACCTACACTTTGAATTTACTTCGAATTTGTTTCAGTGTTAAACTCATTAGATATTATTCGAATTTAGTATAATACATTAGTATTCAGTTGAGCACATTTAAATTGAATTATTTTTATGTACTTTACTTCAGCCAACGTTCAATTCAGGTACATAATTTTAATTTCAAACATGTTACTAAAGTTCAAATTACATGAGAATTATTTACCTACAATATTGATATTTTTCTAATGATAAAATTATAGATTTAAATTTTATATGACATTTACAATTATATTCTAAGTAATACTATTCATTAAAAATATCTGTACTGAATTTGAACATTTGACTAAAATTTTAAACAAAATATATTTTACTCCACAATTGTCAGATATGAAATATGAATTTATGAATTGTAAATTATGACTTGTCAAATGTGAATCTACTTTACCTACTTTATCCGTAATTTTATTTCTTACAAAAGTGTTTCAGTAGTATACATTTTATCTCTAAATACCTATGGTTTTCTGTTTGAATTCTAAATAATTTGAATAAGAGAATGCCTAACTTCAAAAATATATATTTTTTAAAGTGGTATACAATTGTTTAAATATTAATATTTTTAAGACATCCTAATTTCAAATTGATTACCATTTAAATTGATGATTTCTAATTAAATTTAGGTTACTGTTGACGTACTGTCTGCATTTTTGGAAATTTCGGAAAGAATTTTCTTTCCCTGCTCAACAAACATAACATCAGTTATACCATAAAACCTTTTTTTAACTCTTTCTAAATTCTTTCAATAATATAATATAAAAAATTTTAACAAAATAAAATGAATGGCTTCTCTAATAAAATACAATACATCAATTAAGTAACAAGAATATCCTTTATTTTTTTTGTTATAAAACAATTGTTGTTAAGTTGATATTCAACACAAGCTTCATAAAGTGTAGGTGTAAGCGGTGACAGTGCTTGAGAAGCTATTATAACATTAATTATAATTATAATAATTATAATTAATTATAACATTAATTCAACATTTTACATGTTGAATAGTCATGCCTTCTAGCTTTGAGTTCCCAAAAAGTCTCGTAAATTCAGTACTCTCATGATGGTATACTTTCGAGGATGTTAATAATTACTGGGAATTATTTTATTTTAGTTTTTTGGTGCATCAGCTGCCTTCTTAAGTTGGTCACTAAGGCTCTGTGTTGTCTGGACAGCGAGGTCGACTGCTTGCTTGGTGAACTTGGCAATGTCCTCTTGAACTTTGCCGGAGTTCTCGTTGAAAGCTTTGCTGGCCTTCTGAGATTCCTCAACTACAACTTTGATGCCATCTTGCAATTTAGCTTGAAGAGCGGCAGCTTGTTCTTTAGCATTAGGAATCTGGGCGTTGATATCATCGGCAACCTTGGTCAACCTGGTCTTAACTTCTTCCCAGAGCTTTTCGATTTCTGGACTCTTGGCTTTGATCTGAAAATTAAACAAAGATCTTTCTAATCACTCTTTGGATAGATTTCAAAATTGCATGGTTTCTTTAGTACTAGAGGTTGAATCCCATAAAATGAGGAATGTGGAATGCATTCTTCAGTGAAATCCCGGGAATTATTTTCTTTCAATATAACTAAAGTAACCTTTAGTAGCCCCCAAAATTTCTGCAAATCCCTTGAAGCATTTTGAAATATAGCTCTTGATTTTTGGCCCGTTAGATTTCTAATGAACAGAAATTAAATCAAATTTAATCAAATTGGTGAATTTCCATTCAAAACTCTTGTAAGAATCCACAGTGCTTCTCAAGCACCGATAGGTTCGATTAAAATGGATCCGACAACTGTTTGGATAGGTTTTTATATAACTATTCGTAGTTTCAAAAACTACTTACCGTGAAATCACCTTATTTTTCTTGGCGTATCTCAAAATTACGAGATATCTCGAGAGAAAAATCAGCTACGATTTCAGGGTAAGCAGCTTTTGAAATTATGAATAGTCACCTAAAAACTTACTCAAACAGGTTTTTGAATTCAATTTAAAAAAATCCATTTGTTTTGTATATAGATTCAAAAACTTTTTGGATAGGTTTTTAAGTGACTATTCATTTTCATTTTTCATAAATTCATGAAAATTCATCATTTTTCCACGAAAACTCTTAAAATCAACGAAATCTTTGTAATATTATGAAATTATTTAAAATTCCGTTAATGTTTTTGTGACCACTGAAATATCTGGAAATCCATATGCAATATTTTAAAATATTGCTTTTAAAATCTTTGGAAGTCCCTGAAACTTCTCAAAATTCCTAGTATGCTTTAAAATTTTGTGAAATTCCGTTAAATCCATATATTTAATAACTCTATGAGGTTTTTTGTAAATTTTGAATCTTTCTACATTTTTATAATTTTCGGATATTGCTGGAATTCTTTTGAAATTGGTTGAAGTCCAGGTCAGAAAGACCCTTTTAGTTTGAAAAATGGTCGTATCTAGGACATCTAGGTTCACCTAATTCCGGTCAGCGTAGATCAAATATTTTCGGTGTGCCTAGATATATTGTTATACTATAAAATCTCGTAAACTCTTATAATCTGGTGATCTTAGTGTACTAAAATACGAAGTGATAAGCTGCTAATGTTTTACCATAATTTTAGATTAAAAATAAAAGTATAATATTTAATGTATTTATTTCAGAAAAATACTTATTCAGTCCAAAAATGGACTATTTGATTTCCAAAAATAAGAGATAGTATATTATTATAAGCATTTTCTGTTCAATAAAACAAAATTTTACCAAGTCGAATTTCAATAATTTTAATTCCTATCTTGTTGCCAACTATATTTCTTATTAATTTGTAACTGTAATTTTCATATAGTTTTTTATATTTATTCTGATAAAAAATTGAGAATTATCTTGTTTTTATTGATTTCCGATAACTATTTATGTATCTAGTAATTTTTAAAACCTATTCAAATTTATCGAAAACAATGATTTTTATGATGGCATAAAAATCTTACTATATGAAGGAAAAATTTCTGCTTCATAAAATCATTTAAAAATGTAAAAGCAAAACACTACTCGTTATATTAAACTTCAAATCGGGTTACAGTTAAAGTTTATGCTTTCCTTATTTAGCAACGATCCATTCATAAATGCCTTGAGAAGCAATTACCAGAAACGGAAAAGAATCATTATGACCATTAATCTGCCGAGAAAAATACTTTTAATTATAGACCTCTAATTATTATCGGTTTTAGAACTTGACTCAGCTTCTAAATGCAATCTTTTGCCTCTTTTCTGAAATAAACATTTTTCAAAGACCATAGTGAATAAACTTTGCATACTTTCCATATAATAACACTTTTTCGAAATAAATTCCATTGAAATAGACCAATCAAGAAATACCAGTGTTTCCTTAGATGTAGGTCTTGTTAGAAAAATCTTTAAGATTAAAGTTAAAATTGTATATTTTTAAAAATAAAACGTATTAATTTTAATTAATGAATTAATTACATAAATAATTATAAAATCACTAATTACAAAAAGTTGATTTATTTCATTGTGAAAAAATGGACAGATTCCGTAAAAAAATATCCTTATTTATATTGTTCATCCGTTTATCATCTTGAGCTTTTTCGCAGTCACGATATCAACTCGACGGAGAATATAATTATTAAAAATCAGAAAGGGGCAAACATTCTTATTATGTATTATCGAATGTATTATTTGTGTAGTAATGTCATCGAGTCTTAAAATTAATTCAATTGCTTATTAACGTTTGCATATATTCATTTAAAAAAACTTTCAGAAAAAACATATGATTGAATTTGCTCATTTGTTCACTTTATACATATTTAACACAATGCTGTACAATGCTCTCCGTTCATGAATTTTACGCAAGTTCTGAGATTTTTCACACTTATGCCATATATAATGCCGAATGCGGACTTGTGAACGCCTGACTACTTATTTATTCAGTGTTAATAAAAGGAAGGTCTCAAAGCTTTCTAGAGAACAAAAATTTAACAGATCTGTATTTATGAATAATTACGTTTAAAGTGTTGCATTCAAGGATGATTTGAAGTAGTTAAATAATATTAAATAATTTCAGAATATTCTGCGTCTTAGTTTCTTTCATCATTTATAAATTATAATTTCATAACATTCTGTAGCTAATAATACGTTTAGCAGCTTTTAAAATGAGTAAAAAAATCTTTTACATATTTATTATTTAAACAATACTTTTCATAAATAGATATTTTTTTCGTCATTAGAAATAGATTTCTATACACATTCTGATCACATTCTATTAAATCTCCATTTCTTGTATATATCTATTCATTTATTTATTTAAATGAAAAAATATAACTGTTGTCCTAAATTGTATTTTGAACATATTTTTTTACAAATAGGAAATTAGGTTTTGCAAATTTTCAGTTCTATTTTTGAATATTTATCACATCAGAAATTTCTCAGAGAAGACATTAATTTTTTCAATTCGAGATTTTTTTATACGGAAGCGAAACGATAAAATCGTTGATGATAATTTTAATTTCATGATTTTTAGTAGTTTACCTTCTATAAATTAAAAAAAAAGGAATAATATGACTTCTGTGCCTCAAATTTGCAGATAATGTAAATTTAGAAAGTTATAAGTATATCATACAAACAAGACAATAATTATGATATACCCGGATACGACAGTTCAGGGGTTATAATTTATATCAGTTTCTGAGTGAAGATATGGAAATTGATAAACTGAAGCTTCGTCCGATTTTACAAATAAGACGACAGAAAAATCCCCAAAAAATAAAATTCCTAACACTGTAAAATTTCCGAAAAAGAAAATATTCGAAATAGAAAATTCCCGAAATTAGAAAGTTGCCGAAAATTAAAAATTAACGAATAAGGATACAGTGACAGAAAATTTTTGAAATTAAAAAAAAAAGACGGACATTTTTTGTTTAAATCCGATATTTTTCAAAATGATGTAGATAATTGACTTTTTCCTTATTATTAATGTGGAAGGTTCCCTAAATCTTCCAAATCCGGAAAAAATTATAAAAATATGAAAATTAATAAAATGGCGACTATTTTTTCGAAAATAAAAAAAAAAATTTCGAAAAATCTGCTAGATACGGGAAAAAGTATGGAGTAAAAAGTGTTCTCCTTGAAGAGACCTAAAAATATTTTTTTCCATTTTTCGATATTTTGAACCGTTTTTTTGAGTACCTACAAAAATGTAAAATGGAAAAAGAACTTTTTATAGGTCTCTTCAAGAAAAACAATTTTTACTTCAATCTTTGCCCCGTGTCTAGCAGATTTTTCGAAAAAAACCCATACTTTCGATTTTCAGAAATATAGCCGCTATTTTATTAATTTTTCATATTTTTATCATTTTTTCCGGATTTAGGAAATTCAGGGAACCTTGCACAATAATGAAAAAAAGAAAAAGTCAATTTTTCGTATTTTTAATCACAAAACGTGCTCAAAAAACGGTTGAAAATATCGAAAAATGGAAGAGGAACTTTTTGTAGGTCTCTTCAAAGAAAGTAATTCTTACTTCAAATTTTTCCTCGCATCTAGCAGATGTTTGAAAAAACCCAAATTTTTTATTTTCAGAAAAATAGCCACCACTTTATTAATTTTTCAGATTTTAATAATTTTTTGTGGATTTGGAAAATCTAGGGAACCCTGCACAATAATAAAAAATAAAAAGTAAATTTTTTGTATTTTTACTCATACAACGTACCGCAAAAACAGTTAAAAATATCGAAAAATGCAAAAGGAACTTATTGCAGGTCTCTTCAGGTAGAACAATTTTGAATTGGAACTTTTTCCTGTATCTAACATATTAAAAATATATATATTTTCAGAAAAACTGCCGCCATTTTCTTAGTTTTTGAATTTTTTGAAAAATTTTCCCAGTAACTTAAGGTCAAAAAGAACCCTTTTACCAAGTTTCATGCCTTCTCAACAATTTGAGCCTATTTTAAGTGTACCGAAACGAATAATAATAGATAATCCCCGAAATGAAATTGCCGACATCATAAAATACCCAGCACTTTAAGAGTTTAAAATTGCCGACAGAGTAAAATTCCCGAATTAAAACAATTAAAAAATGGTTAAATAATAAAATAATAAATAATGAATAAAAATATGATAATTTTGTTTGATGAATATATTTTTTGTTTTATTTATTATTTTTTACTTTGATATTCATTTATTATTAAAACAATTTTTTAATTGTTAAGATTCGAGAATTTCCCTGTGTCAGCAATTTAATAGTGTCGGATATTTTATAATGCCGGCAATTTTATTTCGGGAATGATCTATTATCGGAAATGTTCAAATTCGGTAATATTATGAACTTTCAGCAATTTTATTATTCGGAGAGTTTAAATTGTCGGCAATTTTTTATTTTAGGAATTTTATAATTTTGTGAATTTTCTATTTCGAATATTTACTTTTTCGGGAATTTTATTTTTCGGGATTTTTCAGTCGTCTCCCGATTTTGAGTACAAAATATCATGAAATATTTAGAGTTATTAAAAATTAACGAAACCACTTTTCATTTGCACAGACATCTACTGAGGCAAAAAATTAACTATTTTTCTAAAATATTCAAACCTTCTTCACGATTTCATATATTTTCGAGTCAATATATAAATGATTTCTACTAAACTCAATTATTTAACAAATTCTCGAAAAATGATTTAAATATTATTTAGGTACGTTTTTTTTATTTAAACTTGGGGAAAGTCGCATGACAGAATGTCTTTCATACATTTTAATTTATCATTTCTGAAGAAAATTAGATCCAATTTTTGAAACTTTGGACCATGTGTCTTACAATTTGAAACTTTTAGGCAATTAGCCACAATTTATGAAGATTTTTAATGATTAAAGGATCATACCACCATTATAATTTGAAATTTTAAGTATGGCTATGAAATGAAATCACCACCCTACCTCTTCTGTAGCCTTGGTGACGACTCCCTTCAAACCTTCGGCGAAATTTGTGCTCTGGGTCTTGATGGTGTTCACAACAGTTTCTTGGTCAGGAAGGTTCAATTGTTCCTGAATCTGTTTGCCGAGGTTGTTGATGTTGGCCTGAGCCTGAGTGATGAGTTCTGTGAGTTGAGTGGGTTGAGCAGCCTCCTTGACGTCTCTAGAATTACGCGGAGCAGCAGAAGCTGCTGCTACCAAAACTACGAAAAATGCTAGGGTGCTCTTCATGGTGATCTGTGGTTCAAATCACGTTCAACACAAACTAATCTCTTCACTAGAACTGAAAACTTACTGATGCTACCAGAACTTAGTCACTTCCTTATATAGGCAATTCTTATCGCTGCAGTCGGGGCAAAGGCAAAGTGCCGATTACGGAGCTTGGACAACATCCAGCGCGGGGCTTCGCCCTTCCTTCAGGATGTTCTCTCCCTGTACAGTCAATCTACAAAATAATCAAATACTTATAAGGGTTGTAAAGAAGATGTTTTTGTGTTGGCATTAGGGTCTAGAATTTTTTCATATATTCTATTTTATATATATATATAT
>JAUMHM010000031.1:11016953-11032350 GCA_032362435.1 Melikaiella ostensackeni
AAGTGAACTACAATGTTCACGAAACGTCGGCAAGATTCGTAGTTTTGCACACGATTGAAACCCGAAACACCTCCTTTTATTACAGTGAATCATCGTGAAAGCATTAAATCTATTAATAATAGAAAAAACTGTTTTTCTAATAGATTAAGTAATTTGAAATGAAATTATTTAGTCAATATCAAATATGTTTAGAAATTATCCGAATTAAATTTTTCGATTCGTTATAATTTCTAAGTCAAATCATTTAAAAAATTATAATGAAAATTATAACATTTTTTTAAAGATATCCATGAGATATAATTATGATTTTCATTAGATATCAACAACAACAAGATTTACAAATTATCTTAATAACATTTTTCGATAGGAAACAAATTTTAAAAGTTCTATATATTAGAAAATTAAGTAGAAAACCTATATTGGGAATATTGGAATAGCTTTTAAGAACATAGTAAAATGATTTTTAATATCTTCTTCGTAGTAACTACAAATTTTTTAATCCTTTAAATGTGTTGTTTCACATTCCATCTTCAGAAAAAACCTTAAACATTCTACAATCAGCAAATAATAAATGTAGGTACCAGAAGTGAGTCATATAATTCGTACAAAATTGTATCATGCATTTGTTTAAAATCAAGAGAACTTCTATGACTAACGAAAACAAGATACTAAAATAATGGTGTAAGATTCACTGTTTACTTCGTTCAGAACGAAAAAGTATAAATAAAATAAACTGCTTTCTCACACGTTTTGTATTACTTATTTCAACAATTTACATTTTATTTGAAAGGGAAATATAATTTTTATTAGCATTACAGGTATATCGAAAAACATCCCTATTTCTCATATTTAATTTTATTTTGTCTACATCGTTTTATTTTTCAAACAGAATCGTCTGTATAACCTAATTGTTAATTTAAGTTACAACATTGATAATATTTGAAAAAATGAAGTCGAAATGCAAGCATTAAACATACGAAAACGAGCGCGAAACGCGAGAGCGTACCTGCGTGCCGTAGGCGCGCTTAATCTTGGCACGCAGTGCGCAATAAGAATGTGTCCGCCGAGGGCGGGCATATTTTTTGGTTTGTGAGTGTTTAATTTGAAACGTTTAAAACTTCCAACTGAGCTTTTATAAATTGTTCATTCGGAAACGGTCTCATTTTGCCGTCCTCAAGTTTAAAATTGTTTAAGTTTTAGAAGGCTTGAATAAAATTTGTTAGTTTTTTAAGTTTTTCATTTCTGATTGTTCAATTTAACAAACTTAAAATTTATACATGTGCGGTTATGTAATTATATTCTGAAACTGTTTACTTTCGACTTCCTCAGTTTAGAGGGCATGAATTTAAACATTTTTGTTTTTGAGACATCTGATTTGAAATTGCATTGAGTATTGCCTTTATTTTGAAAATATATAATTTTGCATAATCGAGCTTTAATTTGTCCAGTATCCACAGCTCAAATTCAAAGTCTTCAATTCTGAAACTTATTAATTGGAAATTGTTATATTTATTTTTAAAATCATTTTGATCATAAAAGTCAGCAAAACTATTTTAAAATTTAGAACTAATGAAAAACTGTCAAAAATGAAACATTTTTCAGTCCAGTTTAATATGAAGGTTATAAATATAATTTTGTTCAAATATTATTGTTGCAGGCGTGGATCGATCTATCAAAAAGCCCAAGCCTGTGGTCCGAGTTCGATTTCAAAATACTACTAAATTAGAAACGATTTGAAACATTCAAGATAGTGAAAAAGGTGACAATATATGTAACAAATTAATAAAAAATATCAGAAAAACATACTAGCCTAAATTAAGATAAAAATGAAACAGAATATTTACTTTCAATGGAAGAAGTTTATTAGTATTCAATAAATTAAGTAGGAGTTAGGTTGAATCAGAACAATTATTTATGCAGTTTAAAATTCAAATTTTAAAAGCATCTAAAAGCTTAAAGGATTTAAATTCGGGTTCATCTGCTTCCTCGTTCCTGTTTCCTTTTTGTCCCTTTTTATGCAGTTTGTGGTCTCCATGATGCTTCCGATGGAGCGAAGCTGTTGTTGATGAAGTCTCCGATTCAGATTCAGTTGGGCATGTAATATCTTCCTCACTAGTTGTGGCGTGTGAAGTTGTATTAGGCTGTCTTGTGATTATTACTGTAGTTGGAGGAGGAGTCGTTACTGCAGTCATCGATGTAGATACAGTAGTAGGATGAGTTGGAGATTGAGTTGTTAAAGGATGATTTGATGAACAAGGTGTTGCTGCTGAATTTGTGGACGCTGATGAACTTGAGGATGCTGTTGCACTTGACGCTGCAGCTGCTGCACTTGAAGCTACTGCACTTGAAGCTGCCGAGGCCGCTGATGAAATTATGGAATTCAACATTGGCAAGGATGGCATTGTTATTGTAATTGCAGATTGTGATGGGGCAGGAAGGCATGTTTGTGGAGATTCAAGAGGCGGAGGTGAAGGTGAAGGTAGGGAAGAAAGTTGAGGCCTATGCGTCTGTGTCTGTAACTGAGACGAGGAACCGGCGGATGATGAACTGGCTGCTGAAGAACTGGCTGATGAAGAGCTTGAAGATGCTGCATTAGATGTTGTGACAGCAGGGTGTTGAGGCTGGTTCGAATAAGGTACTGCTAGCCAATGCATGGGTGTCAGACATGGCGCAGGTGCTACAGGTTGGATAGGTGCCGGACACGGTACGGGTAGTGGAGGCTGTACATGTGCTGGAAGTCTTTGAGACTCAATTTGTGAGTTTGAAGAGGAACTAGCAGTGGCAGATGCTGCACTTGAAGAACTGGATGCAGATTTGGCTATAGATGATGAACTTGCTGCTGCAGTTGCTGATGAAGAAGCTGTACTAGATGCTTTAGGAGCAGAATTTTGTGCTGGAGGTGAATTTGGTGGTAATGGTGGCCAAGGCATTGCAATCGGTAGGACAGATATCGAAGGTTGAGAATGTGAGCAATGACATGGTTGGGGGGGAGGCGGAGGTGGATTATGCTGAAGGTGCGTATGTAAAGTAGCACCATTAGCTGAATTGGATGAAGATAAGGTATTTGCACATTCTGATAATGAAAGAGATCCTGCCAATGAAGAAGTTCCTAGTTGTGGCAAAGGTCCTCCCAATAGTGATGATCCAATTGTTCCATATGGAATGTAATTTTGAGCTGTTGAGCGCTCAGTGGAAAGTGCGCCAATGTTGGATCCTACTGAAGCGTCTTGAACTGAGGATGATACAGGCCATGGCACTGGTATTGGCACAAAAGATATAGAAGAAGAACTGGATTCTGGGTTTTTGGATGTAGGGGAAGAACAGGATGACGACTTCGGACCTATCCAGTATAATGGTGCAACATTATCGAGTAAAATACGATGAGCTGATTGAGAAACAGGTTGAGGTGAAGTTGAGGTTCGAGATGAAGATAAACTTGAAGATGAAGCTGAAGATAAAGCCGAAGATGAAGCCGAAGATGAAGCCGCAGATGAAGCCGCAGATGAAGCCGCAGATGAAGCTGAAGGTTGAGCATAATTTATCCAAGATGGCGGCAACGATGGACGTGGTGGAGAAGTAAGTTCCGAATATGATGTATGGGAGGAAGGTTGAACTGATGATTGTGCATAATTCATCCAAGATGGTGGGGAATGTTGACGTGGCGTAGAAGAAGGTTCTGAACATGATGGTGGTTTTGGCTGTGGTTGTTGGCAACACAAGCATGGAGAATTTAATTCAACTTGCGGCATCCTTCGGCACCGTGGGATAGGTCGCTGAAATTGAAATAAGAAGATATAAAGAGTGAAAGAGGTAGAAAGAAAATCAGGATTTTTCGGTTTGTTTTCAACTTTGGGATATAAACGGATTATTAAGTTATTGAATTATTTTAGGGAGAGTGAATATACTTACAAGCATTTTACGCCAATGTAGTGGAGGTGATGGTTTTGAAAGAACAACAGAATGTGGTCCATATGGCGGAGGAATTGAGGCGCCAGCTTCAGGAGGCAAAACTGGAAATTTCAGACAAGAGCTCGATGGTACTTCTGGTAGGTATGGTAGTAATCGCCAGGGTGGAATAATCTGCATTAGTTGTTCAGCTGATGAATCCCATGAAGCCCATGAATCTACCTCTGATTCTTCATTGCAAGAATCAGATTCATAAGATCCAAGACCAGGATAAGAAGAAGCTTTATGTTTTGAAAAAGGTGCTCCAGATCCTGGAGAAGGTGTTCTTCCAGTTAGAGGCTGTGGTGGTTGTCCAGATACTAGTTGTCCACCGCTGAAGCTTGTGCCAGGTGGATAGCCTGCATAAACTCCAGACTGACTTTGTGTGGGAATTAACGCATACTGTTGTAGAGATCCTGCATTAAGTCCTGGAGGATATTCTGGTTGTTGATAATGTTCAATAAATGGTTGTAGGTAGTCACCAGAGTAATATGGTGTGTAAACGGTGGGTGCTGAAACTCTTGACCCACCTGGAGATCCGAGAGCAAAATTAAAAGATCCTGGACCATTTTGTCCGCAGGGCCCTCCTGGTCCACCAGGTCCACCAGGTCCACCAGGTCCACCAGGTCCACCTGGTCCGCCAGGTCCACCAGGCCCGCCAGGTCCACCAGGCCCACCAGGACCGCCTGGAGACCCGGGAGCACATTCAGAAGATCCTGGACCATTTAGACCGCTGAATCCTCCTGGTCTACTTGGTCCGCCAGGTCCACCAGGTCCACCTGGACCGCCTGGTCCACCAGGACCACCTGGTCCACCAGATCCGCTAGGTCCACCTATTCCACCAACTCCATCAAAACTGAAAGATCCACCTGGACCGCCTGGAGACCCGGAGCCGGGTCCTCCTGGTCCACCAGGTTCACCAGATTCTTCTTCTCCACCTGGTCCGTCAGATCCACTTGGACTGCCTGAAGACTCGGAGCCAGGTGTAGAAGAAGATCCTGGACCATTTAATCCGCTGGGCCCTCCGGGTCCACCAGATTCTTCTTGTCCATCTGGTCCGTCAGATCCACCTGGACCGCCTGGAGACTCGGAGCCGGGTGCAGAAGATCCTGGACCATTTAATCCGCTGGGCCCTCCTGATCCACCAGATCCACCAGATTCTTCTTGTCCACCTGGTCCGTCAGATCCATCTGGACCGCCCGGAGACCCGGAGCCGGGTGTAGAAGATCCTGGACCACTTAGACCGTTGGGTCCTCCTGGTCCACCAGATCCATCAGATTCTTCTTCTCCACCTGGTTCATCAGATCCATTTGAACCGCCTGGAGACCCGTAGCCGGGTGTAGAAGATCCTGGACCATTTAATCCGCTGGACCCTCCTGGTCCACCAAATTCTTCTTGTCCACCTGGTCCGTCAGATCCACTTGGACCGTCTGGAGACCCGGAGCCGGGCGTAGAAGATCCTGAACCATTTAATCCGCTGGGCTCTCCTGGTCCACCAGGTCCACCAGATTCTTCTTGTCCATCTGGTTCATCAGATCCATTTGAACCGCCTGGAGACCCGGAGCCGGGGGCAGAAGATCCTGGACCATTTAATCCGCTGGGCCCTCCTGGTCCACCAGGTTTAACAGATTCTTCTTGTCCACCTGGTCCGTCAGATCCACTTGGACCGCCTGGAGACCCGGAGCCGGATGTAGAAGATCCTGGACCATTTGATCCGTTAGGCCCTCCTGGTCCACTAGGTCCACCAGGTTCTTTTTGTCCATCTGGTCCGTCAGGTCCACCTGAGCCGCTTGGAGACCCGGCACCGGGTGTAGAAGATCCTGGACCATTTAATCCGCTGGGCTCTCCTGGTCCACCAGGTCCACTAGATTCTTCTTGTCCACCTGGTCCGTCAGATCCATTTGAACCGCCTGGAGACCCGGAACCGGGTGTAGAAGATCCTGGACCATTTAATCCGCTGGACCCTCCTGGTCCACCAGATTCTTCTTGTCCACTTGGTCCGTCAGATCCACTTGGACCGTCTGGAGACCCGGAGCCGGGTGTAGAAGATCCTGAACCATTTAATCCGCTGGGCTTTCCTGGTCCACCAGATCCATCAGATTCTTCTTGTCCTCCTGGTCCGTCAGATCCACCTGGACCGCCTGGAGACCCAGAGCCGGGCGTAGAAGATCCTGGACCATTTAATCCGCTAGGCACTCCTGGTCCACTAGGTCCACCAGATTCTTCTTGTCCACCTGGTTCGTCAGATCCACTTGGACTGCCTGGAGATCCGGAGCCGGGTGTAGAAGATCCCGGACCATTTGATCCGCTAGGCACTCCTGGTCCACTAGGTCCATCAGATTCTTTTTGTCCATCTGGTCCGTCAGGTCCACCTGAGCCGCTTGGAGACCCGGCACCGGGTGTAGAAGATCCTGAACCATTCAGACCGTTGGGTTCTCCTGGTCCACTTGGTCCACCAGGTCCACCAGGACCGCCTGGTCCACCAGGACCACCTGGTCCACCAGGACCACCTGGTCCACCAGGACCACCTGGAGATGCGGGAGCGCGTTCAGAAGATCCGGGACCATTTAGTCCGCTGGGTCCGCCTGGTCCACCAGGTCCACCAGGTCCACCTGGTCCACCTGGTCCGCCAGGTCCACCAGGCCCACCAGGACCGCCTGGCGAGCCGACAGCACATTCTGAAGATCCTGGACTATTTAGACCATTGGATCCTCCTGATCCACCTGGTCCACCAGGTCGACCAGGACCAGCTAAACCTGTAGATGAAAGGATAAATCATTTTAGTAAAAAAAGTAATATCTATTTCTACTCACAATTTAGAATTTTTAATTTTGTAAGTGTGCTAATGTAATCTAATTTTTCACATAGGTTTAACTTTCTTGTCGTTGTGGATAGAATGTCGATGTATGCTTTCTCATTTAAATAAAAAGTGAGAACCAATACGAGAAAACATAAAATGTACAGTGGATATTTATATTATGTATAATTTATGAACTTTATTCACCTGAAAACCCTGGAGCTAATAATTGCTGAAGACATATACATGGTCCAGGTGCTGCGGGGCCAGGGCTTTGTGAATTTTCAGGGCGAATTATCATGCCTCCTAAGGCCTTATTTTGTTCTAAATATTGCTGCAGTTGGCATATGATGCTGACTGATGAATCCATTAAGTTTCGTAACGAAGAATCAATTTGTTTTGTTTGTACCGAAGCTTGAAGAGTATCAGGAATACCGTGAGGATCAATTCCAATTGTTTGTAATACCTGCGGCTGTCTCTGCAACGATTGTTGTTGATTGTTTCCTGAACAGGATGTAGTTTGTGGTCCCACAGAAACTTCCTGACGTAAATTGTTGAGAGTGCTTACGAGTGAGCCGTACAATTCAGTGGCATCATTCAAAGCTTTATTTACAGCCTGTTCTGTGTGGGGTGGCGAAAGTTCATCCGCATATCGTTTACTCATTACAAGGGGAGTTTGGACGATCTGTAATGAAATATTATGTTACAGTATTATGGATGTAACAAATCAACTCCTCATGTGTAACACTAGGAAGAAATGTTTCATATTATTTAAATATCGATATCATTTTGTATAGTTATCTTAAAGTTTGAATTATTGCTGAACAATTCAAGAAAACGATTGATCATCAGACATTAAAACTTTTACCTTAAATCCCTGTTCAAAACCCCCAATTACCTCAACTCTCATAATAAGCCTGCAAGCCATGCTCGCATTCGCCTGAAACAGTTGGTCAGAGAAATGGAAAACTGCAGAAAACCAAAACTCCCTAGCGCAGCTGGTCATCGGCAGACGAGTTTGGATGTAGAGATTCGATAGCATCGAGTGCCCACATCCATCCTCGGCGTCAAACCTCCCGCTTGACAGTAGTTAAGCGCAGTTAAAACACGTCTAAGCGAGAATCACGAAAGGTTACCCATGCGAGTGCTAACCGCGCCTGTTGGTGCTTAACATTCAAGATCTCGACGAGTCGAGAATCACCACCCAGCTACTGCCGTCGGTCGATTTTAATATATGTTATTATAGAAATGAATCCATGGCGACTTAATTGATTCATCTATTAAATTCCGAATTTTAGAAAATCATTAAATTTTGTTTAAAAATTGCCAATAAAAATTTTATGCAAGTGATTCTTAATTTTTTTACGAAGAATATATGAATGAGGTATAAAGATTGCCTTCCAAATTTCATCCTTAGCAATAGTTTTATTAAGAATGTAAATTGATATTGAGTTTATAATCATATGATTGTATATGTAATCGTTGAGAGCATGAGTTGGAGAATGTATTTTAGTTTATTTAGAAACTTCCTTTTAAAATTTCAATATTGAAAAGTCAACGTTATTTGAAATTTTGCATTTAAAGTGATATATAAATAATATCAACTTTAAGGTGAACAGAGGACGAAAGAAGTATAATTTTTTTTTTAATTTCAATATTTATCTAAAGTATATATTATATTATAAAACAATTATTATTTTAGTAAAAAGGTTTTCATATTACAGAACACAACAAGTATTATTAATAGAGCAAATTTTAAATTATAGAGACATGGAAATGCGCAGTGCTTTTATGTATGAAAAATAAAATATCATTTACAATTTATTTAAATTTTCAATTCATACCTCACTGGATGGAAATGTTTGTTCATTCACGGAGGTTGCTAAATCCCGGGTTTGTCGAAGCCACGGTGCAAGCCTTTCATCAGCAGCTCTTCGAACAAGAGTTGCTGGAGGGTTTTGATATCCAGCAGGTTCAAGGACGACTCTTCCATCGTTGCTGAGTTCTAAGAAAGCCGGGAAAGCTGTGTGAGGGTCCAAATGTCGTTTGCCAAGTCGATGTAACTTTTCTCGCCCATGGAAACAAGGATGACTGTTTGGATGTTCAGGATATCCTTGACAATCCGGACATAACGAGATGACCAGGAAGAAACTGATGCACAAGGATAGAAGCCAACAATTGTTCATTGCGACCTCCGTGAAACTTGTTCTTCGATGAATTCAGCTGCCTCATATATTCAATGGTCTGGTACACCTTAAAACGATTTGACACGAAAATCGTGATCTCAAGAGGAAACATCTTCGATTTCAATCTCTTCCGCAAAAATCTTCTTTTCAATCTACTGATACCAAATCGCTGAAAAAGCGATTGAACTCGTATGGTTCTCTTATCGTTCTTATCAATTCCTTGTTTGTTTTGATAATTTACAGAATTTTTGTCGACTTGGAAAATTGAACCAAGTTAAAACAGATGTAATTTAGTCAATGAAGCTCTGATCTTTGATCTGTGGTGATTTTGTAGTGCTCTGATTATTCATAACTAAATTAAATTTTTTGTAATAAATTATCTTAAATTTCTGAAATTTTTTTGTCTAGAAATGATTAAATTCGAATAACGTTCGATGGTAATTTGAAAATGTATATTTTATCATGTGAAAATATAGAAATAAAGCTCGATCTCAAAATAGACTATATATCTTTTTCAAATTGAGCGTTTGGGTACAATCACAGTATGCTTGTATTTTTAGAAGTCACCTGTTTTTCATTTTTTTTTTTTACTGAAGCACGTAAAAAACAGATGAGGAACAAGTGATTCCTGAAAATACAAGTACACCGTTATTGCACCCAACCGGTCAATTGAAAAAAAATCTTAAACATCCATTTTACGCACATTTGTTAAAAATTAAAACACATTTGTTTAATAGAATAATAAATATTTATTTTTAGGTTTGAGTATCCACGCATAATAATGTTTAAATAGCACATTCACTCGTGAAATATATTACAAATTAGTGTGAAAGTATGATATTGTGAATTAGGAGCCGTCCAAGTATTATTATGTAATCGCGTTACATAGAGGGAGGGGGGTCAAAATTCACGGGAAAATGCGTTACATAATACTTAAACGGCACCTTATATAGATTTCCATACAAAATCTTTGGAATGTGACGTGTGACAGAAACACGAGACATCAAGACTTTACATTGTACAACAGTTTTGTTGTATATGGGAACTTATTTCAGTCGTCACATTTTTGGTTTAGATCGTTGTCATTCTTTCTGGAGGTAACTTAATCAACATGAACAGTCTTCTTCGCTGGAATTCTGAACATAGATGGGCCTAAGTTTCCAAGAGGAAGATTTCCCAGAACCGGAATCCCATTCACAATCGACGCTGCTGAAAATAAGAACAGATCAAACGCTTATTAGAGATCGGTGTGTACGCAAACAGTTGAAAACTATTGTCAAAACTTATAATATGATTAATACGTTTGCACAAAATACAAAATTATAATTTGCCTCACTTATATGATTCTGAGAAATTGTTATCCTACTGTTTCGAGCTAGATTTATCAAGATGTCAATGTTTAATATACCATTTTCCAATGTTACGTATTATTGCTAGATGCGCAGTTTAAAGTGCGCATATCAGAACTACTGCCAAAAAGTCTTTTTAAAGCAGTTGTGAACTTAGCCGTATGAAGTGCCGCTTTATGCAACGAAAAAAGGCATAAAGAAGCGACTTTTTCATGCCTGTTCTAGAAAATAGTATATTTCGTTACAAATTACAATGCAAAACCCGAGATTGCCTACGGTTTACAGACATCGAATATAACCTCACTGACCCAACACGATGTTAACATAGTAACCGTTTACGACGCTAGATGGCACTAGTAGTAAGACAAGGGAGCAAAACATTTTAGTAATCGGTGAAAACATTTTTTTCACCGATGTTGGGAGTTTTGCCCATCGCCTTAGTGCTCAGTGCGGAATCGGCCATTTTTAATGTCTGTAAAATATGGTGGGTAAACGAGGTCCTGTAAGAAGGGGTGCATTAAAATGGATTAAAATGATCTCAAACATGGTAAAATTCACAACGTTTCGAATCCAAATGATTGTTGATTTCTGCCGTTAACTTTTTATTTCATATGAACCTCAAATATTTTCGTCTCCCTTCAATCCCGCTTAATCCTATGATGATTTCTGTCAGTGAATGAATACATTTTAATTCTGTTGAAGAGGGTAGAAAACTGAAGGCAAGTCAGTCCTATTTAATGCCGTAAGGTGAGGACGATTGTTGAAGTCAATTTTATTCATTCCGCGAATTATAATTGTCAACATCTTAATACACAAGAATTCTTCTTGACTCAGAGTATAACCAGGCAATCCCGAACGATTCCTCCAACAGTCAAACTCGCAACCCTTTAAAACCAAACGAATGTCTTTTTTGCCATATTTAAAATCATTTTAATCTATTTTAATATGCGCCTTCATACCGGAGGATTCTTGTCAAGAACTTTTTTTTACTCTAATTGCTAAGATTTATCATCAAAATCATAGTTAGTAAAGAAAGATTGGCATCCATTAACAGTTAATACTGAATGATTTTTCTGACCAGACGTGATTGAAATTGTCTTCAAAGGAATTTTTAAACTTGGATCACTATCAAACATGTATAAATTGTATTTTCAATAATAATTATATTAAATATGTCCCGATTGGCCATTTCGTCATAGAAAAAAAAGTTTATCCTAGAATTACTGTCGGAATTAATTCAATTGTGTTAATTAACCAATAAAATTAATCAAAAATTGATTTTGGAACACTCGCACTAAAAATTCAAGTTCTTACGCCCGTTTGCGTGACAAAAATGGCCGATTTGTGACCGATGACGTCGGTTTGTTTTTAGCGGGGTAAAAGTACTTTTACCCCGGTGATGCAGGAGCAAAAGTGATCTGAGCTTGCTAAAAACGGTGCCTTCGGTGGCACCATCGGGCACCATTTCGGAGAAGCTTTTAGTCAGTTTCAAAGTGACCGTCTATTTTGGAGTAGTCTTTAGCGCGCAATGTTTACATAATGTTGTTGCGTCAATCGGTCACAAATCGAGTCAGTTTTGACACGCTTCACGGGGCTTTCAAAAATTCGGATTTTCATATACGGTTGTTGCAAGAAATATCGAGTGCATTATGGATTAAAAGCGGTGATTAGAGACTCGTGTGATTGCTGCCGTCTCTTTGCTTGGGCAACAAACTTCCCACTCGTCTCAAATCAGTCACCTTTGTTCCTCAGCGCACAATATATTATTATATGGTTGTTATAAACAATTAGAGGAAAAACATATATCTATCATTTTTACATAAAAAGCCGTTTTTCACTGTAATTACTAAAAAATAAGTTACTAGTGATACTTAAAAGAGGAAATGAGACAATACATAATAATTTACGTAGTTTTTAATAATAATTTTTATACATAAACGTCTCAGTTGTACATTATCTCATAGAAAAAACTTTTTCTCTTGAATATTGTTGGTATTCGCTTAATTGTGATACTTAACGAGCATAGATCAACAATTCAAGCGTGCTGTACAACAGTGCATTATGCGTCACTTGCCTTAAGGGCCATCTAATATGTGAATATAGGTACAAAATGATCCTTATGACAAGTGTCGTATAATGCACTGTTGTAGAGCACGTTTTATTTAACATGTGTGTTTGTTATAAAAAATATCTTAGACAATTTTGTTAAACCGATAATCAATCATTTCTTTATAGTGTTATTTATAATAAATGTAGATGTCATTATTATACGTCATGTCTTACTTGACCTTCACTGTGAACATGATTCCAACTAAATTTAGTGAAAAAAGATATGTTTTTGTTCGGAAAATTTTTCAATTAAGCATTTATTTACACAGATTGTTATTTGTTCATTCATTTCCTCATTTGAGTTCAAATATCACGAATAACTTACGGTCGCATATTTAAGGCAAACAACTTCATTTTTCTGTTTCAAAGATATATATGAGTTTTTGTTCATAAAATTGTTAATAACAATCACAATAAATTAATTGTTGATCTATGTTGTTCCTTAAGTATTAAAATTAAACTAATACCAAAAATATTGGAAGGAAGGAATTTTCTCCATGATAATGGCCGATTGAAACATTTGCTTGTAGGAATTGTTATATAAAAAATTACTCAAATTGCTGTGTATTGACTTATATTCCCTTTCAAATATCACTAGTGACTTATAGTTGAATAATTAGAGTGAAGAAACGGCTTTTTGTATGTAAAAATAATAAATATAAATCTTCGCACATAAACATATTTATAACAATTATGTAACTTAATTTTTTATCAATTTTTTGGTTGATTAACGCAATTAAGTTAATTTCAATAATAAGCAAAGAAAAAAAAATTCTTTTTCTACAAAACAGCCCATAGGTACATTTGTTTTTAAAAGTTGTTAACAACAATAAAATCATACGTTTGATAGTGTTTGAAGTTAAGAAATGCCTTTGAAGGCCATTACAATCAATTCTGACCAGAAAAATCATTCTAGCTACGAGAAAAGCACAACAATTAAGAATTTGTTGATAAAAAATGCTTATAATAATTGAGTTAAATATAAATAAAATTATTTATGTCGAATGAATACAGTTGCAATAATCACTAGTCACTTTATTCATTTATATGTATATTATTACACTGAAAATGAAATTTGAAAATTGCAAACCAGAATTCCCTTCAAACTTTAACGGACATCATTTCTAAAAAAGAACATTTAAATCAGTTGAACAGTAAATTCCAGATTTGCACCACTATCTGAGAGTTCAAGGTGACAAATAGTACTCTTAAATAAAGATCAGTGAAGTGTCACTGATTGTTAGTGAAATTTCATTGATTGAAATAGCTGGAAATGGGCCATTGACAATCAGCGAAAAGTTACTTATTCATTCAGTGAAACAAACGTTTTTAAAAGTTGACACGGCTACACCGCATCAACGTGACAGTTGTAATTGAATTAGATTTCAGTATATTCAATCCAATAATCATAATAAGTACGGAAATGAAAAAACAATAAGAACAACGCTTCACTGTAAGACTTAGAGATTATGTCTCACGTGTGTCACTCTAATTTTATTAAATTTATTCGTAAACAAGTCTGAAATCACTGAGTGATTAGTGAAATCTCTAACTACTATTTCACTCAGTAATTTTTTCCCCCGACTTCACTAAAATGTCCATATCCTTTGCCTATTCCTAACCAGTGATGAGTGCGCATGCATATCTGACCACGCATGTGCATTTCGTCTTCATTGCTCTCGCCGGGAGTAATGGAGCAGCCAAAGGGAGTAACAAAGAAGCACTGCGTCTGCGTAGCTAACTGTACATGCACCCGGCACTGATTGACAATACTTGATTCCACACCCGCTATTGTACGCATGCGAATATGGCAATTTTAGTGAGGTTGGAGAAAAGTCTCGTTTTTCACAAAGGAGGGAGCCAATTTTCACCTACTTCCATCCCTTGTAGTATAACATATATTCTTGATTCAGATTTATAGAATATATTGTGCATCGAGAGAGAAAGAAGAGTGATGTCTATGACGCGAGGGTGGTAATCATACGAGTGAAATCATCTTTCTCCCATGGTGCACACGATATTATTCACAATATCTGTATGAACAAGTGCGACTTTGTTATGCCTGTAAGAGTGCTTCCCAAGATAACTCAGAAATATTGAGCTTAGGTTGTCGTAGATCGAACTAATTTATACCCTTTGACTTAATTTCATTTCTTACCGCCAGGGCTACATTTGTTCCCTTGCGGGAGGAAAGAGAGCGAAATCGTCCAATCACAAGCTGTGAATTCTGGAACCACGAACTGTACATGCGCCCAGCTGTTTTTCCCCATTGCTCTGCATTCAACTGTGTTGGAATAGTATATTGTGTAACAAGTGCGAGAAGTTGACTATTCCATAGTCGAGCACGCCAATCTCACAATAGAAGAATCTAGCACTTTGCCCACACTTTACAGATATGGAAAATCACTAGTTTCATGCATGGGTAGCAAAAAAAATCATTCCAGCCAAAAGCAGGTTGCGCGTATGTTCTATATAATATTTTTCCGACACGGGTACGAAATACTCTTTTTGACCTTTCTTTTGTCGGTCCGTGGAGTTGTCATTTTCTATGACCAACTTCACAATTGCCCCAAAAAGACTTAATACCGCAGTTTTGATGCATAGTCCGAAGTGCACATCGAACTAAATACTAAGACGAGTTTACTTTTTATTCTTTATAAAATTAATTTATAAAAATAAATATAATTCTAGTTACCTTGGGGCATGTGAGGGAATCCAGATCGGTCGTGGTGCTGGTGGATGTGGTCTGGAAAACCAGATTGGCGCAGGAGGTGGCGGTCTTGATACTTCAACGCATGGAGCTGGAGGTGGGGGTTGTGCGGGAATATATACTGGCGGCCTTGGTACTTCAATATATTGAGGAGGGGGTGGAGGTGGCACTTCAACTACAACTGGGGGTGGTGGTGGTGGCTTTGGAACTTCAATATATTGAGGAGGGGGTGGAGGTGGCACTTCAACTACAACTGGAGGTGGTGGTGGCGGCTTTGGAACTTCAATATATTGAGGTGGTG
>JAUMHM010000031.1:11038878-11070612 GCA_032362435.1 Melikaiella ostensackeni
TGAATGAATTAAACAAATTATTTCATATATATGAGGTCAAAGAAATATTTCTTAGATCCAAACCCTTTTTTAGAAATTAGAGCTTATGTATCATTCCTCATTCTAATTATAGGCTGCTTTAAAATAAAATATTCATTTCTTCTAGATGATTCATGATGTTCCAATATATTAATGGCTAATATTGTCTTAGAAAAAAGTATTATAAAAATAAAAATAAAATAACTGAACAAACAAGTTTACAATCAACAGCGAACACTGGTAAATAGGTGCAGTAATATATTACTATCGACTGATTATTTTTCTGTATGTAAAGAAAACATATTTGGAACGAATTATAAAAGTCCGATGAAGTTTGTACTGGATAGTAAGAGCGCTTATAATATACAAAGTAACATATTCGTTGTACGTTCATTTCATCTTACCGGTAATAAAAACAGGCGTCGCGTATTCTATTTCTTCTGGTAGCTGCACATTATCCACTTTGTTTCTTCATTTTTGATGAGTAGAAGGATGTAATTTTTCGGGATTCAAGTTTGCACCCAGAAAAACTTTGTACGCTTTTCTCCTCTCCGATCCATCTTTCTCGTCACCCATCCTGATGTTTCTGTTAGCCTAACAATAAGTTTCGTGATAAAGATTATGAAATTAGTGAGCACTCCAAACTATTAAATATATCAGCAATATTAAAAATAAATAAATTTATATTTTTTTACATGTAAGATTGAATTTTTTCTGGTGTTAAATAATCACACTATTTTTGTCAAGAATAAAGAATATTGCAGAAATATTTATCAATACAGAAGATAAAAATTTTTTTTTTCTTCTAAATCCTTGAAGTAATAATAAGGTTATTATTATAAATGTCTCAATATCTTCTGCTTCCCTTTTTTTGATCAGAATTTGTAAACATTTCGATTTCTCAACCTTTTTTCTATCAGTAAAAAAAAATGTAATTCAACTGTATCTCGTAAGAAAAAGTTGTGAAATAAGACGCATCCTTATTTTATGATTAGTTTGGTTGAAATCGATTCGATTCCAATGATATTCTTATTCGTGGCCGGAAAAAGCACTACATACAAGAAATTTTATCCTAATGTTTAGGGTGACCATCCGTCCCGGTTTTCCGGGACATGTCCCGGTTTTCAACTGTCCGTCCCGGTATCCCGGTAAAGGTTCAAAATGTCCCGGTTTTTGAAAATTCTGTCCAATAACAGCATTAATCGGTTAAAAACCCTCGCGAACGCTTCATAAAGAAAGAAAAAATTAAAAACCAACTAAAAGTTCCTCCCAATGAAGGCCATGATCCTTTCTCCTTTTTGCGCAAAATCAGTAGCGCGGATAAGTAAACAATAAAAAAACGTAATGAGTAAAAAAGTAATAAGTATAAAAAAACTTCGTTGAATGTAATTGTTAAATAATGTAATCTTGTGAACTGCGGCTGAATAAAAATGACGATATCACTGGAAAAACTATCCTACAATCATTAAAATGTAAAGTTCTCTGTGCCCCCCCCTCTCTATGAGTGAGAGGGGGGGTGCAAGAGAAGGTGTCCCGGTTTTCACTCTCGGGCATATGGTCACCCTATGGAAGAGCCTCATGGTCATAGCAGGCAATGCCCGAGACAAAACGAAATCGAGAAATGTAAGATGTAAGATCATATGCCTGCAATTTATGCAAAACAAATTCATTCTAAATGCTAAGGGTGGCTGCTGAAATGAAATCGAGAAATATGCAATTTGTTTCACAAAACGAACATTTCGAACCATTTAGAAAATGCCTGAAGAGTGTCGTCATCTATGCCACTTCATTTTTCTATTTAGGAATCAAAATTATAATTTTATTTTATTTTGACTGTTTTCAGTTTGTTCTTTGCGGTTATTATTATAACACATATTTTATTTAAAAAATTTTAAAAATGACAATATTACACTACTTGTAAGTTATGTTTACCGCTAGAATTATGAATTTTCTGGATTTTTGTAAATCACAACTTCCAAACGTGGAATTTTAATTCTAAAAATTTATTTCTAAAAGAGAAAATTTAAATTGTAAATGGTTCTTCGATAACAAAAGCAACAATACTGTTCTTAACTTTTTGACCACATCTTTTGAAAATAACAAAAGGATTCTATTCATAACCCCTTCACCAAATTAAATGAGGTTATATGTATTCATATTTTTAAAAAATAACGAATTTTCCCCATCAACTTAGCAAATCAAAATTTCCAAATAGGTCATTTTATTTCATGATAAAATTTACTATGTGTGGATGAACCTTCAAGCTTTCCAACAGACAGATGATGAGTCTATGGGAGGTTGAATCGAAAGCTTTCTGGTAATCAGTCCCGTCGTTCAGGATAGCTGTAAAGATCTTATACAGGGTGTTCAGACAAGTTGTTGGCCTGTAGTTCCTTGGGTTGGACAAGTCGCCTTTCTTCGGTAGAAGTACAGTGCTTCCTAACACCAGCCACTGCGGAATGGGCGTTTCCAACTTTGAATATAAGGCAGCGGAGATGTTCTTCGTACCCTTTTGTGCTTTCTTCACCTCTTCGGCAGTGATTGGTGGGCATTGTTCCTCGGACGTTATGAGGTTGCTGCACAGCTCGTAAATCTTTCTCCAAAAAGTCTTTACCTTCTCGGACGTAGGCGGATTATTGACAGAAACAGGGGGATCGCTGAAGAGGCGCGGTGGATCAACGAGAAACTGTTGATTCTCCCTCTTAGCGTCAGATAACACTCGTATTTTGTCATCAATGTGCTGCTTGATAGTCAGCAGCTTTAACTTGTTCAGTGTGTGATGGTGAATCCTCAGTTCGTGATGACTGAACAAGTTTCCGCGGTTGTTCTTGATGTCGCTTCCTCTTCTTGGTCTGCGGCTATTTTTTGCAGCGGTTGGGGAAGCGTTCCGCGTACATATCCTGTTAGCAAGAGGTTGCCGGCTCGGTTTCACAACGCCTCTTGCGGAACGCGCAAAAGCTCTGGGTGTTTCTGGCACCACAGAGTGCGCAGGTGTGCTATGTAACCTCTGCGATCAGGGATAATGCTAGAATCGTAGCAATCCAGCAAGTCATCCCTGAGTCGATCCGTTCACACAAGACGTCGATCGTCTCACCGATTCGTCATCGTGTTTCCATCCAAATCACTTTCAGCACCCCGAACTATAGGGTGGTCGGTCGGTTCTGTTTGCCGACCAGTTGTCGGGTTCTCTGCGCGTTCTATCGTTTTGAACTGCATTTACAACTGGGTTTGGTGTTGTCATAGTTGTACCTACAAGCAGCTAGGGAAAGGACTCGTTCACCCTTGCAGAGCCCCACGTGCAAGTGTAAGGCTGCATACTCTAGAAGGTTGCTCGGTATCCCAGAGACACCGTAAAAGACATCTCACCCAGGTGCCATTCAGCTTTCGGCACGGTTGTTTACGCCTTATCTTGGGAGTTTTTCCTTTGGGACCATCCCTGAACAATTGTCCGCGATTGCTTATTAACTTTTGGAACCGTATTCTGCAGAAACCCTCGGTACAGGGCCTCTCTATCCGCAACCTGAGGACGCGTCCAGTGACTTTTTCATAGGCCCTCTGGTTCGATTCCAAAGATTCCACCAGATTTACTATCTCGTCTGGAAAACGTCGTGTGACAACAAACAGCATTATTTTCCAAAGGGGCGACTTTCAGGGTGACACCGTGAGCTCTCTTCTCTTTTGCATCGCAGTTTTGCTTTTATCTCTCGCGCTACGCAATTCTCATGGGTACCTCTGCGGCGGATATAATAATTGTGAGCATAAGGTCACTCATATATTTTATATGGATGATTTTAAGATCCATGCTTCTGGGACACAGCATCTCAAGGATGCTCTAAAGATCGTCAAGGGGTATATGCGAGAAATTAGTATGAACTTTGGATTGGACTAGTGTGCCAAGAATCATTTGAAACGAGGACGACTTGCTAGCGCTGACGATGACACTGAACTCGTGAATAGAAGCGCTATTAGATACCTTTGCGCTGGAGAGACCCACCTATACCTAGACGTGCCAGAGAGCCGCATTAAGGATATAACATCACTGAAGGAGGCTCTCCGAAGCAGATATAAGCGTCTCCTTCGACAGATTTGGTCTTCCAATGTGTCGGCGTTGAACAAGATATCTGCAACTAACATACTTGCCGTCCCGGTTCTATTCTATTCATTTGAAGTGGTTCCATGGATAAAGTACGAGCTCACGGCCGTCGATATCGCCACACATTAAAATCATGCAAATACAGAAGAGTTTGCATATCAACTCGTCCGTTCCACGCTTATACATCCCACGCCGTAAAACGGGCGCGGACTTCTTAATATCCAGTGTCTTTATGACCGAATTAACTTGAGTACAGCTCACATCGTGGCAAATGGAAGGGATCCTCTTCTGACAATGGTCAGGAATCACGAGGTGATTGGCAAAGGAGTGTTCCTCTACAAAGCCGCGGATCAGGCGGTCGTGACCCTAGGTCTGGATCTTAACATCACAAGTGAGGAAAGTGCATTACTCCATCTAGTTGCCTTACTTCTAAAAGCCCGAGTAAAGTAAGCAGAGGTGAACCACTTCCTCGAACAGCTCCACGCCAAGAAAATGCACGGGATCTTTACAGAAATGTAAAAGATCAGTCCTTGTCGATGGAGTTAACGTTTGCGTTCCTTAAATCATCCGGGCTTAATTCAGGCACAGAGGGTTTTATTTTCGCGTGTCAGGACGGTGTCATTTCCACTTTGGTATACCGTAGTCGCATCTTACGTGAAGAAGTTCCCAGTGACAGGTGCAGAGCGTGTTATGCGCATTCTGAGGACCTATGGCACATACTATCCGGGTGCCCCACTCACGCGGGAACGACGTTTCTCCACAGGCATAATGCGGCCCTAAAAGTGCTTTATTACCATGTATGTCGCTCTTATGGTATAACCGCGACCCTGCTCTGCTCTCATTCATGAGTCTCTCCGTGTGGGGACGATGCAGGCAGTGAGGGCAGTGCAAGGGGCAACGAGTGTAAGAAAGTAAAGACAAAGAGAAAAACGCCGGAGAGATAGGGAGGGAGGAGATATATTCACTAAATTAGAAGCTCTTATAAAAGGATTCAGGGAGGAGACTTGGGAAGACTAGGTGATATCAGGAGGCAACGAAGGGAGGTAAAGGAGGAGTTAAGCAAAGTGAGACGGAAATGGGAAGAATGGGATGAATTATGGAAAGGGGAGAAGGAGAAGGTTTGGAGTAAATTGAAAAGCATAGAGAACAGACAGTGAGAGAATGAAGGGGAAAGAAGAAGGGAAATAAATGCAGTAGAAGAGAGAGTAAGCAAACTAGAAGTAAGGAATGAACATGGGGTGAGACAGGTAGGGGGTAGTGAAGAAACGAGAGAATGTGTGGCGAGCTTGCATGCGGAGAATGAAAGGTTGCTTTTGAGACCGAAAAAGGTTGAAAGGAGAATGGAAGGGGAAGTAAGGGCGAAGAGGAAAAAGAATATAATAATTAAGGGTATAAAAGTGAACTGTGAGAATGGAGAGGAAGAGATTAAGAAACTGATGGCAGACATCGGTGCAAAAGTCTTGGTTCAAGGCATAAAGAGACTAAAAGAGAAGATGGAAGGGAAAGCATGTATGTTTTTAGTGAAAGTAGAGATTGACAGGTATTAAGTTATGGAAAAGAAGAAGTTGCTGCAGGGAAGAAATAAAAGAATCGAAGGAGATTTAACGTGGTTGAAGAGGAAAAGACAGTGGATAATCGAGCGGAAGGCATGGGCTGAGAGGAATAAAGGAGGCAGGGTAAGGATTGGGAGAGACAGGATATAGGTAAACGAAGAGGTCTGGATAGGGGACGATGAAGTAGAAGACCTGAGGGAAGGCAAAAAACGAAAAGTAAATGAAAGGGAAAAAGGGAGGATGATAAGAAGGCAGGTGTAATGGGAGGGTTTATGAACGACAAGAGAAATTGAATGCTAGGAAGAAAGGAGAAAAATGCAAAAGAAGAGAGATGAAAGTAGCATTTTAAAATGTGTCAGAGTTAAGAAACAAGGATAAATGATTCTGGGGTAAATTGCAAAAGTGGGATGCGTTAATGATGAGCGAAACGTGGAGGGATGAGAAGGAGTGGGAAACTATGAAAAAAACTTTACCGAAAGGATATGTGTGGAATGTGCAAGTAGCGAGTAAGGATCACGTGAAAGGAAAAGGTATGGGTGGCATGGTGTCCGGGATAAGGAAGGAAATGGTGGTAGATAACGAAAAGGAAAAGAATACGGAGGAAAAGGGCGGAACAATGGTGAGAAGAATAAAAGTAAGAAAAGTGGTTGTGGCGGTTGTATGCGTGCACTGGAGGAAAGGAGAAGAGGGAGGGTGGAGAATGATGAGGAAATGGACAGAGGAAAAAGAGGAGGGATTGGTGCTGATAGGGGGGATCTGAATACATGGACCAGGGAACAAGGGGGAGAGGGCGACGAAAAGGAGGTCTTTGTAAGAAACTTGAAACATAGGAAAACGGATCGGGAGGGCAGGAGGCCTCTAGACTTGTTGGGAGAGGCAGGATGGTTTATTTGTAATGGCAGTCCCAAGGGGGACAAAGAGGGGAAATGACGTCCACAGGTGAAGGGGACACCGTACTAGATTACATTCTGGCAGAAGAAAGAATAAGGAAGCTGATGGTTAGAATGGGAGTGGGCAATGAGATAGGCTCCGAGCACTTTCCGGTGATAGCGACATTGGATGTGGAGGATCAAAGCGCGGTAGGGGAGAGAAGAAAGGATTCTGGGAAAGGAAACTGAAAATGGTAAGTTGTGGGAAAGATAAGTTTAAGAGAATATAGAGAAAAAATGAAGAATGATGAGGTAGGGAGTGTGGAAGAGTAAGGAGTAGACACGCTACTAGAAAAACGTGAAACAGTGATTTTTAAGGTAAGGGCGGAGGTGAGACCGAAAGAAGATGGAAAGGGGGGCAGGATAGGTTAGTGAGACAATGGTTGCGGAGAATTTAAAGAGAGGATGAAGAAAATGGAGAAAAGGGAACTCAACATGAGAAAAAAAGATCACGAGAGATTGTTGAGTTAAAAAAGACAGAGGGAGAAAGAAAGATACATGTAAAATGTCGAGAAAGCGGTAAAGGAAAGGAGGGAGGGGGAAGTTATAAATAGGGAAAGAGGTGCAAAGAAGGACATAAATGAGGAAATCGGGATGGACGAGTGGACGGAGTATTTCAAGAGACTGCTGGGGGGTATGGATAATAGGGTAAATATGGTGGAAAAGGGGTGAAAAAACAGATATGCAGGACTTGCAATACAGTGTGGAGAGGCGAAGGGTGGTGAGAAATGGAAGACAGGGCTGGTAGTTCCGTTGATTATGAAAGGAGAGGGAAAAGGGTGGAGGAATATAGAGATATCACACTCGTGTCAGTGGGCTATAAAAATTTACGCGGAAGTGCTTAGGAAGAGGCTGGAAAGACAGGTGGACGGAAAGGGAAGTATACTACATAATCAAACGGGTTTTAGGAAATAAATGGGAACCACAGATAACACACACGTGCTTAACTTTCTAATCAATTTGAACTTGGGGCGGAAGAAAGGGAAACTAGTTGCACTATTTAGATTTCAAAGCAGCATTTTACTCTGTGAACAGGAGTGTGCTATGAAACGTCTTGAAAGAGAGAGGAGTAGAAGGTTTGATAGAGAGGATGAAAGAGATACTTGTGGAGACTAAGATAAGAGTGAAGATAGGATAAAAAAAGGAGAGGATTTCTGGACAGGAAGGGGACTTAAGCAATGGTGCCCGTTAAGTCTTTTTCTGTTTAGCGTCTTGTTAGCAGACCTGGAGGAGAAGATAGGAAAGAAAAAGGAGAAACAATATTGGGAACACGTAAACTGTATTCATTAGCATACGCGGACGATGTAGTTCTAGTAGCGTATGATTAAAGAGGGATGAATCTGATGATGAGAGCATTTGAAGAGTACGTAAGAGAAAAAGATTTAAGGGTGAATGTGAGTAAGACTAAAATGATGTGTTTTAGGAATAGAAAGTGTAGAGTAGAGTACGAATGGAAGATAAATAGCGAGGTGCTGAAGTTAGAGGAGTTCTGCTGTGTATTGGGACAAGTGTGGGGTATAGGGAAGAGAAGATTCAAGGATGATTGGAAAATGAGAGTGTGGACGTTCGACGTGCTAGTGTGATCAGTGATAAGTTATGGAGTTGAAATTTGGGGATGGAAGGAGCATAAGAGTTTGGAGAGTCTACATGAGAGATTTCTGAGATGGGCCATGGGGATGAGTTGGAACTGCCCAGGGAGATTATGGTCAGATAGAGGAGGGGTAGTGTGAGACCTTCGAAATAGGAGGAAGAGAGAAGCGAAATGATAGGGGTTGAGAATGGCAGGGAATAGAGGAAGAGATGAGGGCAAGGCAAGGAGTGGGAAGATGGGGAAAAATCTCGGAGCCAAAGTACAACAGCTGGTACAGCTTGTGCAACAGCTGATACTGCAAAAATAGTTGGTGAGGTACTAGTCGTATATAAAGATTCTAGATAAGTAAGTATGTAATGGATGTGTAAAGATTTAAACCCGTAAAAGGGAGGGAGTATAAACAAATAAAGAAGAGTACATTTTTTCATATAGTATGAAGCAGAAGCAAGAAAATTCAAAAGAAACTTAACGCCTATATTAGTTTCATAAAAGAACGTTTTATTCAGGAGCCCATAACTGCAGGTCTAGCAGAGTTAGAGCATTGTATTTTTTCTTAGGTTTTTAGGAAATTCAGTTTACTTTAACTAATTTTCTGGCAACTTCCAACTGTGGTGCACAGGAACTGAGTTATTTTAGAAAATCTACAATAAAAATTTTTTTTAGTCAAATTTGTGGGTAAAAAATAAGTTTCGACAGATATACCTCCTAAATTATTGGAGGCGTAATGTTCGATTTTTTTTAGTTTTGCAGTGATTTTTATGCTCTTCAATTCTTGTTAAGCATGCCTGAGCATTGGGATGCACCAGAAAGGAGCAATACCGTTCGTTCGTTGGCCTCGTGCTGTAGTTCCAAGGTCTCGACTCTCCCGAGCTTCGCAGGTTGCACGATGATCTTTTGACTCCCCACATTGGTCCCATCGTTGCTCCGGTGATCGAAGAGATCGATGAGACGGATCCTATGTATAGGATTTTATCTTTTCTCTTTTTAACAGAATGTTCGCTAGCTTCACGTTCCCTAAGGCCCGGATCGATACGCTTGTAATCTTCATTCCGAACCCTGCAGGGAAGGGCTTTTACCCGATATCCCTTACCTCGACCCTGTGTAAACTCTTCAAGTGCCTAATTCAGCATAGACTTGAGCTTAGGACTGAAAGGGAGACTGGTTTCCAAGGTTCCAATCCGGCTTCTGGAGGTGCAGATTGGCCATGGCCTGTGTGGCCCTGGTAGCTACCGAGATTATGCGTGATTTTGGTGAGGGTGAGCATATCCTGGTCCTGGCGATTCAAAACAGGGGGGTTTTTAACAGTGTCCGTCTGGGTGTTCTCCTCGCCAATCTCAGGGAGCTGGGGGTTCCGCCCAGAATTAATTTCATCTCGTTTTTGACAACCAAGAGAAGGCTCTTCTTTAGGGAGGGAGTTCAACCGAGAGAGTACGGAGTCGGTGTCCCGCAAGGTTGCGTACTGTCCCCAATCCTCGTCAACTTGGATCTGAGGAAGCTGAGCGACCATCTCCCCGAGGGTGTCAGGGCGATGCAGTATGCGGACTACCTGCTTTTGTTCGTCAGACTTCTTCTTAGAAGAGCTATCGAGGCTTTTATCACTTGGCTCAGTCAATTGGGTCTATCCATCTCCTTCCTCAAAAGCCAGTTGTGCATTTTCACGAGATCTCGTGTCGCTTTGGAGGATATTTTTTTCTCTTTGTGCCTTCGTTATCCTCGGTCGTAATACCGTTTTGTGTTTAGGCGTGATCTTGGAAATGCGCCTTACCTGGGTCCCCCATATCAAGTACATTGCGGGAAATGCGATGTGGGCGGTGAACCTCCTCTGCGTTATTGCGCAAGTTTCTTGGGGTGCTGGGAGCGGTGTACCGCAATCATGTCAGAGCATGCTTGCAGTAGGACGCTCCTCTCTTTATGTGCTCTAGTAAATCTGCACGGAGAAAAAAATACAAGTGTAATAACATGAAAACTTCTCATACGTTTGTAGCGGGTTTTTTTCTTGCTATCTTAGACAGAATTCATTAAATTTAAGCATGGTATGTCTTGTACTGGGAAGGTACAACGTTTGATTCTTTGAAAGCAATATCGCCGTGCGAGAAAAGCTGTCACTTCACGCTGCTACGATTGCAGGAGGCTTTCTAGAGTTTATTATGGCTATCAAAAATCTTTTTCTACATGCCAAAATGAGTCCACCTGATTTTTTTCAGATTTTTAAAATGATATCCTCACCTAGAAGAAACTTCGAAAACAGTTTTTTTTCTCGATATATTTCAATGTTGTGTCACCATTAATTCATCTGATCAGTTTTCTCTGTACGAATTTATTTACTTTAATGTAAGAAACGATTTTGAAGCACTTATTTAAAAAAAAATTGTGATCGGTGATGAATAAAGTTACGTAGAATATAATTTTTATTTGAAAATCGATGTTTTAAAGAAAATTAAAAAGTTAAAAAATCGTAATTTTTTTCAAATCATCCTTTTTAAATCGTTTAGGGCTTAAAAGTACATGTAAATTTAGAAGGAGAAATTAAAATATTTATAAATGTGATTTTGGCATCTCATTGAGTAAAATAACATTTTTCCAGCTTCAGAAAATTTTCGTATCGCTAGCAATTTCGATGTTTTTATACAGTTTTTTTATAGCTATATCGAATTTTTGGTAAGATTAGCAAAGAACATTTTTTCCATTAAAGGTGTATTAGTCAAAGTCGAATAAAATAATAATTTTTGCACGTAGGTTTTGGTGTGGTATTCGACATTAATTATAAGACAATTTCTTATCAGAATCTGTATATCTGTGTATAATCATCTGTATATCATCTGTATATAAATTCGTTGTTGATTGAATTTGATTTTGAAATGAAAAAAAATATAATCAATTTATTAACGAACTTTTAACTATTACGAAATCTTCCATAAAACTAATCCATTTCTAGCTCGTCCGCAGGACTAGTATTGCGGAAAATTCCGTAATACTAGCCTTAGCGCTGTATTTTGACCGGTTAGTCTTACGGAATATTCCTTAATGCCAGACAGTGTAATTTATCAATCTAAATACTTATAAATAAAACAAAAATACTTTAAATTCAAAATAAATACTTTAAAACCAGATTTTTCGTACATCTAAATCTAAAAAGCAGCCACAGAAAACACTAAATAAAATACATAACTACCGTAAGATTAAATTAACAATTGCAATACACAAGTAAATATAGACATTTTCCCGATTTACATAATTTTAAGCACTATAAGCATGAGACTCGGTATGAGATAATAAATCATAACAGATGCCTTTAGTCATTTTCGTTTTCTTAGATGGTTTAGATGGCTTGGCTACTTTCAATGAAAAAAATGATTATCTTTGAAACATCGATTTTCAAATAAAAATGATATTCTACTTCATTCATCACTACAATTTTTTTTAAATAAAAGTTTTTCAAAATCGTTTGTTATATTAAAATGAATAAATTCGTACAGAGAAAACTGATTCGATAAAAAAATGGTGAGACAAAAATCACGGGGATCATTTTAAAATGCAGAAGAAGATTTTTGCTAGCCATAATAAAAAACTAGAAAAAAATGTTTTCGGACAAATGTTATAAAGCTAAAGAAATGTTACGCAAGTCCAAATAAGATTTATCTCTCCAGAACATGTGCTAAAAAAGATAGAAATGTATATTCAAAATTCTTTTATTGACTTAAAAAAATTTTTAATTACTTCTAGCTCGTGTTAACGCATGCGCTCCATAGATTCCATACTTGCAATCGTAGTAGCGTGAAGTGATAGCTTTTCTCGCACTGCGATACTGCTTTCAAAGCATACGCTCGAACAGTATTGCCTCACGCTTGATGCAGGTTCAAGTTTCGTATTTTAATAGGATTAGCTGAACTTGATGTTATAATTCGATTTTTGTTCACCGTGTGCCCTTAGCATTTTGGACAGGGACCAATATTATGCTTTGAGAGTGGTGTTGGGTTGTATGGGCTCAACCCCCATTACTCTCTTGCTGGCTGAGGCTAATGAGCCCCCTCTGGGCCTGAGAGGAGCCTACCTGTCGGAGCGCTTTCTTCTTAGAAATTACTGCTGGATTAATAATCCCCTTATGCTGAAGCTCCTGGTGCTTACTGAGAAATGTGTACCGGAGGAGCGTAGAATGAGAAGGGATAGGAGGAATATAAAGTTCAAGTTAAAGGCTCAGAAATCCGGGCTTTGGCACGTATTGGCCTCTGTTCATTCAGACCGGAATATTTCGATTGAGCTCGGTTGAACATTTCTGCTCTCTGCTTCCCGTCTTTGCTATCCGTCCGATCTTACAGGCTTGGGAGAGCTGCTCATCCCTGCATTCCGGAGGTGGTGGCTGTGCCTGTGACCTGCGCTTTAATGCTTGCGCAACGTGAGGAGGATTAAAATTTTGTTACTTATCTCTGTGTGTTAGTTCTAGCCATTTGCTGTACAGCATGAAACCACAAACAAGAAGAAAAAGAAGTGTCAGTTCGTATACACTGCAGTGCGCGAACTTTGTGGGTTGCAGATTAGCTTTTTTAAAACAATTTAAAATGTCGAGTGAATATTTTTTAAGTTCGAGTGGTGATGTAAGAACTCGTTATTTTCAAAAATAAGAGACATTGATCATTTGGATCCTTACAGTCTTCAAAATGAATATTTTGAAACGAGTCTTGCGGAGTACCTGTAGTAACTAAGGCCGATCTAGTGTCGTATTTTACACTTAGAACATAATTTACACATGAAAGTATACGTGTAATGTATATGTACACGTATGTATACATACGTGTACATATTTTTTTTTGCTTCTATTTACTTTATTCTTCTATTTACTTCTATTTACTTATATGCTTAATTAAATTATACTCAATGTATACAAAAGCTGTATAAATTTCAAATAGTTATAGTGTAATTTATTTATATTGTGATACAAACTAATCCTTTATTTTATTTGATTCTATCTTATCATTAAATAATTAGATAATATTTCAAAAGTTTTTTACTCACTTATGATTGTTTCATTATTTTTTGGTTTTTTATTATTTTTTATCTTATTTATAAATAATATTTTATCAAAAACTACAAAAAATACTTTTGTTTATTATTTTACATATTAATTTAAAGCTATATGTACTTAATTTTTATGCATAATAAGTAAGGTACGTGTGAAAATGCGTAAATATGCAAATTCTTGGAAATAATCATCGTAAATCATAAAAAAATGATCAGCTAGGATTTCTTGCAATATGGATTATGATTCTATCAATGATTACCTATCATCTTGCTGGAACTGTTTTGGTTGACATTTCAGCTTGAATAAAAGTTGATTCCTGCCCACTGTTTTTATCTGTTTATAACAGGGTAGTATATTTTCGAAAGTTTTTCCACATCGGTTCTCAAATTGACCGAATGATCATTTCTAGCTATGTAACACATTTCAAGCACCAGACGCTTACGATAATGGCCCTCATTCGCTAGAATTTTTACGTTTTCAAAGTCAAAAAAGTGATCTTTCTGTATACTGTGTTGAGTAAGAGCAGTCTGTTTGTTAGGTCCGTTATTTATGTCTTTCTTGTGTTCCGTTACCCGCACCTGAAGGACGTTTCGTTTGACCGATATAAATCGCTCTACAATTTTGGCCTTTGCACCAAATGCCATAAAGAATATTGCTATTGTCCAATCTATTTATTTTATCTTTTGTAGGTCTCAAGACCGTTGTAAGATCTTTTTTACTTTTAAACGCCGTAGTTATGTCGTAAGATCCGATAATTCACGTGATTCGCTCGGATGACCCTTCTACGTACGGAATACTGATAAAAGACCTAATTTCATAATCAACTCTTCATCGCCACGGTTGTATGACCTTTGTCCGCACGGTCATACAATGGGAATCAGCCGAATATATAAATGAGTTTACCGCGACAAATCTCAGAATATATCTCGCTAATCCCTCCATATTTCATCATCTACCGAAGATTCATAGAGCAGGTTCCCCGCTTAGGCCAATTGTATCGTATGTAGGCAGCGCGACTTACGATTTAGGATGTTTCGTGAAAAACATTTTTTCGAATAATATTGAAGCTACTTAATTGAGAATGCTTAACAGCTTGGGTTTCGTGAAAAAATGCGAGACTTTAGGATCCCGGAAAATCACATGTTCGCATCACTGGACGTCGTATCGCTTTTCACTAATGTGCCGAAAGAAAGGGCAGTTGCGGCGGTTCACAACAGGTGGAATCGAATTCGCGCTGAAACAAAAATTCCGTAGGAAGATTTTGAGGAAGGACTTCGATTATGTCTTGATAGCACGGATTTCAATTTTAAGGGTTAAACGTACTTCTAAAAAAGAGGATTACCAATGAGTTCCCCACTTTCACCAATTTTAGCAGATATAGTGATGCATGATTTAGAAAAAGATATTTTACCAAAAATATGGTTCCAGGTACCGTTGTATTTCAGATATGTAGATGATATCTTAGTAGCGCTCCCGAAGGGCAAGTTTTTAATTCGAACTATCTTAATATTAAATTCACACTAGAGAGAGAAGAAAATGGAGCGACAAACTTTCTAGATGTTACTTATCAAAGAAACCGTAGTCAACAAATGAATTGTAATTGGTACCGAAAACCTACGTGATCCGGTATATGCTTGAATTTTAATTCAAACCACGCTCAAAAACATAAAAGTGTGATTTTTGAAATGGTAGACAGAGCGATTCTGCTTTTTCCGACAAACAATTTCATCAGGATAATTTGCAACTGGTAGAGGACACACTTCTTGACAACTTTTACCCGCAAGAATTTGTTAGAGAAAACACCAATCTCAGATTAAATATTCTAGCACAAAAAAAAACAGCATAGAATTGGTCAAATAGTTCCAAATGTGGAAATTAGGTCTTTTATTAGTATTCCGTACGTAGAAGGGTTATCCGAGCGAATCGCGAGAATTTTCAGATGTTACGACATAACTACGGCGTTTAAAAACAAGAGAGATCCTTACAACGGTCTTGAGACCTACGAAAGATAAACTGAATAGATTAGACAATAGCAATATTGTTCACGGCATTTGGTGCAAAGGCTTAAATTGTAGAGCGGTTTATATCGGTCAAACGAAACGTCCTTCAGGAGTGCGGATAATGGAACACCAGAAAGGCATAAATAACGAACCTAATGAACAGACCGCGTTTACTGAACACAATATACAGGAAGATTACTTTTTCGACTTTGAATATGCGAAAATTCTGGCGAATGAGAAAATATACTATCTTGTTATAAACAGATAAAAAATGTTGACAAAATTAAAGTTCTCTCTTTCGATTTTCTTCGAATTTCGAAAGTCGTTAAACTGTACCATCTCTGAAAATGCTCTTTTAGTTTTCGACGTGATCTATAGCAGAGCGCATGTCTCTATATTTACGTTGAATACTAACCTCCTAAAATAAAAAGAAATTGCTTGTTGAATTTTACGCTCGTTTGCGCTTTTGATTGATTTCAGTCTTAACTTCCTTTCAAACTAAACAATTGTGTGATTGGTGTTGTGTAAAGTGTTAGTGAAGATTGTGTTTGTGGGATTACTCACTAACATACAGCCTTGCATTCACTTGATCTTCTACAGCGCAACGATAAAAACACACAAGGAGAGTGGGAGTTGTTGGGAGAAGCAAACCGCACGTCGAAGAAATATACATATTTCGATGCATGCTTTCTTAATTTTATAAGTCGTATTCCAAATAGTGTATATCAACGATTGAATTAATTCTTAATCTATTAAGTACACATCTGGCACTGAAGAGGGCCCCTATCCGAGGCGGAAACGTTTACCAAATTCATAATTTGTACAATTTTCTGCGTCTAATGATACATACTCATAAGACCTTATTGTCAATACAAAAAGCTTCTGAAAACAGTTTTAATACTTGGGTTAATTAAAAACGATATGTTTCAAAAAACCAGTAAAGATGTCACTGAACGATTAGGTATAACGGTGAACTGAATTAGATTTAGTTGAATTAAAGTTCAAGCATTGTAGGCTTCAAATAGCACTCATCAACAAGCTGAGATGAACTAATGAACTAAAGCTAAAATAAACTAAATTAGATTTGTCTTAGAGCCCTTGGACCAACGGGTAAAATGAGAACCCGAGCCCAACATGCAAATTGCTGTTCACAGTACCCTATTAAGCTAGTTGAAGAAACTAAAGATAATTAACGTTGTTTTCTTGTCAGAAGGGGCAACAAGGTCCATCATGGACCCCCCTCGCCTCGCTATCTTTAGGTACCGGAAGATCAGGTGGACCTCTGCTCTACACCTGTAGCTGGTAAAAGAGTTGAATTCATGTTTAGATGTTCATATCTGCAACAGTGGTCAGATCTGAGTCTATTGATTAGTGAAATAGCCTGTCTGTCGTTCTTAACACCTTCAAATCAGGGAAAACGAGGTTTGAGGTCGACCCCTTCCAAAAATTTCACCCCTTTCTGTGTCGAACTCCTAAGCCTCACCTCACCCTTGCCCTCCATATGTTGCCTGTCTACTTCAGACAGCAAATTCTGAAAGAGAGTCTCAAATACCTCCAGCTCGGCGCCCATAGGCACAGCAGTTATGGCCAGACTGTCGGCCATTTCATTAAGACAGATACCCCCATGAGCTGGAATCCAGGCCAGGGATAGATCCCTGCCTTCGCGACGAATCTCTTCTGTGACTCCGAAAAACTCTCCAATAATGTAATTCGGTCTTTTCCGGAATCCTCCTGAGACAAGGAATCGAGAGCCGAAAGGGAGTCTGAGAATATAATCTAACAGGGAAGAGGAGAGTCCCGAAACCTTCTAGCAGCCTCCAGAATGGCAAACATTTCGATAGTTTTAATAGAAACGCCACTAGGTAGGGTATGGCCCTCCCAGAGGTCCAGCTCGCTACTGATCACGGTGAAGCCGTTTCGAGTCTTATTCTCCCGAGAAGAACCATCCGTAAAAAGGGAAGCCCAGCCCGGGAAGCGTTCTCATGTGAGGTTAGAAAAGGACTGGTTGGCGCCAGCGGAACACCTGTAAAGATCCACGTCTCCAAACTCCCCGCTGCGTCTCGAATTCATCCGGAAAATTCTTTGTCCAGAGGTGATCGAACAACCTCTGTCTTTCACTCAGCTCTGAGGGTGAGCTTGTTCCCTCGCCAGGAGTAGTTCCTTATAAGGAATCTTCCATAATGTATTTCTCTACAATACTCAAGGGGAGGTTTACTGGCCTCTTCCAGCAGAATGTTGGTCAGAGTGATAGACATGCGTCCTAGGACAATCCTCAAGGTTCCCTCAAGGTTACTTCAACCCTCAAATAATTATCTTTGGAAATTAATGTTTTGAAGTTAGTTTAATAATTCTGTGTTTACATAATTTAATCTGGGATTCAACACCGACTTCAGTCCGAATCAATCCGAACTCATTTTTCAATCCGATATCTGATCCGAATGAATCCGAGATCATTCCGAGCAACTGTCAATCCTTCTTAATCCTTGCGCCCCATATAAAGGAATCCCAGGGTCATCCAAAAATTCTTATCATTCCTTAACAATCCATGCATGAACTTATTCGGATTAGAATTCAATCCAAGAATCAATCCAATCCATCAATCCATCCAAAAATCCAAGAATTCAATCCGATTCAATTCGAACCTGCCATTCAATTCTTTTCAGTCCGAATGAATATGTCCCCTTTTAGAAAATCCTTAAGATTTTGACAGTTTTCTCGTATCTTCTAACGTTTGCCAGAAATATCAAAATTTATTAAATTATGCCAATGTTAATACTGCATTAGTTTAGAGTCATCGAGAACCATACCCCTTTAGGAAACGTCTAAATTTTTATAAGTTTTGGCGTATCTCTCACCTTTTTCGATATGAAATTGTTATTTTTTTGTTTTTAATTTTGAAAATCTTTGTTTACTGGGTTAGTTCGGGTGGCCAGGACCATATCCGCCTTTTTATAAAACCCTGAAAATTTTGTCAGCTTTCGCGTACATCTCACCGATTTTGAATTATCTCAAAATTTTTCTTTTTTTCTTTTGAATTTTGAAAATATTTTTACTGGGTTAGTTCGGGGCGACCGAGGACACCATCCCCCTATCTGAAACCCTGAATTTTTTTTCAGTATTCGTGTATCTCACCGTTTTTGAGATAACTCAAAGTTATAATTTTTTGAATTTGAATTTTGAAAATCTTTTTACTGGGCTTTTTATTGATGGTTGAGTACTATCCCCCTTCATGAAATGCAGAAAATGTCAGTTTTCACCTATATCTAACCGTTTGAATACAGCTCAAAAATTGGATTTTTTTTTTCTTTTGAATTTTGAAAAAATTTTTACTGGGTTGGTGCGGAGTGTCAGTTTTAATGTATCTCTCACCGTTTTTGAGATAACTGAAAATTTTTTTTTTTTTTTTTGAATTTAAAAAAATTTTTTGTTGGACTATTTTGAAGTAACCGAGGACTATTTCCCTTTAGTAAAACCCTGACCATTTTGTCAGTTTTTGTGTAATTCTCACCGTTTTTGGAATGTCTCAAAATTTTAATTTTTTTCTTTCGAATTTTTAAAATCTTATTACTGGGCTAGTTCGGGGTGACCGAGAAACATCCCCCTTTGTTGAACCCTGAAATTTTGTCAGCTTTCGCGCACCTCTCACCGATTTTGATATAACTCAAAATTGTAATTTTTTTTCAATCTTGAAAATCCTTTACTGGAATATTTGGGAGTGGCCGACGAAGACATTGTGGGACCTTTTGTAAAACCCTGCAAATTTGGTCATTTTTCGCTCTTACCGTATTTGATATGGCTCTGAACTTTTATTTTTTTACGAATTTAATATCCTTTTACTGGGTTTTTTATTGATGGTTGAGGACTATCCTCCTTCATGAAATCCTGAAAATTGTATCAGTTTTTACGTATCTCTAACCGGTTTGATATAGCTTACAATTTTTTTTTCTTTTGAATTTTGAAAATATTTTTACTGGGTTAGATCGGGATGACAAGAACCATCATCCCCCTTTCTAAAATCCTGAAAATTCTGATAGTTTTCGTGTATCTCATCCTTTTGAGATAACTCCTACCCTTTCTCCTATGTTTAGAGAAACTAACAATGAATTTCACCTAATTTATAACTAAGTCGTCTTAAAAATACTTGTTTGTATTTCTAATTCTTTAACTATTGCATTAATTTATTATAATTAAGCATTAAATGTTGACTCTTTTAAAATGTGCGCCCTTCCTTTTCCCCTTTATTTAGAGAAACTAGCAATGAATTTCACCTAATTTATAACTGAGTCGTCTTAAAAATACTCATTCGTAAATTTCATTTTTTAACTGTTGCATTAATTTATTATATTTAAGCAAGAAATGTTGACTCTTTTGAAATGTGCGCCTACTTGAATTATCGACATATCGAATCTTTTCTACATTGTAGATTTATCGAATCTTGCTCTTGAGTCTCGACAACTAATCTTGCTCTCGACAGCTGATTGGCTGATTCTGCTGTGACTTACATTAAATATCAGTGGCCAACTGAATTGACCAATAGGGCTTAGGGACTACGCATGAAGTTAGCGTTATGGTTACGCATGTAGTTGGCCGAAATGCATGTCTTTTTTATAAAAGGACCCAACAATAATATTTAGCAATCCCAAAAACTACCTCTGGCACGCCTTGTGCAGGCCTCGGATTCACTACACTATTTACACTATTTTACACTTTTTTGAGCGACTACACTATTTTCCTACTATTTCGAAAAAAATTACACTAAATACACTATTTTCTTACGATTGTCCGCCATTGCCACTATTTCTTCACTTTTCCTTAAAAAATATTTTTGAACTTCTTCGCTGATTGGCTAAAATAATAGATCCGCCATCTCTACGAATCACAACATACTGAAAAATTGTTTCAATGTCAGATTATACAAGAATTTCAGAATACTTTAAATTCATTGGTCTAATTAAGCGCGCGAAACAATCTCAAGGGTCTTTTTTAAAACTTCCTTCTCTGGTTCGTGAGCCGTGTATTTCACTCGTTTCAGGTAAATGGAGGTAAAGTTGGTGTAGTATGTTAGGAACGACTGTCATGGACTGATTGTTGTAATATTGTGTGTAACGCAGTACTCCAGTAGACAAGTTTTGAATAATGTCATATCACTACAATCGATGAATTACGTATTACTAGTGTAAAGTGCGTGTTTAAAGGGCTTAAAGTGAAAAAGTCCGAAGTTTTTCGGAAGATCCATGTGCGTTATACATCGTGTTTCATAACCTTAAAATTGGTTTCATTTTGTTTACTGCAAGTAATGCTTTCTTCAAAGTGAATTTGATCATATGACTTATTACTGGCTATGTAGGTACGTACTTTAAATTTATTTTCAATACACTATCAATACATTCATTAAAATTTTTTATTTTTCAAAGCGATTGTTATGTAAATATAATTTTCAGGTTATTTTGTACATTTAAAATTCATTTTTAATTTTATAATAATAATTTTCACGACTTTTGGAAGAGATATCAGGCAGGATTTTGATATTCTTCAAACTTTTAATCTCAAATTGACAAATAGTACAGTTTTAGGAATAACAAGTTTTAACTTGTACCGTTTTTAAAGTTTTTAATTCAATTTTGAGCAGTTTGTCCTTTTTAACATTCGTTGCAGCTGCAAATAATTTAAAATTTAAGTCTTAGAATTATTTATTTTAAATGAAGCTTCAAGCATGTATGATTTGAAATTGAGAACACTGGAAAATTAAAGAGCTCAGAATTATACAATTTGAAATTAAAAACTACCATGAAAGAAAAAGGAATGATTGTAGATTCACGCTATTAAAACGCTTACGATTGAATTATTTAAATTGATAAGTTTTAAACTTTAAGAATTTAAAATTGAATAATTTACAAAATCAGAGAGTGTCAAATATTTGTCGCTTGAAAATGTATATTTTCTTGAATAATCATAACGGTTTCTATATGGCATATCAGCAATTCAGTTGGCTTAAGCGGATTGATGAATTGGATATGAATCTTGTCAGAAATTTGATTGATGCGAGATTTTTCTTACATTACGCGTTTGATTACAGAGATGAAAAAGTGTGTATAATCATATAGGTTTTAAATAGTGTATTAAAATAGTTTTGAAGCTTTTCTTTTAATTTAGAACTGAAGTTCTGAAATGAGAGATGTCAATGAAGCCAGTTTTTGGGCCCAGGGAAATAATTTTTTGTAGGCTAATAAGAATAAAAGTACTTTTTTATTATTTTATTATTGATGCTAAATTGTTGGAAAGCGTAGGTAAATTTTAATAACCGGTGTTGTTTTTCTCGACCTTCATTCAATTTTTCAATTTCACCGCAAGTTATTCAATAAATTTGATATAATGTGTGCTATGTATTTTTTTCATTACTAGAATCGAAAAAAAAACGAAAATGGTATAATCATTTTTCAAATAAAAAATGCGATTAAATGTTTGTAGACGTACATTGTTCCCTCTTGTTGTTTATTAAATAATTATCACAAGTTCAGATCTTTATCTGGGCCCAAAAACCTGCTTTATTGACTCTCCTACTTATATCGAGAGTTAAAAAACACAAATGATTCCACTGGTGATTGTTATCTTTATCATAGTTTTTATATTTTAGGTCATGTAACTTCGAAAATCAGTTAGCAGATTCCATTCACTGGATTTAACTATTAACTAAGGATTATTGGATGATGTTTAACGATCAAGTGTAATTTAATATTATCACTTGATCAACGTTTTAGTGCAATTTCATGGCAACACTTATTGATTGATATGTTTACTTGGAAGTAGTAATGATTCGCTATTATTTGATTAGATCGAAGTCTTACCTATTTATATATGACATAATTGCTTTTCTTTTGAGTCTACTTTAACTTGACTTTGGATGCAAAAAAAGTGAGTACACATTGAAAATATTATTAGAAACTCTACATTAGGGTGATTTGTTTTATAAGGCAAAAGAATGATTGAGTCAAATCCAAGCAGACATACGTTCTGTTGGTACCTTTTGATGTCTAAATAAGCTGTGTGAAAGGAGAATCCGATCGGATAATACATATCTGCTGTCCAACGGAAAAACCTAGTAAGTGAGATTTGCTATAGTGACTATTTTCAGACAGTCGTGCATGGGAAAGTAACCTCTATGGCAAATGTCACTTACAAGGTTTTTCCGTTGGACAGCAGATATATTTAGAGATCCCCTGTCATCATTAAGTATAATATAAGGAGAAAATAAGTGTTAACAGTTTTTATCTATAGAATGCTTAAAATGTATCAAATTTCCCTGGTTAATTGGGAATTTTTATTAAAATAATTATAATTTAAAATAAATTGTACATGTTCACAATGATAATTCAGTTATATATACAAATTTATTACATACTCTTATAAGATACTTAGAAAGTGAAAATAATTTTAAAATTCAATAAAAAAGATTTTGATTTTTTTTTGAAAAATTTGTCGTCCAAAAAGGTACAACTTAGGCTTGTGTCTCAGTTCAAATTCAAAAATCGTTTTTTTTTTTTTTTTTTAATCACGCTACTCTCCATTGACGCACAATGGTCAGTAATCATTTAACCAAAATCGTTTTCCTTTTTCAGTTGCTATAATGTCTCGTAGTAAGTGTAAACTTCAACCCAATTGGCTGGATCGAACTGACACTGTAGGTCACTTAGTTTCTAAATGGTGTAAGAGACCTGCGAATAAAGACCCGAAGAATGAACAATAAGATTTATACTGCACTGCCTGTGGAGAAACATTTTCTCATGCTTGGAAAGGTTTTACTGATATTCAACATCATTTTAGCATTGCTTTGCATTCTGCGTAAACAAAAATAAAGTTTAGTGACGATCAATTGAAGTTGCAAATCAATGAGCCTAATGATTCATCTTCTGAAAAGATATTGCAATTATACAGCGATCGAGATCTCACTACAAAAGCTGAAATTATTTGGTCTCTTAAGAATATTCATTCCGACATGTCTGCTAATTCTTGTGAGGGGTTAGGAGGTACGTTATGGACTATGTTTCTAGATTCTGTCATTGCTCAAAGTCTTTCTCTTTGTCCAAAAAAACTAAGCTATGTAATAACCGACGGCTTACATTTACATTTCAAAGAGGAACTGAAAGATGATATGCACCAAAGCAAAGGATACACATTATCTTACGACGAAACAACGAACTCTGAAAGTAAAAAAGAATTGCAAAGTCGCGTAAGATACTTATCAGAAAAAGACCGTGAAGTTGTCGACCATCATTTGAAAACCTCGCTTTTAGGGACTGCAACTGGTCAAGTTCTAGCACAGCATTTAAATATTGACTTAAAAGATTATGATCTTTCAAAAGATAAATTAATAATGCTCGGTTCCGATGGCCCCAATGTTAATAAAACATTTTGGAATCTAATAAACAAAGATGTAAGAGAATTTCGAGGAAAGGATTAAATATAGGCACATGTAACCTACATATTGTGGACAATGCATTTACTAAAGGTCTTGATGAACTAGGAAATGAATGCAGTGATCTGTCAATAAAAATTAATTATTTTTTTCACAACCAGACCGTCCGTTTAGAAGATTACGAAAAAAATCAGTTGAAACACAAGCTTGCTCCACGTCGATTTATAAAGCATTCAACTAGTCGGTGGGTAACGCTAAGGCCAAGCTGCTCACGTGTACTAAAGCAGTAGCCTGCTCTGAATGAATACTTTTTGCAGTTTCCTCCAAACAAGACAGGTTACAAATCTTTGAAAACTTCGCAAAGATATCTATCTATCTGCATGCTCCTTCGACAAGTAGATATGAAAGCAAAACTTCACTTTGTTATAGACAGTGCGGCACTTTTTGAAGGGTTTTTTCTGTTATTTCAAAAACAGGAACCCGTGATTCATATTCTTTTGGACAAAATCGAGCACTTGCTAATTACTTTAGCAGGTCATATGTGCAAGGCTAAAAGTGTCGAGGATTTTAATCAAAATAATCTGAAAGTAGAGGAGCTTTTCGAAAATTCTCATTTAATGTATGAAGAATCGATCATTCTGAATGCTGAAACCAAGTCGTGTATGAAGGATTTAAATTCAAAAGAAAAGCTAATTTTTCTGTCAAACGTGAAAAATCACTACAAAGCGGCAGCACTTCACATTATATCGAAATCTTCTTTGCAAGCTTATCCACATTCAAGTCTCCTTTATGCGTTAAGATGTTTGCAACCGTTTAGAATCAAAAGTAGCAGTAATTCGATGGCTATAGTTAAAATAGCTGAACGCTTACCTCTTCGGCTCTTTTAGGCGAATGGAAATTGTTACAAATGGAAAAATTGCCGAAGTTTAATGAGACTAGATGTGATGTGTGTGTGAATGTGATGAGAAGAATATTTTTAATATCAGAAACCTCACTAATGACAATTTAAAGTTTCCCCTGGTTAATCAAGTCATTAAAATGTGTTTGTCCATATCTCACGGAAATGTAGATGTCGAACGAGGATTCTCGAAGTCTCAATGAGTTCTTACTGAAGACAAAGCAGCAGTGAAAGAAAGAACTTTGAATGCGCGGCTTACAGTTTTTGATGCGACAAAGAATTTAAAAAATAAATCACACCTGTTTTCTTTAACGCAAAAGTTCATAACAAAATCACATCCAGCTCATAAGACGCACCTTGACTTCCTAGAAAGGGAGAAAAAAGAACGGGGAAAAGAGGCAGAAATTGAAAAGAGGGAGATAGAAAGACTTGAAGAAGAAATGAAAAATTTGAAGAAGTTTGAAGTCGGAAATAAGAAGGTTAATGAGCTTGAACAGAAATTGAAAACCATTTACCAGGAAAGAGATTAAAAAGAGAAGAGTTCAAATTGTTTGATAGAAAAGGCTAAGAAAGAGTTAGAAGAAGTTTTAAAACTGAAGGATTTTACAGGTGCTCATGTGGCAAATGAAATGCTTGCCGCTGCTAAGGAATTGAAAAAGAAAAAATAGCTCGAGGATATGGACATCCATAATTTATCTAAAGAAATTGAATCAAAGAGGAAAAAAGTGGTTGTTGACTTGATCCGTGGAAAGCATTCCCAATCTTCGACTGTTTCTACACCTGAATTTTCTTTCGGAAATAAGTCAAGAAAAAGGCAAGGAAAATTTGCCAAATACGACTTACCAAATAAACTCAAGAAAAACTACTCAGATATCACTAAAACAAGAAAGGATTCTCCTAAGAAATTAAACGACAAGGATGTACAAGGAATAGACAACAAGGGTAGACAAGAAAAAAACAACAAGAATGAACATAGAACAAACAACAAGGATGAACAAGGAACAAATAAAGAGGATGACCATAAAAAAACTTCAAAGTCAATTAAATAGTCAAGCCAGCTATAAAAAGAAGCAAATCCGGTGAAGACTGCATTTCGAATAAGGCTAAGAAAAAATTTTCTGACATAAAAAAAAAGAAAAAAAGAATTGATTCTTTTTTTTAGTACGAAAAGAATCTGGATTCTAACGAAGGTTGCAAACACAGTGTATTCACTCGATGTGTGTACACTCAAAATAGTGCTGCAAGAATCACATGAAAAAAGATAACAATGGATAAACTCCTATAAATTTTTGTATTAAGTTAATTTATGCTAATTATATTTTGAATATGCTTCAAAAATTTTAATTTAAGAAAAACATTGTTTATGTTCACATCACACCTCCTATTCTTTTATTCTATTAATATGCGGGGTGTTTTTTTATCGTGAGACATGAAAATATCTCAAGAAATACGCATCCAACGGAAAAAAATGTTCGTAGTAAAAACTTTTTATTTTCGAGGAGGAAAAGCGTCGCCGCGAAAATTTACCCCACACCCCACCCTCTGAGGGCGGAAGGGGGGTAACTTCAAAATTTCAAATGGGAACCTATATTTTTTATTGCAGATTCAGATTCTCCATTAAAAAATGCGTAAGTTTTATTAGAAATTTTTTTTTCAATTCGCGCCAGATGGCGATGCATTTATAAAAAATATCATTTTTGACTATTCAAGGAATGCGTTCCCAAACGAAAGTAAAACGAAGATTCTTATTTCTCCATTTTATTCAAACAAAACAAGAAAAAAAGAAGACTTCAAATTAATTTCCTCAGAATTTTTAATTTATTTTTGAATGGCGCCAGGTACAGGATTTGGAATGTGGGAGTCGCATCCACATTCCACCCCCGGTGAACAACCCTCAGTTGCGCGAATCGAAAAAAAAATTTCTCATAAAACTTACGTATTTTTCAATGGATAATCCGAATCTGCAATAAAAAATATAGGTTCCCATTTGAAATTTTAAAGTTACCTCCCTACCGCCCCCAGGGGGTGGGGTGTGGGGTAAATTTTTGCGACGGCGTTTTTCCCCCTCGAAAATAAAAAGTTTTTACTACGGACATTTTTTTCCGTTGGATGCGTATTTCTTGAGATATTTTCATGTCTCACGATAAAAAAAAACCTGTATAAGTGTAATATGTAAAAAGATTTATTACACTATTTTTATACTATTTTTTCAAATTTATGACACTATTTGCAATATTTTTGATCTCTGAAGTGAGTCCGAGGCCTGCTTGTGTAATTACTTTTAATTTTTAGATATCTTGGTCGTTTTTCGTGGTGACACTTTGGATTTCTTTCGTTAAAAGTACTAGGGGTGGTTTTTGGGAGTTGCTAAATATTGTCGTCAGGTTGGGGATATAATTTTGAGTTTTATGAAGATCACTGGCGCAATTTTTAATTTGGATTCTTTTTGGCTGTTTTAGTTGAAGGCAACTGAGATGAGGTTCGCTAAATATACCAGAGTTTTGGGGTTGGGAGTTTTAGTTGGGAGTCAAAATTTGGTGTTTTGTGAAGGTGACTTCTGTAATTTTTCTTAAGTTTACAATATTTTGGCTGTTGCGCGTTGTGATTCTTTGGATGTGTTTCGTTAAAAGTGCTAGGAGTAGTTTTTGGGGGTTGTTGAATATCATTGTCGGGTTGGGGTTATAACTTTGAGTTTTTTTGAAGGTGACTGGTGAGGTTATTTTCAAGTTGATATTTTTTTTGGCTATTTCAGTTTGAGGCAGCCATGGTGGGGTTCGTTAAGTGCACTAGGGGTGGGGGGGCATCGAGGGGCATGTTTTCAATTTAATTATTCGGAAAATCGATTTTTCTCTTAAGAAAATCGATTTTTTGAATATCGAGTGAGCGCTACAACCGATTTTATTCTTTCATCGATTGTTATGTTCTTAAATATTTTTCATTCAATTTATTTTACCGAAAAAAATAATATACTCTGAAAAATTTACTTCAATTTGAGTTTAAAAATAGTTATTTATGGTACAAGGACCCTAAGTGGTACTTTTCCTCCGTGTAAAGTTGCAGTGCGAGCCGGAGCCGAGGCGATGGAGAGCATAGCAGTCAGGTATAATATAAAGGTTCTGAGGTATATGAATTCTAAGATATATCCTAAAGCCGTTTGTCCAATAAGTAGAAACCGTTGTAAACCAACAACTACAAGTCAGAGTTCGGGTTGTGATATTTTTGCAATGGCCAGAACGCATTGTGGTTGTTTTTTTTCGCGTAATTTTTTCGCGAGTTAAAAAGAAACAAAAAAAACGAAGATTGTATCATGTGTTATAATATAACGATATAATAAAACGATATATCATATTCTATTTCATCGTTATATCATATCGTTGTATTATAATCTACGATACAATCCTCGCTTTTCTTGTTCCTTTTTAACTCGTTTTGCTCTGACGATTTTTTCAACCCGCTTTTGCTATCAACCCCTCAAGTACAACTTGAACTACAACTTCATTTCCTTCTGCCCTTGCATTCCTAATTAATTATTTACTGAGATTAATCTCAGTTATCTCATTTCTTTTCTAATGAACCATTATTTTCTAATGTTGCAGATGATGCGCCAGATGGGTGGTCTAGGAGGAGCTGGTGATAGTAAACCAAATTTCGATGATCTGGACATGGGAGATGATGCCGATGGAGCAGACAGTGACGATGAAGAGATGCCTGACTTGGAATGAGGATGCATTAGTTCTAAATTAAATTCAAAACTTCAGAACAAATTGTGAATGTAACTTGGCGGATAACGATAACTGCTGTACCACATTTGAGTCTTTAAGTGCAAAATTAATATTTGCAATTCATCATGAGCGATTAAGTACACAGTTCTACGAGCAAAACAAATCACTTAAGACTGCCGTATACAAGAAGAAGGAACAGATCAACAATCAGACAAGTCATCATTTTTAAAGCTCCTGGCATCCTTTGTCTTTTATAGACTAATAGTTTCGAAACTAAATTATAATGGAAACGCTTTTTTAAACGATGAAACAAATATATAAAATATAAAAAATGATTTAATTCAAAAGGAAAATGCAACAATCTATTTATTTGAGTGCTTAGGTATGTTACAGGTTAATTTATTTAAGGATATTATAAGTCTAAAGGAAGGTATCGTTTTGCTAGATGTAAAACGACCTAACATGCCTCTCAAACTCTGATGCATTATAGCTTTTGGCGATTCTGGGGCTAGTTTCTTGTAACTAATCACCAAAGATCAGTCACTCAAAGAAATGCATCGGAACTTGGAGACCTAGGTCATTTACCACAAATAATTCTAACTATAAGCATGCTATATGATAGCAGTCACTTTTACATTACATCTGTCTTGCCTTTTTTGTCGATAGACATAGTTTATTTACTTATACAATGGGCGGGAATTTTTTGAAAAACTGGGAATTTTTTATATTTGTTTTTAATTTTGCAATAAATATCGTCTCGCTCTACAAGAAAATGTACTTTGAATTGTGCTCGCCCGGTAAGAAGGCTTGTATTAAAAAGTATTGAAAATTTTCAATCCCTAAGAATGCCTTTTCTGTCCTTCGTTTTCTAATCCTCATTAGCCAGCAAAAATAATAAGATTTCAATTCCCTTCAAAGCCGGTCGGACCTGACAAACGTAACTTCAAATAAGTTAAAAAGACAATTTTCGTCGAACGCACTGAAAGACGCTCCAAAAGCATAAAATTTGCAAAATATAGTAGGATTGCGCACAACAATACATCACTTTGTCGTAAAATACTCGCCTTATTCAAATTTTATTAATTAGAAAAATATAAAATCATGATTACCAATTTAAAAAATTATTTTCCACCACAGATATCGGTGTAGAAATCAATCTTGACAACGTAAAATGCCTAATAGTATGTTTAAAGAAGATTTTTACGTCACTATTATTCGAAATACATTAAATAAAAATAGAAAAGCGTGCTAAATTAAAAGGAATTGCAATTTTTCTATTTCATGGCTGATCTGTGGAATTTAAAAGTATTCAGAAACATATTGTCGCGGCTGGTTACAGAAAGGGATTCAATTTGAGAGATATCTTTTCTGATATGGCGATTCAAAATGCGAGAAAAAAACGGGATCCAAAAGAATTCAATATTTGTCGAGCTACCAATGGATGCAGGAAATTTTCCAACCATCTGTATTAAAATTCATGGATTATTTCATATTCAAATTTTTGAAGTTTATGTTTCGTTCAAAAATGAATATTTCTTTTATAATTTATATTTTAGAATTTTGAAGTATGTGTTGATAGTTTTTTCAAATACTAAAGTGTCTTAGATTTAAGAAAAAAAGTTTCTTTTTAGATATTTAGCTTAATAATTATACAAATTCAATTTATGTAATTATTTACTAATTATATTAAAGGCATCAGCAATGAGGAAAGGACTAGACTAGAAACTGATTTATAAGGAAAAGAACAAAAAGCAAAGATGTTAGTTAAGAAAAGCAAGGATAAAATCAAAGCGGAAGAAGATCAAAAAGTGCAGAATGATTTTGAAGGAAATAAGAAATTATTTTGGAAATGGAAAAATTACATTTTTCTATCAGCCCAATTTCAACGAAACTTGACATGGGATTTTTGGGGTCGCCGATTTCGAATCCGAAATCCAAATTTACAAATTCAAATTTTTCAAATTTTGACCCCTATGCACCCAGTTTAAATCCAATCAGTCAATTCTTTGTTCTTGAGTCCGTCATATTCGATCCGCCGTTTTGAATTTTTATATTTTAACTCCAGATTCGTAATCAGCGAACCTACAAACCCTTAAGTACTGAGTTTAGAGCCAGTCAGTTAATTTCTTTAGTTTCAATCCGTCATACTGGTTACGCAATCTTGTATTTTGAAATTTTTCAAATTTTGACTTCAGATTCAGGATTGACGGTTCAAATTGCAATGAGATATGAAGTTACAAAGAATTTGGAGTGGAATTTTTTTTTAGTTCTAAAAGGTGAGACATATACGTCCCACCATGCTATGGGATACGGACAAAGTGATAGACTGTTTAAGTGACGTTTTCAAGGAATTTTTAAAGAAAACAACTGTAACATAGAAGAGGATACGTTAAACAATCCCGTTGTTAGTACCGAAATAGGAATTAATGTTTTAGACTTTGAGTCCGTAATTAGGAGAAATGCTTAAGGGCGGTGACGTATATTTGTTTGAGTGGCTGAAAGAGTTGATGAGTATGTATACTGAGAATCGGGAAGTTCCACGTGATTGGAGAACGGCGTTTATTGCTCCACTTTACAAGGGGAAGGGTGACAGCTATCAGCCTACTAAATATCGTGGGAAAAATTTTTACCAAAATAGTTATGGTCATGGAAACTAACAAAAAGAAAGGTTCTGGATATTCCAATGTGGATTTATGCCAGGGAGATCGAGTGCGGATTCCCGAATGAAAAAGTTTGAGAGTATTTGTTGATGTGGAAAAAGCCTTCGATAAGGTGGCTAGAATTAAACTTTGGGAATATACATGGACAAATGTCTAAAAATGGCTCTCTTACACGAAGAAGGTGTTGATCACACTGAAAGTGCGTGGATTGGCGTTTGCAGATCATAAGCTTGTTACGGCAGAATCAATCGATGATTTGCAGAGAATTTTAAGCAGACTGGATACCAGCATGAAAAGAATAAGTTGTAAGCACGGAGTTGGGGGGGGGGGGGGGATTTCTCCATGACTGGTGAATGGAATATCTGCACCTTCCGCCCGCTCCAGCCGAAGATCATGCTTTTCACACGGCATTGTCCCCGTTCCTAGTCCTATAACTGCCCCCTAGGGACCAACCCTACGTGGGCAGTTGTCGACAAGCCGAATCGACAATGGGCTGCTTGCCCACCCCCGGGTACGTTGAAGTCCGGCACGGGTGCGCCAGATAAGGTTGACAGCGTCGCTACTCCCTGAGAGTTGTCCTTGAACCTTAAACTGTTCTAGATCAGTGGTCGGCAAACTTTTTGCTCACTTTTCAGGTATGGTCAGACTCGACCCGGCTTAATTTTTTCTACTACTTTTCGGTCTATTCACGGACTTCAGTTTGGGTGAACTTGGGGTCTTCTTCCATAAGCAGTTATAAGAAGGAAAATTTAAAAGTTTATAGTTTTGCAGCTAGCGATTTAAAAATAATATATCTGGACTCTACGAATTTTTCCGATTCCAATGACATATTGTTGGTCT
>JAUMHM010000031.1:11105168-11116200 GCA_032362435.1 Melikaiella ostensackeni
ATTTGTCGATCTTCGCCCCGTTATAAAAAATATAGAAGTTCTGATTTCCACAATGATGCTAATCCTTGTTCTAACCTTACAGGTCCACCTTGATGTATACATTGCAGTGAAAGCCATCTACCAAATTATATTGAGTGCCCAGAACTGAAATTTCAAAATGAATTTCTCACCCATGCCTCTAAATATGACCTGCGACCTTTGGTGAAGCTAAAAATATTCTTAGGCAAATGAGAAAATCAAATCGAAACTACATCCTATCATCACAAATAGCACCCTCTTCCCCTTATCCACGTGAGATCAATTTCTCCCATTTTCCCAAATTAAGTGAGGATCACGTACCGCCGCTCAGTTCCTTGACTTGTAGTCTACCATCCCAATCCTTCTCCGAACTTTTTTCATCGTTTTACTTTTTGTGATAGTTTAAAAGCCTTATCTTAGGTATTCATAAAGTAGAATTTCAGATGAAAGTATAGTATATTTAATTTTTAGATCGAAAGTTCAATAATTATTTGCTCATTGCAAAGGTGATTTACTAGTCAGACCAGTAAGCCCAGTGATTGACCTCCATCGAATACAATTAATAATTTTAAAAAGCTGAATCGATATAGGAAAATATCGAAAATAAGTGGAGAATAATGAGGTATGTAATTTCATATCATTTTGGGGTTGGATTAATGCTCCTATATCTTATTTTCAAGAGGTACATTAAATAAAAGATTGAATTAAACAGTAGTCTTTAGTTCTTCGAAAATTAATAAGAATAATTAATTTAAATTCAAATGTACTTTAGGACGAAATCAATTAATAAAATGTTTTTTAGTTTTAAGGCAGCTATACAGCTCAAAAATGAACGCAAAAATACGCGTGGACTTGATGGCTATACAATATAGCTACAAGATACTCATACCTTTACACTCGTGCGCGATTATTTTTGAGCAAACATTATTCGCAGTCAAAACGTTTTAAATTTCAATTTAAAACCATTTATATTATTCTTAAGTTTCTGAAATACATCTTTAAATTTTTCCAACTTAATTCGATTTTCATGAGGCTAAAACAAAAATACACGAATATGGTTTAAAGCAATAAATTTGGTAGAGCTACTAAAAACTTGTCGAATCTATTTTTCGTATATTGAGAATATTATTCCTATAATTTTAAGTCTTATTTAGTCTTATTATAACTCCGTTTTCGTTATCGTCGTCTATATACTGGATAACTTTTGAAAGACGGATTGGATTGCGCTTTGGCACACGTTTTTAGGGACCAAAAAGAAAGGTCGAGTAAGTTACTCAGCCTTTCTTTGACCAACAGTTGTGGTTTTAAAAACCGAAAAATATAGTTAAAAAATAGAAATGAAATTTTTGCGGTCAAACTATGCAAGATACGAAAAAAAAATTAACAGACAAAAATTGTTTGCCAAAAACAATATACAAATTTGTTATTGACCATTTTTTTCCAAGACGCATAGTTTTTGTTTTAATCATGAAAAATGTTATCATGAATGAAAAATTGATTTTCTGGCTAAAATATATGAGATAGGAAAAAATATTTAGCAGCAAAACTGTTCTTCTTGAAAAAATCTACTTTGCTTCATAATAGTTTTCCATGAGACGTACCATATAGTTTTCGTTTTAATCGCTAAAAAGAATATTGAAAACAAAAAATTCCACTTTCCATCAAAACTATACGAGATACGAAAAAAAATGTTACCAAGCAAAATTGTTCATATCAAAAAGATATACCAATTTGTTTTAGACTATTTTTTTGATGAGATGCATAGTTTTTGTTTCAATCGTAAAAGATGTCATTAAAATAAAAATAAAATCAATTTTTCGGTCAAACTATGCAAGATACGAAAAAATGCTACCAAGCGAAACTTCTCAAAAGGATATAACAATTTGCTTCAGACCATTTAATAATAAAACGCATAGTTTATCTTAATCGTGAAAAATAACATTAAAAAAAATTTTAATTTTTGGAAAAACGACACAAGAAAAAACAAAATGTTTAATGACAAAATTATTCACTGAGAAAGGGTCTAGAAACTTGTTATTGACCACTTTTTCATAAGATGAGTAGTTTTCGTTTTAATCGTGAAAAAATGCAATTAAACATAAAAAATTTAATTTATGAAAAAACGACGCAAGTCACAATATAATGTTCAACGGCAAATTTTTCCACCTGAAATCGTAGTTCCGTTAGTTAATTAATCTTTACTTTGATCGAATTTAAAGTTTTAAAAAAATCAGGGATTCGGACGAAACTTTCGTTCCATTTCGCCACTGCCAGTTAAAGAAAACAATTGTGATCTAATCATTATTGAAATTTCAGATATTATCTAGTTTCGCCTAAATCTAGAAATAGCAGATTAAAGTTTAATAAGAAATCATTTTTTTCTATCCATAATGAAATGGAACGAAAGCTGCGGACGGGTCCCTGCAAAATATTAATAATTAAAATTGAACTAATCTAATTTATCAAGTGAAAAACATAATTATTTAAACAAATTAAGGTAAAAAAATAATTATAACATAAATTTAACATAATAGAGTTCAACATATATAGAAAAATTCGCGCTTCGGACATAAATTAATCGAGTACAAAGCGCGACACACGTGATGAGAATGTGCCCGTGCAGCGGGCAGATTTTTCATGTAAAATTTCCGTTATGTGTTCACTTTAAAAACTTGTTTGTTTCGAAATTTAAACTTATGTTCTAAAAAGTAAGAGAAGTACCTCAAAAATCTTCTTTTTATAAACAACTTCCAAACAGTATTTGTTGAAATGACGCCGTATTGTGTACGATATCTTTGTGTGTGGTTTCGATTTTTCACAACAAAAAAAAATGTCATCGACTTTGCATCAACGAGTTTGCATTAAATTTTGTGTTAAAAATGGATTTAACGGTGCGCAGACTTTGGAAATGTTGGAGAAGTGTTTCGGCAACGATACTCTAACGAGATCGAACGTTTTCCGCTGGCACGCATATGCATACGCATATAACATATTCTTATTCTACTTTTTACTGTTTAATGTATAGAATGATAAATGATTCCAAGTTATCTATTTAAGGCAAATTCTTTTTTGAAGCAACTATTATTAGCTTAAAGGAAAAACGTATTTTGTCAATGATATATAGAATATTTTCTGTGTACGGAAAAAGCTAGAAGGATAAGAATGCAATGATTCAATGAAATGCATTTAATTTGAGAAGCCTTTCAATTAATAACAATTTCATCTAATCAGGGATTATCCTCAAATTTAATCGTGATTAATTGAACAAATTTTCTACAAATTAAACGGACTTAATTTATTATCTTGATCGTTTTTATGAGCATTTGCAATAACCAGAGCATATGGTATATTTTTATTTTACATTCATTACCTGAAAGTACGCCAAGAATCCCAATATTCGGTGACGTCTTGCTGTATGAAGATATTGGTTGATCAGAAAGACCTTTTTGTCTGACCTCTCTCAAAAACGCAACTTTTCATGCATGTGAAGCAGGCGCAATGTGGTTGCATTGAGGCCGGTGGCAACTGTACACGCGCACTTCGCGAGCGGACTGACATCGAATTTTACGCCAGCTTCACCGGGCGTAAACTGAATTTCAAGGATAAAGTAGACCGAAGTGAACGTGGCTTCAAGACGAACATCTTGTTTGGTATGATATCTGTAGCCAACCTCACGTTGTTGATAGAAAGTCAGTATCAAAATATATCAGAATTATGTATCCGCGCTCCGCACCTGCTTCTTATGCATGAATAGTTGGGTCTTCAAGAAAGGTCGGACAAAAAGTATCGTGTGCATCACGGGCATGGATGAAGGCAATTTCTATCGAGCAACCAAATTTGCACTCGGTAAATCGCCTTAATTAAGTCTCTGATACGCAATCATTGAGGGGGGAGGGGGGGGGGGGGGGTTAATGAAAAAAGTTTCAAATCCTGTGAATTTTTGCCAATCCGATTGCTAAATCTAAAATAAATATACGGTGTTGATCTTGGAACACTGCAGGTGCATGGATTGACGTTAGTAGATGATGATGTCACGGAAGAATCAGTGGAGAGAGAATGTTGAGCATGCGGAATTTCAGCGCGAATAGTATGGGTTTGAAAATTAATGTATACGAAACAAATATTATTGTATTTGGAAGAGGGAATGAGAAAACCTGATACAATATTGCTGGAGATGAAGAGAGGATCGAACAGGTTGAAGATTTCATGTATCTTGGAAGTTTATTTCCGCTGACGGAAAGCTAGATGTAGAAATATCCAGGCGTATGAATTAGGTTAGAAAGATTATAGGCAGTGTGGGGGCCATTAATAGAAGTAAAAATGTGACGAATCAAGTGAAATTAGCAATATATAATTCATCTTCTTTTTCCTCTTTGGTTCTAGCCTTTTATTCAGAAAGTCATGTCTCAAATATATGATTCTATGTTTGCACCCACTGTTTTTTTCATGGTGGCGAGACCCGTACTTGCAAGAAAAAGATAGGAGTACTGTGAACACGGATGGTATGCGATTCCTGAGAAATATACATATGCGGTAAAACGCTAATGGAAAACGTCAGTAATAAGTGGGTTCTCAAATAATGTGTTATAGAGGAAACGCTGATTATTAACAGTGAACGAAATTTGTTGAGATGTTTGGCCATGTCGAGAGAAAAGAGAAAGGATGTAAGATGCTTAACGAAGCAAGAATATTCAGGAGAATAGTAGCGTACCTAGAGGTAAATCAAGGAAATAATGGTGAGAATATGTGAATGAGATTTTAAAGTGAAGAGACATAAAGAGACAAAGGAGTAGAAGAGCTTGCATGAAAAAATGTACGGATATAAACAAAGAAATAGATGCATGTCAGGATAGGGATGTGTGACGATAAATTATTTTCAAAAACAAAAAGTGTGTGACGAAGAGTGTCAGCGGTGTATTAGATACCAGAAATGAAAGATTTTGTATCCTCATCGACTCAGGTCAAAGTTTTGCCTTGAATTTTTCTTAGTGGATACAGTTGGGGTAAATTTGCGTATAGATCTTCCTTTTGACTTATTAGTCAATTTGTGTATTTGTGTGTGTTGCTTTGCGTGCGTGCGCGTGTGCGCGTGAACTGTGATGTACGATGACGTTGTTATGCTTTCCACTTAGGGTGACTGCTATAGTGATTGGTCAGCTACCTGGGTTGGAGGGGTATTGAGGGAAAAGTGAGTTGTTTGAATAACTATTATGCGACTCCCAGATCGATCTAAAATCTCTTTGAAATCTATCTAACAAATAATATTTATCTTGCAGTACTCAACAAGGCATGCATTTTTTTCAACGTTTAGTGTCTTTCAGGGTGAATTAGTAAATCGATCAGAAAGCGGACATTAGCAAGTAGAGCATTAAGTTGGAAGGAATTGGCAAGCAATACAAATGGTAATTAAGGTGAGACAGTGCAGGTGGCGTCAAGGGTGAAAATTCATTCTAGCTCGCATTTTAGTTTACGGATAGGGGAAGGAAACAGTACAAAGATGACCGATCTCACATTACGGGCACGAAGTCTACTAATGTTCCAGCTTCATTCGCACCGATACCCATCTACAGTTGGTTTAACGAATGGGCCACTCTGTGCTTCACAGTACGCATTAAAATACAATCAACGTAAAACAGGCATCCCTTTTCTTCTTTCCAGTGTTGGGAAACTCTTCGTATTTTTTCTCATTCATTGTCAGTTAAAATAGGCATAATGAAAAGGAGTTAATAGATTTAATTAAAGGCCGTGCCTCGGTTCATCGAAATTCGGTGAGCACGTATCAAATATTTTCTGTTAATATTCTTCAGAAAGACAACATTTTCAAAAAATCTGTTATCGTTTCTTACTTATTGCTAAGCAAGTATTTCTCGAAGCATTTTGTAGAAGACTTTGTAAGTTCATTCATTGGGCAAAGAGAAGATTAATATAATGTGAAGACCTACTTCTTTGTCTTTTGAGCGAGTGGCCAAAGGCTGGCCACGGATTTCCTGAAGTATGCGGCGGAGAAGCCATCGTCGGCGACTCGTTGATACGTCATTTGTTTAGTCTGGGATCCTACGGCGCATCAGAAACCAACGTCTCCATGTGAAGTGGAAAAAACGACACATTTTCTGTGGAATCGTCGTCCTGAGCAGATGCTTAACTCACTAAAACCAGAATATATTTAAAATATCTGAGATATTGAATGTTTGGACTTTTCCTGATTTTCTGTAAACTATTAATTGAGAGTTTTAATAATATAAACTTTATTGTTATTCGGGACCATATTTCTTTACCTACATATGATTGATGGTAATATTATCTGAAGATGATGTCATGTGCTGATAATGATGATGATCTGTGATTGACGATGACATTCTCTCAAGATGATGTTACGTATAAATTTGACATTTGATGCATGTGTCAAATGCCAATGTTCACTTGTCAATTACAATTTTGACACCTAATCCGTATGATTTTAATCAACTGAGTATCAGTCTGCTGCAAATCACTTCAATCCTACTTCAAGATGAAAGTGAAATCCCAGGTTTTCTGTGACAGAAAGTAGTGTGTCTGTCATGTATCTTCCGAACGGTCAGCGTGAGAACTATGTACATAAACTTTTTTAGATTTTTTCTGCATTGAGAAAAAAAAGCGCTGTCATAATTCATAATCAGAAGATTTTTTTACCTTCACGATGTTTGTGTTAGTTTGATTCAAAGTTTTATTAGTATTGTCGTTGCGTTTTTATTTGAGTGAAAGCGGCAGGCGCTTGCGTCTCGTCTTGCTAAATCTGCAGCTACGTTCTGGAGTCGATGACATCTAAATTTCCTGTCTATGACGTACAAAGCGCTCTCTTGCAAGATTACGTGTTGGATTATGTGTACCCAAAGCCAGCTACGAAGGCTTTGATTTACAAATGACGCTGACACCTTTAGATTCGAGGTGTCTTCGCCTCACTAACGTTTTCTGCAGAGGTATTAAACGTTCAATGTAGTGCACGATTTCTCTAGCGATAAACAATCGATTGAACATTTGACAAAGAATCTGATGATATACAAAGCAGATGTATGCAAGATCTTAAGGATGTTTACATGCCTGTGATATAATTCATGCATTTAAACTACTTGTCACACTCAATCTTTGTTTTTCTCATTTCTAAATAAATTGGTTGAGATGAGAGTGACAAGAATGTAAAGGCATTTTAGATTAAACTACAATTTCTCTTGCAGAAATTGACCTACTTAGCCCCATTTAAATAGAGGCGCTGAAAAGGCCTTGACCAGTATTTCTATTTTGAAAAAAGATATTAAATTATAATCGGGCATTAATGGGGCTTGAAAATAGAAGCATATTTAATTATTTACAAACATACTCTCGTTCATCCGACTAAAACATGATTGGATGACATCCATACACCAATGATATGTATTAAAAATTCAAATAAATAAAAGTTCAAATAAAGCAGATAAGGTTAAAATTCCTGGATGTAACCAAATTGTACAAGTGTGAAGACGCAAGAGAATGCCTAAATCAAGTAAGCATAATTATGCATTCCGATACTGTTTTGGTTGTTTTTCTGACTTAAGTGAGAGAAAATCATTGTTCGAGACAAAAAGTGAACGACTTGTATTAATTTGATTTGTTGGCAAGGAATTAAGTACCGTAACGTGCTGAGAGATGATCGGCTTCTTCATCGATCAAGATTAGATGGTGGTCAAAAAAAAAAACGAAACTTCGAATTTCCTTTGGGATAATGGCTCATTTTGTGAGGTTCCCAAAAAAAGTAAATTCGTATTTTTTTCCATCAGACAACGTTTAGGCGTTGTGCCCAACCCCTAAGCTTTCCCGTTGAAAATACATACGGAAAACCCCCATTTTTACGAATATGAGACAGGAAGGCGTACATTTTAATAAAACTTATGCAAATTACATGAACTTCTTAAAATCACTTCCCCGAACGTGACGTATGCATTGATCTTCTTTTGATCCCCCAACCCCTTCCAGCATGCCCCAAAAACCACCATCTAAACGAGGATCAAGTATTTTGCGATATGTTGGTCGTAAATATTACTTTTGAGTACTTTTTATCACAGATCATTTTTAATGGTCAATTTGAAAAGTTCTATGTTTTTTTATTAATTATTAATTGTTTAAACAATTATTTTTCACATCTCATTGCAAATTATCGATACCCTCCCAACGAGATAAGCTATAATTAGGCAATATAAAAAATCAGAACTAACGATCAAATTTGTTGTTAATTGCTTGAACAACTTTTTATTATTCGAATGCAACTTTTGACTAGAATAAGACAGAAAATTTAGTTTTTTTTACAAATTTCTCAACAAACTCGATGGAATTCTGGTATGTCTGGTATTTTTACCACTTACCTATCATTGTTTAAACAATTTTCATTTGTTTCAACAATTGTTTACGACAGAATATCAAAAATCTGCACCTCTGAATAACATAAACTAATTGGTTTAAATCAAAGATCAACACGATCGACGCACTTTATTCATTATTGTTCAAATAATATTTCATTGTTGAAATTTAACTTTTGACTGGAATAATGCAGAAAAGTGTAGTTTTTTGCAAATGTTGAAACAAATTTAATTACTTCCTCTTATGTTACCACTTTTCATTACTCACCTATGATTTTTTAAACAATTTCTATTAGTTTAAATAATTTTTACGACAAAACAGAAAAAATTTCACTTTCTCTGGAAGACATGAATTAATTAGTTAATCGTTTTTGTTGATTTTTGATTTGAAGCAAACAGTTCAAATTATTTTAAGAAGACGCAAATTTGTTATATTTTGTCTCAAAAATTGTTTAAACGAATGAAAATGCTTTTAAAAATTATTGGTAAGTAATGAAAAGTATCAAAATGGTTGATTTTTCATTTAAACCAATTAGTTCATGTTCGAGTTCATATTACTCCGAGAAGGTGTAAATTTTTTATATTTTGTCAAAAAAAAATTTTAACAACTGGGAATTGCTTAAAAAATGATGGGTAAGTGGTAAAAATACTAGACATACCATAATTCTGATGAGATTGTTTAGTAATTTGCAAAAAACTACAATTTTCTGCCTTATTCCGGTAAAAAGTAACATTTGAGCAATAAAAAGTTGTTTAAAGAATTACCAACAAATTTGATCGACAATTCTGATGTTTTATTTTGCCTAACTAGTTTATTTCATTGTGAGGGTACCGATAATTTGCGATAACATGTGGAGAAAGAATTGTTTAAACAAATGAAAATTGCTTAGACGATTAGTAATTAATAAAATATACATATAACTTTTTTAATCTGACCATTAAAAATTATCTGTGATAAAAAATACAAAAAAGTAATATTGACGACCAATATACCGCAAAATACTTGATCCAAGTATAAAGGGTGGTTTCTGGGGCATGCTAGATGGAGTTGGGGGGTCAAAATCAAAAATCAGGAAGTGATTAAAAGAAGTCCATAATTTGCATTGAAATTTACGCCTTCCAGTCTCATAATCGTAAAAATGGGGGGGTTTCCCCATGTATCTTCAGTGGGAAAATTAAGGAGGTGGGCACAAACCCTAAACGTTGTCTGATCGAAAAAAATACGGATTTGCTTTTTTTGGGATTCTCACAAAATGAGCCACGAAATTCAAACTTTCCCTTTTTTTGGACCACCCTAATCAACAGAATATGGACCACACGGCAATTGGTTTTTTCAGATCTTCAGCCCTCAAAAGAATCTAAGAAAAAGTGTATTTTTGGTTAAAAAGTAATGAAAGTACCTTTTCCTCAGAAAGTAATCTTCATTCTGTACAATTATTATAATATTAGAAACTAGGTTACTCTTTGAAAAATCTGGGAGGGCCTTGACAAGTTTTCCGTAAGTAGGGTAATCATCTGCAAAAGCGTTACAAGTCATACGTGACCCATGTCAGTTTACCCAATCAGGGCCATACCAGAAGTAGGGCAAACTGGTCAGAACCTTACTAGTCCCACATCAAAATTTCTGCACTATGTTCTATTTATAATATTTTTCTTTAATTGTAGTTTGTAAATATACATATAGATATGAGAAAATTTGGCCAATTCAACTTACTGAATTGGAAAACTCACAAGTGGAACCTACACCCTTCAGAATTTTGTTTGGATTCATACTCATTCCAGTAATAGGTCTTGTAATTATGCTAAATTAATGAGATGCGCTGTTCAGCCATTCTCGAGAAAAAGGGCTTGAAAAGTCCACGCACAATACATGGATCGCATTGCGACTGTCTTCCAACTCCCAGTTAGATCAGGCGGTAGCGTTCCGACATTGTAATCGGAAAGTCTGGGCTCGATTCCTGCTCCCAGCATTTTTCTTCATTCAATTTTCTTACATTTTCGTTCTAAATGAGAAGGTATTTATTAGTTTTATGAAAAATTTAACTTCGTTTGTTTTCATCAAATCTCCTCGTTTTGAGGCCCTCTGACTCAGAGAAAAACAATAGAACAAAGGTGTCTGTATGTAGTCTGCCTGTAATATCGTGTAGGCACAATGACTTTCGAAAGACTGATCAGATTGGATTAAGCTTTGGTACACTTTTTTAAGGCCTAAAAAGAAAGAACGAGTTCGTTAACTAATCATTTTTAACCATCGGTTCTGGTCTTAACAATCGAAAATGCTTTTTAAAAAATTAAAAATTAAGTTTTCAACCCAACCTATGCAAGATGCAAAAAAATGTTGAGAAGAAAAATTGTTCGTCTCAAGATCTACAAATTTACTTCATACGGGGTGTTTCTTTTATCTTGAGACATCGAAATATCGCAAGAAATACGCATCCAACGAAAAACATGTTTGTACTAAAAACTATTTATTTTCGAGAGGGAAAAGCGACCCCGCAAAAATTTACCCCATACCCCACCCCCTGGGACGGGAGGAGGGGGTAACTTTAAAATTTGAAGTGGGAACCTATATTTTTTATTGCAGATTCAGATTCTCCATTAAAATATACGTAAGTTTTATTCGAAAATTTTTTTTCGATTCACGCCAG
>JAUMHM010000031.1:11116300-11127038 GCA_032362435.1 Melikaiella ostensackeni
GACAGTGACAGGCTTTGGCATGCAACGGTTACATAAGGCTACTTCGTCAACTGGTCGCAATTCGACTAACATTTGACACACTCCAGTGGCTTTTAAAAATTCTCCTCTTCAATGCGGTTGTTGCAAATGTATCGACTGCATTATGGGACAAAAACGGTGATTTGGAAGGAGTTTGAACTTTGCCGCGCGAGCGAAGCGAGGGCAGCAATCACACGAATCCCTTAGCATACAAAATACTATTTTACCGTAAAGATAAATCGAAAAAATGACAATTTTTTTAATTGAGCCTACGCCCACGGAACACTTACTTTGCTTGCAGACCTCTTCTCGGACTGATTTTTGTAATTACTAAATAATATTTCTGTAAATGAATTTACTCTGACAGATTATTTTCAAATAACTTTAGGAATAATAGATACAATTTCAAAGGTTGTATTTTAAATATCACTTGAACCTTCAGATCAGATTATAATCTTTTTTAATTTCCATTAATATCCTCATAAAGGATAAAAAGTTGAAAGAAACCTTACATTTTAAGAATCAATTAATGTTTTATCGACTCGTAGTAAAAAGCAATCTTGTAAAATATATATTATAATTTAATTTAATAACTTTGCAGGAACTTTGGGGTTTCTTGATAAAAATTCGTTAATTGAAAGCCCTATATTTTTCTTTTTACAGGACCAAGGGTTATTCAAGAATATAACGATGTGTGGGTTGATGATCAACATCATGTCATACGGCGCGGTGGTACGCTTAGTCAAAGAAATGGCATAATTACGATTACTCAAGGTAATTAGAAAACGCAAGTACAATCTAAAATAAGTAATGGAGAAATTTGTCCAAAACGTATGGTTTTTTTCCTAATTATGGAGTGTTTCACGGGCGAATCTAGATCAAAAGTGTAGATTCGAATCGTGATATGGTGATTCTCAGCTTCTAAAGTAGAGGGGAGTGTGTAAGTTTTAGACCCCTCCACCAGAAAACTTCTTCTGAAACCGAATCTGGGGTGTTTTATAAAATGGAGTTTACTCGAAGTAATACTTGTCTGAAGGAGTATGTTAGCGGACCTCGCTCAAACTCTTAGTATATGTGTTTATTATTTTTTTGAATCAATAAAAAATTGTTCATCTCAAAAATATGTAGTAACTATATTTCTCTTACAGGACCAAGTGCATTATCGCCACCTCCACCACAGCAACAACAAGCACAAACTCAACAACCGCGAATTCAAGAACCGCCACTGCCGTCCTTTCTTCATAATAATGATATAATAATTCGTCGTGGAGCACCTCGTGGAATAATTTTAGAAGGAAAGATTTACAAACAGCGTCCAACTGGTCCAGGTGGTTATTGAAAAACTAAAACACAATCTAAAACCAAAATTCGAGAATTTTGGCTAAAACGTCTCGTTTATTTTCCGAATTATGGAGTGTATCATGAGTGGATCCAGAGATAGCCCGGATGCGTAAACCCCCTCCTAAGGTGCAGATTCGAATGATGATGCTTAGCTTCTCAAGCGGAGGGGGTGTGTTTTTTATAATCGAGCCACCACTAATACTTCTGTATTAAGGTGCTTCAAGAAAAAGCAAAGTTCGAATTTTATTTGGGGGAATGGCTTGATATTGTGAGGTTCCCAATAAAAATGAATACGATTTTTTTATTTTTTCGATAGGATCATATCAAATCGAGCCGCCCAGCCCCTCTATTTCCCCATAAGAATAACGTGGGGAACTCCCCCATTTTATAAATGAGACTGGAATACGTCATTTTGAATAAAACGAGTGCAAATTTTACAGACCTCTTAGAATAACTTCCCCGAATTTGAAATGTACACTAATTCTTTATCTTGAGTTCCCCACCCGCTTACAGCAGGCCCTAAAAACCACCTTCTAAACGAGGATCAAGTATTTTGCGGTATATTCGTCGTTAATATATATTTTTAATAATCACTTATTGTCAAAAAAAAGTTTATTCATTCGAACTTGAAACAAATAAGAATTGTTTGAACAATTAATAATTAGTAAAAAATACACGAAACTTGTTTATAAGACCATTAGAAATTATCTGTAAGAATATTACACAAAAGTCATTTTTACGACCAATATACCGAAGAATACTTTATCCTCGTCTAGAGGGTGGGCTTTTGGGGCATGCCGCAAGGAGGTGGATGGGTCAAAATAAAAAATCAATGCATATCTCACATTTGGAGAAGCGAGTTTTAAGAAGTCCCTGTGACTTGTCCTCGTTTTATTAAAAATTACGCCTTCCAGTCTCATATTTGTAGAAATAGGGGTTTCCCCATGTTATTCTTATAGGGATAGAATATAGAATAGATAGAATTATCTCGTCAAACGAAATTCGAACTTTGATTTTTTTGAACCACCCTATCCTGTATACACTCAAAGGTCTAAAGACTCTAGAGGGTAACTTTTGTTTAAAATGTCGGAAAAATATCTCTGATTATAAACATTCAGGATACTTATTTCAAACAAATACAATATTTATGGAAAAAAGTATGTCAAACATGTTTTGGAAAGTTTGAAGCAAGATAAGACTTTTTTTTATTTACTCTTTTGTTCTACAATTGACCGTTTTCAAGTCATAGCATTATAAACAATTAATTTGCACTGAAATTGATTTATTTGCAGATAAATATCTGAGTACCTATTGTACCCTGAAATTTCGGAAAAAGGAAAATTGCTTTTCAAGACACGTACTCCATAGGGGGAAAAAAATTTGCCGATCGAAGTAAAACTTTTGTTTATGTACAGATTTAGAAAACGTCCTTCTTTGAGAACTATGTGAGCGAATTTAATTGTTTATATTACACTTTCAATTTCATTTCATTATATTTTCCTCTCAATACTGTACATTTTCGAAATAAATTGTTTAAACAATGAAGTCCAACATTTCAAAAAAGTATTCCGGATATTCATAATCAGGAGGCTTTTATCGACATCTTAATCTAAAGTCACACAATTAACTTTTCAATGTATACGAAAGTACATATTATTGGCAGTTAGATTATTAGATGCCCGCACCTGCTCATGTCAACATCAATTGAACGTGCTCAAATATTGAGTATATATAATTTTTTTGTACGAACACAAAATTGCTGGGATTCAGAATAGATTCAAAATTCAAATTCTCGGACAATCATTGTTAGTAGACTCACAGTTGAGTAGTTCTAAGTGGATGATTTTTCAAACGCTTTGAATTTTCGTAATGCCTGCTTTTTTCTTACAGGAACAGGTCGACTGCTCAAAACTAAAAATGGTGATTTAGCGAGACGCGGTGAAGTTGATGTTGGAGAATATCAGGACGGGTGGAGACAGCTTTTACCTCATCTGCACGTGCCTGACCTCGATTGACTTCAGCCCGAAGAATGCCCTCTTCAGTTTTAATATTTTTTCGGTTTTTAAAAGGGATAAAAATTATTTTAAGACAAAAAAATCGCTAGACTCCTTCGAAAAAAATTCAATTTAAAAATTTGTAAACAATTTTCTGGAAATTGTTTGAATTTTCTTTCAAATTAGAATACCTTTTTTCTCAGTTTCAATTTTTTTCCGTTTCTAGAATGTGAAAGAACTATCTTAAGACTAAGAATAATGAAATCACTACAACATAATAATGATAATAATAATTGTTTATTTGTATTTATATTTTTATATCACATATCATCACAAAATAAATACGCGCCTAACACTAGGAATATACAAAGCATCAATATTTAATAGCCGTAAATATAACTTGATTGATCGCGGACTAGTATTGACACTTATCACATAATCGCGTAAGATTGCGTAATTTTTCGCAAAAACCAGGAGTGGAAGAAAGTTTTCGTTGTCAAATTCTGATTTGGCGCATGAAAAACTATAAGAAACGATTATTCTTTGTAAAACAACTGCGAAAAGTGTAGAATGCAAATCTATGTTATGTATGCATATTATAGTTAATAAAAGTAACAAAAAATTTAAATCATTTTTTTTTTCAAACCTAAATTTCTTGAAGCTGGTAATATCCTTTGGTACGATGACATTTTATGATGAAATCTACATTATATGTAAGAATAATCTAAGTCGGTTTTTCCAAGTACGTATCGTCCCCTTGTTAGTTAATAAGCAAGCAATTTTTTTACCATCATCGATAAAGGTAATACTGAACTGATGTAATTTCATGTACAGTTTCATTCTGATTAATTATTGTTTGTAACAATACTGAGTATTGAAAAAATAGCTTGAAAGTTCTCTTCAAGTTAGTACTAGTTCTTTGTGTGATTGTGATTTAAATTTTACTTGAACTGATTCGAAAATAAAGAAATTAGTGTTCAATTATGACTATAAATGATGAAATTTCAACTATTCCTCCACGAAATGCGTATTTTTGTTTTATTAAAAAAAGTTTAAGTTGTGGTATTGGGACCTGAAACATCCCTAACATGATCAAGAGTGTCAATTAACGTGTACTTTCGTGAAAGTAATAAGTGTTTTGTATGAAGTACAACTGATGATATCAGACATCGAGAAAAAACTTGACCTAATTAGAACAAAAATACTACCCCTAAGCGTGAAAAACTACTGTTTATAGAGGTTAAAATGTCAAATTGTGCAAACGTTTTCTGTATTTACTTCATCCTTATCAGATTTTATTATACTAATCGATTTCCTATTCTGCCCACATATTTTCTTCAAACACTTCGATGACTTCGATTTTCTCGATCAATTCTTCGTCATTTTCGATAAGTTCTGCATCTTCGAACAAACTTTCATCCGCTAACATGTTTTCGTCTTCGTTCTTATTCTTGATCGTGCCAGGGCCGTCGTTTTTATCTCGGTTCAACCTTATATTATCAAGATTACTGACATTTTCTTCTTCATTTAGTTTTTCCTCTTCATAGTTCTCGAGATTTATTATATTTTGCTGTGCTTTCGCTATCAATTTTCGCAATCGCAACATATTTGATCCATTGTCGGCCGTAAATGAATATAAATCATCAATTTTGATGTCAAAAGATTTTAGAATATGCTTCCGTCTAGAAATTAAATCAGGGATCCAGCCAAAAACGTCACAGTAAGCGAGTCGGATTCCGGCTTCATTTCCGGCCAGGACCCGGTGGGGTAATCCAGCCACAGCCTGGTGAAAGAATTTTGCTCCAGACGAAAAATTGATAACTCTATTTTACTTTCACGGCTCATCGTGAAGAATACGGGGAACTTTAATGGTCAAAATAAGTTATCAAATTCTCGCCTGGAGATTGGAAAAAAGTTTAAATCACTGTTGCTCAAATTTTCCAGCAATTGCTCAGACCACCTGGTGATTTAAAGTTAGGAGAGAGGATAGAATTGAATGAATACACAGCACTATATACTTTATTTTAAAATATTTATTATCCGTGCACTAAATGTTTTACTGGAGTTTTCAAATTGATTGCTGAAATTAGGTTGATTTTGATTACGAATTACGATTTCATGTGTGAATTACCAGGAGACTCCGTAAGTGCAGTCTTGTTCGAGATGAGAAACTGAAGCATACTAAGTGGCGACGCATACACAGAGGGTGTAAGACATGGAGGTAAATTTGAAAGTGCAGAGTCTAAGAACGGTGTGTCATTTGAGAAAATTAATAACAATGTAACAATTCTGCTCTTGAATATTGCAGAATTGATAATAGTTTCATTGAATAAGTTGAAACACTAGACAAAAATTCTTGTTGTTCGGTGAATATAAAGAAGCTACTTTCTATTCTACTGACCTAATAAATGTTTAAATTATACTTTTCGAATGAAAATTCATCTATTCTTTGTTATTATGTCTTTGATCATGTCCAAAAATATTATAAGTCAAAATGTTGGCTGATGTGAATTTCTTTTCAAAGTCAAAATGAAAATGTACAAAACTGATATGAGATGATAGGCATTATTTCGCGTTTATCAATTCAAAAAAAATAAAAACGTCGCGTTCTACCCTCAACCGTGGCACAATGTACTTTCAGAGCAGCTGACTATAAGATAGGCACTGAAATGGGTCCACGAAACTTGACAGCTCGGCATTTTGTGATTGAAGAAAGTGGCAATCCACTGGACAGTGATAACGTTCGTCTTGTTTCAAGTGCAACCATTTGAGTGAGTAGCTTTTCATGTCGAAATACAATAATTTCTGAGTCGGTTCCGAACGGGCACCGAAATATCAGCGGTGACGCATCTGTAACCCCTCTGGCAAAAACTCTTATAAAACTTAAAATGTGACACATATCGTTGAAACGCTAAGGCAGATCTTTACTTTAATTTATATTCTTTAAATATCTATATTAATTTTTACCTCTGATCAAAAACAAAGAATGAATGCGTCATTTACAAATTGGCAGTCCTCGAATCGATTGTGAGGTTAGTATACGAATTGACCCACTTGGCGTAATTTTCTGTTGATATCAGTTAGTGTCAACTTTGGCGAGCCTCAAAAAATCAACTCGTCCAAACAAAAGCTTTAAAATTGTGACATTAATTGAATATATAGTAGCCTATAATATTAAATTCACTTGGTTACGAACCGGCTTATCATTGGGACGAACTGGCTCAAAGAGGGCTTTAGGGGGTTACGAACCGACACATCGGGTATGTTCGTTCAAATTCTTAATTATTTGATTAATGCATCCTTAAATTTGTTTTCAGTGACATTTTCGATTGAAAATGGATTATTCTTTACGTGAGAAGAAAGTTTATTGCATTCAAATATTGCTTGCGGCATTCGAATAGGATCTTATTCTTTTCAGCTTCTTGGTCAAAAAGTTATTTTTTTATAATTTAAAAAGTTCTCGAAATTTTAGACTCTCTGAATGCTAAAGACATCTCAATTTATTTTAGGTTAATTTTCAGTACGAGAAGGTTTTCGAATAATCAAATGAAATTTTGAATAGTCTTCAAAGCTTTTAAAAATAATATCAGTTTGTTGATGTTTTTAAAACTAGCATTATTTCCTAGAAAAACATAAAATATTAAAATCCCATGAAATTTTTGGAAAGTGGGCGTCTTATGTAGATTACGATAAAAGTAATATTAGCGACTTCTCGAAAACCCTGAGATTAATGAATTTCTTTTTCCTCATTTTGGCTCCGCACAACGTCAGGATATTCGTCAATTCACTTTGAATTTTTCACCGGTCAAAAGGGACCAAAATGGAAGCTCTTCACTAAAAATCTTCATTCATTCACTAAAAAGTTTTCAGTGCTAACCATTTTTTTATTTCTAAAATTCTTTTTTCAGTCCACCCTATTCTATATGTATAACATGTCTTGAAAATTAGGAATAATAATTAAAGTAATAAAAATAAAAAACCATCTATATAAAAGGACTGTGATTTATTGCGTATGTAGTTTTTCATATTATGTCGAAACGCCTAATGCGGAGATTCTTTCTGTTCTTTATAACAAAAACTATAATATGCTACAGGATTTCTGTTACATACGGCATTTTTTGCTGTAAATGACAGGGTGAAAAAGACCTGTGTATAAATCATATATCGATATATTATACATGGCAGAGATGACAGCGGATGAGCAGCTAAAGAAAGGGAAAACAGGGTAATTTTTTCACGAAAAAAGGGAAAAATAGGGGAAGGGTAAAACATTTATTTTTACATGTAAAAGAAGAAACATTATTCTTATAAGACCATGGTTATGTATTTCGACTACCAAAATTTCGGTACCAATAGCCGGGTTTTATCAGTATAAATAGGTACCGCCTTATAAGCCATGTTATATTTTGAAATAATGTCAAATGATTTTTTAATGATTTCTGCCATTCAATATGTAATTTTTTTGAATTTTATATGTTTAGGTCGTTGGAAATTCAATCACGGCGATATAAAAGGGTTCGACAAATAATAAAAGTTGTTAAATAAACAATTTTTATATGTTTCGAACCATTTTCAGAATCCAAAAAATTTTCTCCTTCAAAAATTCCATTATTAATAATTGAATCATGATACTTATAAGTATAATTAAATGTTTCTGTCCAAGATTTGTCACTTCGTCCTAACTGTAATTGAAACGTGCTCTCAACAGCGTATTATACGCCATTTGCTATAAGATTCATTTCATATCAATACTCACATATTAGATGACCCTTATGACAAACTGCGCATAATGCACTATTGTAGAGTACGCTTCAATTAATACTTTGAATGTAAATATAAAACTACAATCTGTAGTGCTCTCAAACTCAAATCGAAAATAGTTCAAGTTTGAGCGCCTAAGGTTTGCATTGGATCACGAGGGATTTTGAAAGATTGCATGGGACTTTATTGAGATTAGCTTTCGAGGGGGGAACGCGACAATTGCGAATGGGAAAATATATTTTTTATTGCAGATTCAAATTTCCTATTTAAAAATACGTAAGTTTTATTCAACAAAATTTTTTCGATTTGCGCAACCGAGGATTGTTCATTGGGGGTGGAATATGGATGCGAGTCCCGCATTCCAAATCCTGTACCTGGCACCATTCAAAAATAAATTTAAAATTCTGAAAAAATGAATTCGAAGTCTTTTTATTTATTTATTTTTTAATGGAATGGAGAAATAAGAATCTTCGTTTCACTTTCGTTTGGAGGCGCATTTCTTGAATAGTCAACGATGTCATTTTTTGCAAATGTATCGCCATCTGGTGCGAATCGAAAAAAATTTTTCGCATAAAACTTACGTATTCTTTAATGGAGAATCTGAATCTGTAATAAAAAATATAGGTTCTCATTTGAATTTTCAAAGTTACCCCCACCCCACTCTTCCGCCCCCAGAGGGTAGAGTGTGGGGTAAATTTTTGCGGCGTCGCTTTTCCCCCTTGAAAATAAAAAGTTTTTATCACGGGCATTTTTTTGGTTGGATGTGTATTTCTTGAGACATTTCGATGTCTGAAGATGGAAAAAACACTTTGCATATCAATTTGCAGAATGTTATAAATATTGAACAAGTGACAGATAAGAAAGTTAAATAAAAGACCGCAATTGTGCAACATTTTTTGCTATATTCGAATAACGAAAAGGCAATATTCTGTAACTAGTCAACACGTTAAGTCACATGATCCTTAATTATCTACGTCACCTCCACCAACACAACCTATTCACAAGTTCCTGCCATGAAATAGAAAAACAATTATTTAAACACTCAATGTCACTCACTTCACTGACCTTAAGAATAATCCCATCAATGCTACTGTACTCACAGAAAAAGAACGATGTTGGATAAGAAGCAAGAAACAAATTTTACAAACAAATGCCCATTCTCTCTGAGATCAAAAAATTTTTCTTACAAAATATTTTTGGTATCAGGTTACCAGTGATAAAAAATAATGACAATATGGCAGTAATCAAATTTGTGATTACTGTGAATAAATTAATAAACAAATATGCAACTTTTGAATTTTGAGGTCATTTTAAACGTTTTTGTTCATATAACTTTCTGAAGAAATTTTAGTTCTGATATTTTGAGAGAAGAATTAATAGATGATTGACAATTGTATTATTATTGACAAATTTTACGAAAAAATTCCCATCTTGGCCTTTCTCTCGAAGGAAAAAGTCTTTTTTATGAAATATTGCTGATCTTAGATCACCAGTGATAACAAATAATGTAAATATGCTCATTATTAGAATTTTCATCGTCTTAAGCTATTGAGTACTATAAGACTATTACAGTCTTACAAACTACATTTTTTGAGTTCCTCATCCTAAGTTAATAAAGGGCCAATTTCGTTTGTCATGTTCCACAAAGGCAATTTTACTTGAATGTGAGTAGTTTTAGCTCGAATTTAATTTGTAATATTTCCAGAACTATTCATTGTCTGTAACGATATTGATGGTTAAAGAAATAAGACATTTGAAAAATTTACTTCAATTTATGTTTAGTTATTTGAGTTTAGTATTAATGGCTAATCTATAAAAAAAGCCGAGGTGCTTTTAATCGGGAGTTGAGTGTATGTAGAAATTCCTCTGATTTGGAATTACTTCAAACATAATGTATTAATGTATTATTTTTTGGAACTGAGGACAGAATTAGCAAACGCTGAGAGTCATATTTGTTTGTTAAGGATATTTAACAAATATTTTGAAAAATTTTCTGAGGTTTACTGTGATTTATTTAGGATATTTGGCAATTTTTTAAACAATTTATAATAATTTTATTATAGTTTTTTCATAGGAAAGGTACAAAAAATTATATTTCTTTCTAAACTTTTACACTATGACGCTTATTATTCAGTATTTTCTTATCTCAGAGCTTACATATACCCAATTTTTCAAACAATAATCATTCATTAGAAGCACTTCTCTCAGTACGTTATGGATAGTTATTTTTTCAGATCGATTCCGTTGAACATTAGGGTGGGCCGAAAAAAAAATTCTGAATTTTGATTATGGCTAGCAAAAATCTTTTTCTACATACCAAAGTAAGTCTTCATGATTATTTTCAGATTTTTAAAACGATATCTTCAGTTAGCAGAAAATTTTTGAAGTTTGAAACTTTGAAAACAGTGATTTTTTATACGCATGTAGTGCACAGATTTCTTTTTGTGCAAATTCCAAAAGAATTGTGAGGTTCCAAGAAAAAAGACGACAATTTCTCACGGATCAGCGCTATGAGCGAGAACTGACTATTTGTGACATATACGAGCCCTCAATAAATACTTAGCCTACAAAAGAAAAACGAAAATTTTGGAAAAGTGGCAATTTATTTTTCCACATAATCTCCT
>JAUMHM010000031.1:11151279-11161305 GCA_032362435.1 Melikaiella ostensackeni
ACTCTCATCAGATCACTTGATTGCATTACCAAAATGTGTCCGTGACTGATGATATAAACCGGGATAGCCCCGTGCAACATATTCAATTTGGTACAAATATCCAACTCAAAAAATGCTTTCGACATATTCGGCTGTAACCATCTTAAGTCTGAGATATAATTTTTTTAAAATAATAATAATAATGAAAAAAGATATTTCCTTGGGGTTAATTCAAGAATCCAAACAATACAGGATTGGAAGCAAAATCAAACCCAAACTCCAGGTTTGTTGGCACAGGTCGTGTGGAATCGAGATCGAAATCTATTGGAATGATAGCGGCGAACGATCTGCGTGCAACGCATCGTTGCACCAAGTGCAGAGCAGCTTGAGAATGCCAGAATGCAATGAAACTGTTCGAAGCTGAGTAAGTGCAAGAGAACAAACGAAACTCGGTCGGCTAAAAGAAGAGTCGTTTAGGCGGGCAAGTTAAAATTGGCTGGTTCACCGATCTCTACAGAAGAAACCCACATGATTTTTTTTTCAATTACACATCATTTTCTATCGAAAAAAAATACGAGGAAACTAACGTCTTTCCCGCTCCACAGCTTCGTTCAAATCTTAACTTCCTTCACCCTACATTTCAAGAGAGGTAACGACAGAGTGGTTAGAAAAAATACGAGGAGGGTCGCAGAGTACTAATGTCTTCAGGATGTTTATGATCTTCAAAATAAATTTCAAATATTTCTTTTTTCCTGATCTTTTTAAGCTCCCATGATGAATGAATTTATAATTATGGCCGAATCGTGACATTCTTCTTGTCCTTTTTACAAAATGTATTTTTAGTAACAACATTTTTGACAAATACTCAAGGTGATTCTATGAAACTCTCACTTTCATCATTTATTATTATAATTCTTGCATTATATATTCATTGTAATTTTTAACAGCCATTAATGTCTCTAAATATACATTTTCCTCATGTTGTGCTCCCAAAATTATTTTTTGTTTGAAAACAACATATCTTTTATAAAAATTTACTTGAAGTCACAAAATCTTTTACTAAAATCCAGACAAATTTAAGATGCAATTTCATCTATTCAAATAAAAAAGTTCTTTTTCATTTCTTTTCAACATTTTTTTTCATTTTACCGAAGTATTTAATCAGTTTTCAAAAAATTGGACGGTGTATCTAGCAAATATTTCTTTTGCTCATTATTTTCTCAAAAATCAATGGAATTTTACTTGTGAGAATCAGTAACTCATTATTCAAAATTTCAATCGGTGAGTATAAACTGGATCTGTGAAAATTCAAGACTGAAATTTCGTTTGTTATTTATTGATTCCCCAGTAAAGACGACTAGAAAGTTCAGAGAAAAAGGTTTGGTTGGGACAACGAAACGATATGGTTGCTATAAAATCCGCATCAATTTAATTTTTGTTATCCTATGAACATTTTGGTAATTTTAACAAAACTTTTATTGACTAAAAAATCAATAAATAACAACTAGAATTACACGAGAAATTATAGTGGCCTTTCACTGATTAACTTATTCACTAATTAATTCAATTAATTCAAATTTAGAGTTTATATTTTGTTTTTGAATATATAATAAATATTATCTTTAACTTACTCCGATGTTCATGAATATCTGATAACAATTTTAATCCACGTATAAGACATTAGTTCATTGCACGCCAATGAATTTAATATATCTCATAAAATAAAATTACCTAAAGAGTCTTTTAACGTCCGAGAAGACAATATTAGAAAGGTAAAAAACAACAACGATATTGCTTCAACTCTTTAGGACAAAACGTTTTATGAACCAAAATCTAAACACCAAATAATAATAAGTAAATAATAACAGTAATAACCAAAACTCTATCGGACAACTGTCCGACAGAGTTGGAGCAACATTATTGTTGTCTTTTACCATCCTAATATTATAAAATTATTCTCGCTCTTAAAAGTTTGGACTCTGTTTACGAATATTTTGCTCAAATGGAAAATTAATTTTTAAATATATATGACATTTTGGTTACAAAAATAATGTTAAACAGTTTAAAAAAATACTTTTTAAATTGTTTGAGATTATTAATATAAGTTTGGCTTTAATAAGGTCAAATAAGCTAATAATCTCTGACAATTTTATTACTTAGAATCAATATGATCCTCCATACTGATTAAGGATATTTTCTGTTGAGACAGAATTTTTTGAAAATGGGGAAAGAGAAACTTTCTTCATATTGGCTTTATTGAATCTAAATCTCGATCTCAATTAAATTTTGGTTATTTTAAATATTTAACAGAACTATTGCTGACTAAACAAATATTTTTTGCTAATTCAACAAAAGTCAAACTAGTTTTTGTTGTTTCTGTTTAATTTTCGTTGATATAATAAAACTTTTGTAAACTTTTCATTAGAACAATTTTGAAGCGCTTGAAATTGAAATTTCAAAAACATTTCAAATCTTACAATTCAAAATTAGTGAGTTGGCCATTTTTGAATATGTATTTGAATCTCAAATTATTCGTTTTGGAACGTTTTCAATTTCAAATTTTTTCCTCATCATTTAAGGCTGCCCAGTTTAAACTGCTGAATTTCAAACATATTAATTTAGAAACTGGGACAACACAATTTTTTAATTGATTTTATAGCAACCAAATCGTTTTTTCCTTCCAAAACTAAATATTTTCCAGTGCATACTAGAATCAATTTTTATGGTAGAAAAATTATTTTATCAAGTTGCTTTCATAGAACTTAGTTCGTGAAGCGGGCAGCAAATGCCTTTACGAAAGGGCATTTATTTGACTCCGGTTTTGCGGGGTCAGATTTTACGGCCAAACGGTTGAATATTTTGGTCTAATTTTTTGCACACGTATTCTTAATATTGTTATCTTTTTTTTCTCAGTGCTGCTTTTTAGTAAACCTGTTTCTATTTTGTCTGAAAATTAAAAAAATGCAATTGTAGTGCGCTTCGTGTAAGGCAACCGATCAGGGTGCGTCATGTTAGCTTTTTCTCTGACCAAAGTTTGGAGCATCTTTGGTCGGAGAAAAAGCTAACATGACGCATCCTAATCGGTTGCCTTATACGAAGCGCACTACAATTGCACTTTTTTAATTTTCAAACAGAATATAGTTTTACTAAAAAATAGTTTCGAGAGAAAAAAGATAAAAATATTAAGAATACGTATGCAGACAATTAGACCAAAATAATCAAACGTTTGACCGTAAAATCTGACCCCGTAAAACCAGAGTCAAATAAATGCCCTAACGATTTCGTAGGGACGGGCACGATTTTTCCTCTTTTTTGGAAAATTTTCAATCCCGCATGTTGGTTTTGAATTAAATCTGTGAATAATTTTTTTACTGTTCACCCAAGAACTTTATAAACAAATTGTTTTGCTTTTACGTTAAACTTACGATCCCGTATGCTGGTTTTGAGCGAAATTTGAATCAAATTTGAGCAATGCTAGGTTCAAAGGCTTAAATGTTTATGTTTTTGTATAGCTATACCTTGATGAGTATTTTCACCAGGATTCGCATTATTTTTTCTCGCACTAGACACGTGAAACACATCTTCATGCAAAAAAATGAAGTGGGTAGGCCTCATATTTTCGGTATTAGGCGTGCTAACAGGGGCATTTTGGGCGAGATTTTGGGTCAAAAGGCCTCAATTTTTACGTCTTTCCATATCAACCTCCTCAAGAGTATTTTATTAAGGTCAGCATTACTTTTCCTCGCGTTAGACACGCGAAACACATCTTCATGCAAAAGGTGCGATTGGTAGATCTAATAGTTTTTGCGTCAAACATGGTACGGACGGACAGTCATTTTATCGACTACATGAGAGTTTCCTACAGAACCCTAAAAAGCATTACATTCTGTGAAAAGTAATCATTTCTTTTCAAAAATTCAAAAAAATCTGAATTACGGTTCAAGATTTACATATAATTTCTTGAAATTGGAAATCCAGTTCATTGCACATATTTTCTTTCTTTTTAAAACTCAAATTCTTACTTTTCACAGACTGTAATCTTTTTTATAAAAGCTGCTTACAAACGCATTTATCTAGATTAATATTGAAATTTTTTTTTGCAAATTTCTTCTTGAGTGTTAAAACTTTGTAACAAAATCTTCGTTGAATTATACTACGAAAATTGAAAATAAAATGAGTCTTGACCGAATCTGTGGAGATGCATATTTTTCCGCAGGTTAATAAAAAAAATTTTAAAGCTGCTATAAAATAAAACTATTTTTGATGACTGTTTCTCTGATTCAGAAAAATATTTCTGCTCTTATTGTATTCAGATATTCAAACTTTAATATTGTTTTTAACTATTAACAATTATTACTGATAATTAATCATACACACAGTAAACTCTAAGGTATCAAGTGCTACAGCAGGAAACATAAGGTGCTATAAGGTGCTATAAGGTGAATTGACATTTGATTCTTGATACCAACTTTAACCGAATGGTTCTTGAAGTTAGATGATACTTATCGCATATTGCTTTATGACGCCATACAAGTATTTTTTATAACAAAAAAATCTCGATACAAAAATAGCTTCAAAATTTTTGAAATTTTTTATATCATGCAATAATTATTTAATAACAACCAGTAATGAACCGGCGAGTGAAATAAATAATGTTCTAACAACTTCTTCTGATAAAAAGATTTTTCCAAATGCACTCAATTCTGGACTGAAGTCACCCTGATTTATGTCCTTCCTTGAATGTCTGCCGGCTCGCATTCGTCGATACGGGGTCCGAGGGGCCAAGAGAGAGGCGCGCGAGCTCAGCGGAGTTACGCAGTTCCCCGACTGTTTACATCATAGAAATTCTTGGAACCGAGTCACGGCCATCGAGACCATACCCGATACTGGACATAAATCCAGAATTGAGTATGCACAAAAACTTCTGTAGATTACATAGTTCTTCTTTTGGAACATAATTTTATAATAGTTTGTTACTTAGTTATTAAACAAAAAGTAGCGTATCATACTCAAAATTCAAAAATTGAAAAAATAAAAAAAATTGATTTTTGAAAACACGCTCTCATGATTTTTGTAATTTCATATAAAAAAATATCCAAACATCATCCGACGAAAACATAATGCAAAAAAAAGTTCAGTAATGTTATTTTTTAAACCTTTAACACTAAAAGAATATAGTAATCTTTGTAGATTCGACAGTTATAATTATACAACATTTTTTGTAGGATCCTGTTTACAATATTTTTCATGCCTCACAATCCCTGAGTAATAAAAATTTTTTATTAACAAAATTCTTTTTTTTTGATAATTAAATTTGAAAATTAAAAAAAAGCGCTGACACGATTATTTAATTTTTCGTGCAAAACATGAGCATATTATGTCAGAATAATATTCCCCAAAAAAGTTGTAGTAATATCTTTTTTAGGTTAAAGTTGGTTGAGGCTCACCGTGCTGAGTATCAGTCTGCTGTAAATTACTTTGATCCAACTTCAAGATGAAAGTAAAACCCCAGGATTTTTGTGTAATTATAGAATGTATGAATTATAAATAGGGCTCAATTTTTTTTTATTTTGAACAGTGGTGCAGTATGGTGACGGTCGCATAAATTATTTCTCATCTCTTGCTTACCTTCCATCTGTTGCATTGGTGAAGGAACCGGCGGCAGCTGCTGATGATGATGTGTGGCCCATTGCTGATAGCAGCAATCCACTGACACCTCGTTTCGTTGATCATGTTGTTGCTGCTGCATCCTATCGATCGTGAGTCCTCGAGATTGAAGAGGATTCACAAAAAATCGATCATCGAGAGCACACGTCATACCATCTGCCTTTGGATGAATCATGAATCTCTTATTGAAAAAAAAAACTGTATCACTCTTCAATAAATTATCCTACACTTTCTTGGCTCTTCCTAGTTCCAAATAAGGCGATTGGATACCAATATTCAGTAACAGTGACCACCTAAATATAACATCTTTTTCACTTTGGTAACAATTAATTTCCTCATCACATTTGTAATTCAATTCCCGCCAACACCTTATTTTTTAAAATTATTCTTAATCAGTTCCGATCATAAGACATCAAATGCCACAAATCTTTATGGATACGTAGCTGATTGAGTTTGTAAATCACCTTCACACACTACTATCCAAAATCACAGAGTTCGAATCAAGATGATCCAACAAGTAGAGTGGATCAAGATTTTTGAAGTCCAAATTTGTGGGTAGTCAAGATTATAGATCACTCTCACAATACACTATCAAAAACATCCCATCCCAGGCCAACCTTTTGGATGAACACTAAAAGATTATAAAAATCGTCGGGTTCATTCAGTTTTGTAATGATTGTCCTACAACACCAATATCATCAAGGTTTAAGATTCCTGTAGTTTATCAGACAACAATAAAAAAATTGTCAACTGAAGTACCCAGAAATTTCAATTTGTGGACCCTCAGTGAAAAATCACTGAAGACCAGCTTCTTTTTCTTCTTCTTCTTCACAGGTCTCACATCCCTCGTTCTTGGTTCATAAAAGAAGTAGGCAGACCAATTTTTGTCACCTAATATCGAGAATCTCTATTTTCTTCAGCAAACCGACGGGTGATCTTGACCAAATATCTGAGGTTTCTGGACATCGTCGAGGTCGTGTAGATTGTCAACAGGAGGCTCGTCTTCAGTCTTCACCTAAGCGTCGTGATGCTGACAGGGTTCGAAGTAATCAAGAAGAGAAATAAAGAGTTCAACGAAAAGTAGAAGAGTACGTACAGAACAGACGTGCTCCACGCGAGAGACTGCCAGATCTTATCATCGGGCCATCATTCTCTCTCCTTCAGTCCCTCAGAATTTTTCGTCCCTCTCCCAAATCGGCCGAGTCCCTCTTTTCCTTAAGACTCTAAGTGTGTCTTTTTCCTTCTGGGGGCTTCAGTATTTCTGTCTCGTGTTCTGGATCCGAAGTGTGCCTCTGCTTCTTCCTCCTTCTTCCCTTTTTCTCCTCTTTCTCCTGTTGCCCCACTACCTCTTTTGCCACGCTTCCTCCCTTTTTCGACTGTTCATCCGTTTTTTTCTCTTCCGTCCTTTTCCTCTGTTGCGAAGAGAGCTTTCAAGATGTGAGATTCTCAAGCATCTCTCTCTTTCTTAGTTTCTTTGCCCTCCACCTCGACGCGTGCGGAAATTTGTGAGGAATTCGGCTCATTCGGACTGAGAGTGGAGGGATAAGTTGGCGTTGTTGGTTAGGCCGTTAGGGAGTTAGAGTGTGTCAAAGGAGGAGTTTCTCAGAGACCCTCCTACGATCGACACCCACACCCGGATCTGGATGCTGGATAGACCCCAGACTGATACACAAAGATCTGGGTTCTCTGGGCTTCGAAGGCGGAGCTTAGAGGAAGAGAATTTTGATTAAATACATATATAACTATTTTACTACGAAGTGAGATTTATTCTCGTTAAACCCGGTAAGAAGATGCACATTGAAATTAATTAAAATGAAATATGGTCAAATTCACAACGCTTTGAATCCAAACCAATGTCGTTTTCTGCCGTTGATGTCTATTGCGGAATTATTCATTGGCATTGCTTTGAATTCACTTGAGTTAACCGGAACTGGTTTTGATTCAAAATAATTTTCATAAATTTATACTCCATAGAAAGAATTAAATTGAATTCAACATTCGAGGTTTAGAAAAAAATTGCAATTTTTCATAATTAAAAAAAAGTTTAACCCGCAAAAGCAATAAGTATGGCAATAAAATGATGGTAGGCATCATTGAAAATAATTTTACACTAATTTTATTCAGAATAATACCCCTAAAAGTAAAAAACCACACTCTATAGGGGGTTGAAAATTTATAATGTGCTTTTTCATATACCTTAGATATTTTCGTCCTTGAATGATTAAAAATGACCTTTTAAAAGTTAAAATGTGTGCCGGTGATTGAAAACTACCCTCAAACTTTCTTAAACCACCTTTTTTTTCGGCTTCTTTTATAGTTGTTCACATAATTTCTCATGAGAAAAGTCCTAGGATGACTTCAGAAATATTAGTTAAATATTTCATAGTATTTTTATTAATTTAAAGACAATTTGACTTCCGTTTTTGGGCAGTAATGTCACCTCATGCAAATTGGGGTACTAACCTTAGAAAGAAGTAACTACCCCCTAAAGAATAGAAAGTTATATGCGGTTTCTTTTTAATTTTTAGACCCAACTTTTAACATGCTTAGGCTTTTAAACATATCATCTCAACTTAGAATTAGAAAACGCGTTATTAAACAGAATTACCTCTGAAAATTGAACAAGCACCCCTTAAAGAGTCTTGAATTTCTGTTTAATAAAGCATTTTCTAAATCTAAGTTGTGATGCAGATTTATTCAAAAACTTAAGTATTTTAGGAGTTGCGTCTAAATATAAAAAAACAAGATATAACTTTCTATTTTTTACAAAGAGTAATTATTTCCTTCTAAGGGTAGTGCCCTAGTTTACATGAGGTGATATTATTTTTTTATATGTCCCAGTCCCACTTTCTGTCATCCTAGTAAACAGTTATTACGCACTTTTCGCAAAAAGACGGTATTTTACCTTTTTTTATTAAGCGTGGTTTGAAGGCCCAAAAACGGAACTCAAATTGTCTCAAATTATTTTTAAAGAACTATTTAATATTTAAGTAATATTTCGGAAGTCATCCTAGGACTTTTCTTCGGAGAAATTATGTGAAGAACTGCGAAAGAAGCAAAATAGGGATAATTTTTAAAAGTTTAATGGTAGTTTTCTATCACTGGCACATGTTGTAATTATTACTAAATCATTTTTAATCATTAAAAGTCGAAAATATCTGAAGTAGGTATATAAAAAAACCACATTGTAAATTTTCGACCCCACTTAGACGATGGGTTTTCACTTTTATGGGTAGTATTCTGAATAGAATTATAGGGTAAAATTATTTTGAGTGGTACCTAACATCATTTTATTGCCGTACTTATTGCTTTTATGTAAGTCATTTGTCATTTTTGCATAAAAAAAATCTTCCTGTTGGTGCATAAATTATGGCGAATTTTTTATATGTACAGTTTTTGCTAGTGAACAATAATAAAAAATTAGAAATTAAAAAAAAAATGAAAAAATGTTTTGTCTGATTTATAATTTTTTTTAAATCTCAAACCTGAAACTTCTTCAGATTGAACCAAAAAAACATGTTATCATTTTGCTTTCCTGAAAATTTTTTTTTTCTAATGAAGGAATTTTGGGATTTAAATTTTTTTCGCCATATTGGAGTGTTTTAAACACCACAAAAAACAATTTTTTCATAAAAGCAAAATAATAACATGTTTCTTTGGTACAAGCTGAAGAAATTTCAGATTCGACGTATGGCCAACCCTGGCTAAGCCGCTGGTTTCAGGTCAAAATGAATTGAGACGTTAACGGCGGAGAACGACATTGTTTTGGATTCAAAGCGTTGTAAATTTGGCCAAATTTTAATTTATGTCAATTAATTTCAATGCGCGCACCTTCTTTACCGGGAAGTGACTAAATATCAGTTATAAAGTTTCTAGACGTATCATAACATTTCATATTTTGTCAATAGTATAAAGTATAACGAAAGTCTCTTGTTTAATTGGTTAAACAAAATAAGCAGGGCTCAGACGAAATTTGATGAGGGTAAAAAATTTGACGCATATTTCACAGTTCTATAACCCCACTGAATTTGTCCAATCACCTAAACAAGAGATTTTCGTTAAATTGTTTCGCTATACAAGCGAATTGGTCACTTTGGACAGGCTAACTTTTATTTCGACTCGGTAACTCTGAGAGTAAGGTTTTGGAACATGCATGTTCCAAAACAGTAATAGTTCTGGGATTAAAGGTACAAAAACTCAATTTTTGAAAATAGGATAACTTCACGCTTCCGCTTACTTTTGAATAAGTGAATTTTTTAGAATTCTAAGTAGAATTAGCATAAAAAACAGCACTTCGAAGATATAAGGTAAACGTCCCAGTAATCGTGACCTTAGTCCCAGTAATCGTGACGCCAATTTTCTTGCTTTTTGTCTCATTTC
>JAUMHM010000031.1:11161405-11173228 GCA_032362435.1 Melikaiella ostensackeni
AAAAAAATTGAAGATCGAACAGACGTAGCCCGCGAAATTTGAAAAGTCACCTTATTTTTTGATCACACCTCGTACATTGTTTTATCATAGCAAGTATGTATAAAACTTTCCATTTACCACCAGGATTATGGAAAACATCTAACATGAAACGAAGAATACAAACCATGGTCCTTATTTTCTGGAAAAAAAGGAAAAACACTGTATCATTCATTATTAAGAAAAATGAACAATTTTCAATCTGAAATAACGAAAGCTAAATCTTAACTTGAAATTCACACGAAAAATTATGAAACCATTGTTTCTTTTGCGTATATAGGGAAGACTATTTGTAAAATCGTAGGAGCCAATAGATCTCAAAATGTTTTTACTCTTAGTTTTCCAATATTAAGGCCAATACTTCATGATAGGATAGGATTGGATAGGATATGATAAGATATATAAAAAGGCTACGAAAACATTTTTTGCAGGCGCATGATGCCTATTGTTACTACTTTTTGAATAATTTCAAACGTTGTAAAGCATAACAAAGAAGCTAATGGTCCGATCGTAGAATTGTCGAGTCTTCATCCAGATAAGAAATAATCTTGGAAACCCACGTCTTCCAACATCTGTTACTGTGTTTAAATTTTTCTTCTGGAATTCTGAATATTTTTTGTTTGATAACACTTAGATTAAATACGCGTGATAAAAAGCTATGAAAAATTCGATATTGTCTTTTCTTCATAGACACGTACGGATTGTGAACTCCAATCCTAAGATTTTCTGCTCTCATTTTATTGAAACGGTCATGTTTGATAGTTATCGTGCATATCCTATAATAGCCACTAGAAGCTATTAAAACCTGACCTAACTCGAGAGGTTTTTCTCTGATCTTTTGAGGGTCAGTAGCCTCTATATGTATAAGCAATTGATCTACAGAGATAGTAAATTCACACTAAGTGAAGAAAAAATGTACATGATTTCCTTCTGAATATATGTTAAATTTTCTGCGCAACTATTTATTTGGAATGTAATTCTACCTTGGGAGTTTGAGCATACTCTAGTGGTAACAGATATGATTTTCTATTGATGGGTATGCGTTTGTGGTCAGCCTTAGTTATTTCTACTTAAGGTTTGATGGCCAGAGGCCTGCCACGTTCATGTGATTGTGTAGTGCGTTTTGGAAGTTCTAGTTCTTTCTAAATTTCAATAGATGGATGACATTGAGTGGAAAAAACTGAGAGTGACTTATAGTCTGTTGGATTTTCTGGTCGAGGTGCAAAAGTTACTATTTTCGTTCTCTAAATTCAGACGTTACTGCAATCCAAAATGAAACTTCAACCTTTTCTTGATGGAGATATTCTTCTCCTAGATTTCCATCTCTATCCATAGAAAAATCTAACGATACCTTTAAAGAATATTGTTCTATTATATTTATGTCAGCTCCAATGTCTAATAAAAATGAAGCTTTTGTACTATTGAATATTTTGAACAAAAGTAAAACAAAAGTTTCAGTCAATTAAGTAAAATTTTTAGTCAATCTCTCATTCCGAAAGCAGACTCAAATCAAAATAGCAGTGGGCCCTAAGTATCTAAGAAAGATGTAGTTATAGTATTCGTGGAGTAGAATGAGGCAACTAACTCTTGAGGTAAGAGCCTCGTTCCTACTCCCTTAAAGAGTTTATTTTAAACTTGAAGAATTTATGTTTTACTCAAAAGTGTTCAGCCCAATAAATGGCTCTGTCTAATGTAACGTTGTATTCCATAAGACTAACCGGTCAAAGTATAGCGTAAGGTTTCCCTTTACGGAACTTCCTGTGATATTAGCCTTGCGGATGAGCTAGAAATGGACCAGTTTTACGGAAATTCCGCAATAGTATAAAGTTCGTTAATGAATTGATTGTATTATTTTCCATTTCGAAGTCAACCTCAATGAACGTGGAATTTATATGTAGAGCATTCCCGATAAGTCGAAGATGTTTCTAATGAAGGTCGAGTACCGCACCGAAATCTGCGTGCGAAAACCATTATTTCATTTGTCTTTGACTAAAACACCTTCAGTGAAAAAAAATGTTCTTTACAAGTCTTACCAAAAATTCCATATGACTATAAAAAAACATCAAAATTGCTTACGAAACGAAAATTTTTTGGATCTGGGAAAACATTATTTCACTTGATGATACACCATAATCACCTTTATGAATATTTGAATTTTTCCTTCTTAATTGAAATGTATTTTCGAGTTCTGAAAGATATTTGAAACGGATAATTAAGGAAAAAATCACGATTTGGTATCAATTTTTATTATCTTCGAAACATAGATTTTCGAATGAAAATTATATTCTACGTAACTATACTGGTTACCACAAATATATTGAAATAAAAGTTTTTCGAAATTATTTGCTATATTGAAATCAACAAATTCGTACAGGGACTAAGTCGATCAAGAAATGGTGACGCAGCATTGAAATACCTGTATATGGAAAGGATCACTGTTCTCAAAGTTTCAAACTTCAAAAAACTTCCGCTAATTGATGATATCATTTGAAGGATCGGAAAAAGATTATAGAGTCTTGTTTTGACATGTAGAAAAACATTTCTGATATTCATAGTAAAAAATGAAGGAAAAATTGTTGGGTTCACCCTTGTACATATTCTGGGAAACAGCATTCGCTGATGGGACTCAAACTTGGGCAAAGTGTAGCCCTACAATATATTACTTTGAAGGAAAACATTTTTGCGACAGGATATATTTGTAGTTCATTAAACTGTTTCTCCAACAGTGAAGTCGTAGAAATACTTCAGATTCATCAAATTATAAGACAAGATTTTATGAAAAAAGTAAGTTACCTTGTCATTGAAAAATCAGTAATTCATTGTAAGGCATGATAGAATTTTATCCTAAAATGAAAGAAAATAACAAGATACGTACCAGTAAGATTTTACATACCATACTCTTCATTACTAAGAAAAAGAGGGAAATTAAAGGGGAACGCAAAATGATGAATTGCAAAGTCAATATGCAATCGTTTATTCATTACAGAAACATTATTAAATTCGACTAAACAAAGAACATGATAATCTTCTCACGAAACCAAAAGTGGCGAAGAATACACTTCCATACCTAGAAAAAGTAATCATTAAGCAATCACAAGGAATCATCGACAAAGAATTCACAAAAATTGTGAAGCATTTGATATAGGCATTTCTATTTTGATCACAACTAATGTAAACGAAAATTACAAAACAGGACATATTCTGGGCCTAAGTTGAAAAAGACCTGACGCGGGAGTTGTTTCTTCTTTCAAGCAGTATATTTTAACAGCGAAAATGACACAAAAGCGAGGATATGTTTTGATTAAACAAAAACATATTTTTTCCGAAATTTTCAAAATATGTCACCATACTTGCCCGTACTGCCAATTTATATTATTAAATCGCATTATTTAGATATCTCGGCCACACGCTGGTTTTCTCGCCCAAAATTCTTGAAGAACCGATGACTTAGAGTATCGTATTTTAATATTGGTACAATCCCGTTGGCAATATCGCGATGTGGGTATACTTTAACTCTTCCAAACTTATTATCAAGATCTACTCTAGGTGCCATGAATCGAAACAAATATCCAGCTATTACTTATACGATGACGTAATTATTCTCTACTCCTACTACACAAAGGCCATTATATGTGCGAAGAGATTGCTATTTGCAAAATTACATTCGAAATTATTGACAATAAGTTGAATGAGAAGAGAATGAACTGAGTCCAGATTGATGGACCATCCTAATTTTGCAAAAGGGAGGCATACGTCTAGGAAATTGATTATTGTATTATGTAATAAATTGAGTTTGCGAACCGTAGATTCTATTCTGCAGAAAATTGCACATTGAAGAAACAAAATGAATATAGGTCAGTCTCCGTATCCGATTCCGTATGTGTTGCCAAATATGACCGGATTTTTTCGAATCGAGCTGCCGCGCGTCGAATGTCGAAAAATCCAATATTTGATTCACGTGAAAATCGCTTTAAAATTTAATTATTCTGCACAACTCCAATGTCTACAGAACAAGTCTAATTTCTGCAATAATTTAATGAATTCCACATTTTACTTCACGTAGCAAAAGGTATTTGATGCATTAAAGAAAAAAAATAAATATACAACCCGGCAAGCGTCTTAAATCAAATGGCATTTGTTTCAGTTTCTTCAGCTTTTTCTGTATCCGTTTCCCCTCTCGGTTCAGTATCCGCTTTCTAATATCCGTGTCTGTCTCTGTGTAGTGCAAACGGAACGATCAAATGGCCAAATAATATAATTATAGTCAAGCAGCAATAAACAATTTTTAAATTAGTTTACTCAATTACATGAAAAATCTTTCAATAATGAGCCTCCGGATAGTATAACACAAGGTTTTCTTGATTATATTAAAAATATTTCAATAGGTGTAGACACTAAACTATCGTTGTGCAAACAGCTCGAAACTTGAAGTTTACGAGATGCGGTACTAGGGCTCGTATTCGGTTCTCTGAACACAGATTTGGAGTGAAAATTCAAAAATTCGTAATTTTCCACCGAAAATCTTTTGAGAAGACGAAACATTCGAATGCTGTTGTAGTTGTCGGCAACGACGTCGATATGTTTATTGTATTGATTGCACTTTCTACCGAATTAGAACGATTGTACTTTCATAAAATTCCTGCTGAAAAAAAAGACAACCTATTGTACGTCACATCCGAATACTCCAAACGTAGATCGTTTATCCTATTCGCTCACGCATTTGCTGGGTGTGATTCTACGAGCGCTATTTTTATAAAAGGAAAGCGGTCTATAATAATGAAACTCTCAGAAAAAGATAAAGAAATAAGATCTCTGTCAAAGATTTCTTGTCAACAAACTTGTACTGCGAATCACTCAGGAAAATGCGCAGAAAACTTAATTTTGAGTTTGTATGAAGCAGATAAAAATGTTAAATCTCTGAGTAGATTGCGGCCTAAGTTATTCGCGTTTCCGGTCGCTATAATGAAAAAAGAATTGTCACTGGCTGTGCTACCGCCCACTTTTCCTGCTCTACTACAACACGCCAAACGCGTTCATTTCTGTGTTCAACAATGGCTCAGGCAAGTCCTCAATCCTGAGGATTGAGGTTGGCAAAGGACTCAGTTGATCCTGCTTCCGTACATGATCGCAGCGGATCCGGCACCGAAGTACCTCCCTGAAATGCTTATTTATTTTTCTTCTCGTTCAACACCTGTTTCATGAATAATCAAAAAATCTGTTCATGATTATAGATTTTCTGCGGTTGCCAAACCAACTGCAGCACTTCGAGATGCAGCTGCCGCAAAGCTGGTGTCCCATGCAATGCTGCTTGCAAAATTTGCAATGGAGAGATATGCGTCAACTCAGGTCCAAAAACTACAACTTTCCAAGTCGAGGAAGACGTAGAAATGACAGAATATCAATAAAATATACAAAACGAAAAATTTGGGATAGGAGAGATGAAAAGGAATTAAAAATCGATTTTGATTGTTTTCAACCCCTTAAACTCATAAGATGCGATTTATTGTCAAAGACAACGTAAGCATAATAAACCACATCGCATACTTGATGTGTGGATCTATAAGTGACGAGCATAAACTTATTAATCAATAAACATGCATTTCTTGTGTTAAGTAAACTATTCACTGTTACGTTGAAAGCTTATTCAAAATTTTTTGAATAACTGCTGTGAAAGTATCAACTTCTGTCACTGTAATAGAATGTCAGAAATTTTTTATTTTTCCAAAAGAGGATATTTGTGTTTTTCATGCAGGAGTATATATCTTCAAATGTATATCGATTATTTACAATTGTCCTAAGAATATTCCATTTTTATTTATTGTTAATAGATCATTTATAATCTAGAATTAAGAAACGGAACCTACTATCAAATGGCGAAAATGTATCATGTGATTAATTCTTCCGTAAACTGTATAGACAAAAAATCTAAAAACATCTTCTGTTCGTACAGAAAGGTTTATAAGAATTGTTTTCCTGAATTTGATATAAGATCCCTGGAAAACGAAAAAATCACAGTCAATACTCCATTAGCTATGACAACTTGTGTAAAGCTTCACGAGAAGTTCGTCAAAAAGTTGTGAAGAACATAAGTAAAGTTAGTTAGAATTTCGATGAACTTTTGTGCGAAGTCGAAATGTCCGCTTTTGAACGTGGAAACAATTTCGTGAACACGTGCATAGAAGTATTGTATCAATGTTAAGAAATATTTATTTCAGGCCTAACAGAATTTCAACTTGGATTTTTAGAAACTATTGTTGAAATGTATCTAAATCTTTCAAAACTCGCGGTAAGTTCAAGTCGATGAACCCAAAAAGATTTGCTGATAGTTTCAGTGATTATTTTTACAAAAATTTACATCAACATTTATGTAAGAGGATTAATATATTTAAAAATATTTGAAAAACTAGCCTGAATTGCGATGGATTTCCGTTTTCCAATCCAAAATAAATTAACTGAAAGTATCAGTAGAACTGCATATAAAACTTGCACAAATATTTTTCAATATATAATGTTCTCAATGTATAATATTTTCACATAAGTGTTGATGCAAATTTTACATAAACCTAACTGAAACTTTTAGTGACTTCTTTCTAAGCTCATGAGCCGCAGTTTACCGCGCAGCTGAAGAACATTTTCCGAAGATTTTGACAAAAGTTTTCGAAATTTTGAATGAGAAAATTTGTCATGTGTGTTCTCATGATATAACCCCACTCCTCACCGCTAATTTTCACTTCATTTGTAACTACAATATGCATTTAAACGAAATTCTGCATTCGACATTTCTTATGCAGAATTTTATTCTCTACAGCTTTTGCTGTAAGTTTTCTGGCGTACCTTTAGCCGTTATTGAGAAAAATCAAATTTTTTTATCTTTTTGGTCATTTTTGAAAAACCCCGGTGTCGGTGAGATCTCAAATTGAGTGGGTCGATTGCAAGGGTCTAACGGGCTTTATGCAAAAATTTACCCTTGCGTGTCATTTTCATCAGAAAGAGCTTATTCGACTGGACTTTTGGGATGTTTTTCTTTGATTTTTTTAGGGTCAATAGACCCTATATCTATGAGCAATTGTCCTACAGGGATAGTAAATTTACACTCAGTGGAAAAAATGTACATAATCTTCTTCTGAATTTGTTAAATTTTCTGTGCAACTATTGATTTTGGAATGTGAATTTATTTTTTAAATGTGAGTATACTTGACTGTTAACGGATGTGGTTTCCCACTGATGGGTATAAGTGTGAGATCAGCCTTAGTTATTTCTACTCCAGGTTTGATGGCCAGATGCTTTCTACGCTCATGTGGTTATGTAGGGCGTTTTGAACGTTCTAATTCTTTGAAAATTTTGATAGATGGTTGACATAGAATTGAAGAAACTGAGAGTGATTACTAGTCTGATGGATATTCTGGTCGAGGTGCAAAAGTTACTCTTTTTTGTTTTCTCAATTTAGGCGTTACAGCAATCGAAAACAAAATTTTAACCTTTTCTTGTCGGAGATATTCTCCTCCTAGAATTTCATCTCTATTCATAGCAAAATCCGACGATACGTTTAGAGGATATAGTTCTATTATATTTATGTTACATGTCATGCCATCAACATGATTAAATTCAACTAAACAAAGGTCAAAATAATTTTCTCACAAAACCAAAAAAAGACAGTTGCATATCTAGGAAACGTGAACATACAGCATTCACAAGGAATCATCGGCAAAGCGTTTACAAAATTTTTAGAGCATTTAGTATAGGTGTTCCTATTTTGATAACAACAAATGTAAAAAAAATATTTAAAAACTGGATAAATTCTATGCCAAAGTTTGGAAAGACCTAAGACAGAAGTGGATTCTTCTTTCAAACAGTATATTTTTTCAAACAAAATTGACATAAATAGCGTATACATATTTCGATTAAACACATCTTTCGGCCACATGCTGGTTTCCTCGCCTAATTCCCTTGAAGAACCGATGATTCAGAGTATATCGTTTTTTAATACTATATTGGTACAATCGCGTCGGCAATATCGCTACGTATGTGTACTTCAATTTTTCTGAACTTATTATCAAGATCCGCTCTAGGAGTCACGAATGGAAACAAACATCCAGATATTACTAATCCGATGACGTATTTATCTTCTATACCTACAACGCATAGGCCATTATCTATGTCTACTAAAGTACACATTAGAAGTAAACAACTGACAAATCAGATTTCGGCTTCAAGCATAATCAATTTGAAAAAGTCATGAACTACCTCTATTGGGCGTGTGGCCATGTTAGGGCCACCATCAGAAAACTCGGATTTTCACCTGACCACAAAATATTAAATTTTGGAAAAAATTTCCTGTTGCTCCTAGAAGGTGGAGCATTTCGTTTCATCCTAAAAAATAACCATTTGGAAGCCAGAAAAAGTCCCTTCTAAATGAAAAATGAAACTCCAAAGAAGCTGGAGCCATTTGTAGGCCACCATCGAAATGGATGAATAGCTTTATATAAAAAAATTCTCGATTTTGAGTTCATGTGTTTTTTCATTTTTTCAGCTTCCTCACTTTTTCAGGTGTTTTTCTTTTGGCATTCAGAAGTTCCGAGTTATTCGAAATAATTCTTAAAGCTAGCTAAAAAAAATATAATTTTGAAAACTGCAAAAATACTATGTGGAAACCACATTCTCTTTTCGTTTTTGATTCTTTCGATTTGTGCATTCTTTTGAGTATATTTTTTTAGGTGGAAAATCCCCAAAGGTATCAAATATTTTTTAACCTCAGTTAGATGAGTTCACATACATTTTTCAATGCAAAACTCTGGGTTTCACAAATTTACTGCATCAACATTCTTCATTTTCTAGAATCTAGACATATCAAATTTTTTTGTATCAAATCTTCATTAGCAGAAGGTCTTCAAATATATCCGAAAAAAATTTTGTGTGATTTTTGAAGTATTCTCCAGAAATGTTTGTTAACACGGTCCTCTCATAAACAGGAAACCCTTTTCAAGATTTTATTTATACACATTTTGTAAACATTATTAACCTTATTCTTCGAAAAACAAGTAGAGGACTAGTAGAGGTAGTAGCTGATTCTCCCAAATTGATTACGTTTGATGTCGATATCTGATTGACAGCAATGTGTTATTTGTAATTTTGAGAATTTTCCAACATTACAAATCTTAATTTAACTATGAATTTATAAAAATATACTTGTTTTGCATCAAGAGCAAATTCGGCCTCCGTATTTTTGTATTCTTTTTTATAGATTCAAGACTTATTTGGCTACGCTTTCCTTTTTTTCTCGTAAATCTTGAAGGTCTCCACCACCTTATTTTGCATCATCGACTGGGGTGTGTCGTCACCTCCATCCTGGCGAGGCTTCTTCTGTCTTGGGACCTTCAGTGCACTCATCTGCTGGCTTTCCTTCCTGGAATCTCGTATCTTCTCTCTCTTTGGCCATCTGAGATCCACGACATGTCTTTGGTGAAGATGGATCAAGGAGATTACCAGCTCAAGTATGGACAAACTAGGTAATTTCACCACTTTGCGCATTTTATTTTATTCCTGGCTGTTTATGCCGTATCTCTCATCTCTTGTTTTGGGAGTCATAAAGTCTAAAATTATATCTGCCCTTCGGAGCACGGAACTCTGTTCTCTAATTCACGCATGGGAGTGCATTTGGCCATCCTTACTGGCCTCGACTTCCCAAAGACCTCACCGCTCCTCGAGAACAAGGAAAGATTTTCGGTTGATGACTTGGTTTAGCGAGGCAGAAGAAGACGCAACGAAGCGAAGAAAAGGCGATAGGGCTGATCAATAAATTGCGACCCCACTTGAGGATCTCTTCCTTGACCGTAGCCATTAAAATTAGTCCTCTGCGCAGGACACTTATCACCTCTCCCATCTCTCTGATGAACTGATGTGATAGGGTAGGATCTTGATCCTTTTTTATGGTTTAGCTAAGATATTGATTTCATTTATTATTGTTATCTTTATCTTCTCCTCTGATTTACTTCTTGGCAAAATCATACCATTTATATAACAATTGTGCTTTGTATTTCTTGTATCATGAGCCTGTAAATTATTTCTGACGAAGTGCCGAAGCCTAAAATCATGTGCCATAGTCATTTATTCGAATTACCCCAGGAATTTGAAATAACGTTGTCCTCCCGGATAATGTTGTTGAGATTAACTACCCCTTCCCTTCCGATGATTGAGCCCCTCATATATTTTTTTACTTTGAAATGTTTCAAATTGTTACCCGTTTTAAGAAGTTACCATAAAGTTGTATAATTGGAGATCACTCCTCTCCCCCCTACACGTATTGAGTCTTGCTTAAGAATATAATCTGGGAAGTAAGCCCCCTTTGAAATTACATTGTTTTCGGACCTTCCCTTAATTCTTTGGAGTTTGTACGTATAAAAAATGTCATGGAATGTGAGAATTATTGAAAATTATTTTGTAATGCTGATAAGAATTCATCATTAAAACTATGGTTTATATTATAATAACTGTATAACGGAGTCCCTGGAATATGATAAATTAACTTTAATCTCATTTTGAAATCGAGTTTTACCAATTAATTGAAATCCGACTCCACTAACAGTATTCATCCTCATTTAAAGGCTGAGCTTACTATTCCGCTCGAGTTCTAGTTACTGCCCCATTATTTCTCTACTTTACTTAATTTTTGTTTATTCGCATCACTTTTCTCTGTCTTCCTATCGATTATTGTCCATGTAGGTTATTTGGGAATTTCACAGAGTGGGAATTGTGCGGTTTGAAACTAAGAGTTTGATATTTCTGACCTGTGAAGAAACATGTTTTGTGCTAGTTTGTTGTATGGTACAAACTTCAAGCTACCTTGCTATTCGAAGCATATATCGAAATTCCGAGAATTTTTTTTAGATCTGTCCCAAGAAAGGACTGGCGCCCAACTTGAAGTGGATTTTGAGTTTTTTTAACAAAAAAAGTGAGTAATTATGATGAAATAGGGCAGGTTGTGCGCAGCTGAAAGGACCCCTAAATCCCATGAAAGAAAAAAAGAAGCTTCATAATTTGGCGCCTAACGTGGGGCCCGCGAAGATGAAATGGTTCTCATAATTGGCAAAGTTTTGATACTTGATTTAAAATTATTTCGTTCTCATACTTGAGCAATTGATAAGTTCAGAATCTGTTGTTCTGAAGATAGTAGGCAACGAATTTCATGGCTGGCACTCCGGACTGATTACCTGTACACCTGTGTCCATATTTTTCTCTATTCGACCTCAATAAAGAAGGACTCCTCGCAGAGAGAGGGGTAAGCGTCGCTTTGCAGACCGAAACAGACTCTTCTTATTTCGAAGCGATAAAAAGCCTTATCAATTTGGAAGAGATGCCAAGTCATTCTTCCGTAAGCTTTGAAAATGAACAGAACGAATGCGGTAGACCATGACATAATAATACCCCTCGTATTCATAATATGAATAAAGACGAGGAGACACATCGTGTAACGCGGGTTAGAATCAGTCGTGAGGAAGAAACACGTGTTGTTGATCATCATCTCGAACCCGATGAATTATGTTCAGGTTAGCCGAACGTTAGATATGTCCCCGAGCCGGAAATGAATCATGATAAGTATGCGCGTAGCTCGCGCAGTACTCAGCATTTTCCTGATCCATGCAGCGATTGAGACCCCAACCCCTTCGAGAACAATTCCTACCCACGCGGATCAAGTACCCTGAATCCCTCTCGCCGCTCACGGGTAGCATTTGAGGACGGCTATCCCCTCATTCTGACACTCGTCAATCCTGACGTAGAGCCCGTGGGGGG
>JAUMHM010000031.1:11173238-11183912 GCA_032362435.1 Melikaiella ostensackeni
CCCCACGCGTATAGGGATGATCCAGAGTCCAACGTCCTCGAGCCGTATCCTCACTCTCGCAAGTCCTACGCTACCAATTCCTCAAGTCAACCGCAACCAGCCTTCAAAGAAGCCCTATTCCTCTTACCATGACTCTCGTCGCTCTCATCGTAGCGGTTATGCCTCTCCCTCTTCCAATCCAGCACAGACGTACGATATTATGCGCAAATGGAATATTAAATATTCCAACGCACGCCATGACGATTCGTATGCATTCTCGATGCGCATTCAGGAAGCCCGCGATCTCGCACCTGTTGATGATGCTGATTTGTTGAGTGATCTGCTTTTCCATATTGGACATTGCTCTCAACTGGTTAAGAGATTCCAAACATTTGTGACGAAATCACCATCAGTTTACGGCGGCTTCCACAGTCAGGTTTGGAGATTCGGATTTTTAATTTTAATTGAGACAAAAGCTTCATCATAGAACTCAAGGTGACAAGAAATCCGTCTCCGATTACATGACATGCACAAAGGCCACGTTCGATGGATTGACCCCTAGATTTTCGGGATCTGAGGAGGTTAGCTACGTTCACAGGAATCTTTTTTCTAGGCTACTTTGAGCCATCTATAGGATTGATATTCGAGATTTCGCCGACCTCGAATATCTTGCCAATGTAGCAAAAAAAAGCTACCGCGGGGCAAGAAATTATAAGCCTCCTCCGTCTCAGAGCGATCGTCACTTCCGGACCCAGCATATAAAGATCCCATAAATTAATGTTCGATGAACAATACGATACGCGTCAAGAGAGGCTCGCATTTCTGGAGGAGGATAGTGAGTCTCCTCTTTTAGAAGACCCGATTAATTTTGCTTACTTGTCAATAGACGAGAAAGATTATAATAGAATAAATAAGAGAGTGAAACCCAAAAATAATCCGAGTACCTCTTCTCTCGATCGAAAACCATCCATTGAACATTCTGATTTTACGGGTGTTTAAAATGCCTAAAGATAGTGATATATCTCTTTTGAATTTTGAAGGTAGGATTTTCATCAAGGAAGAAGAAATCGAAGTAGATTCCAATATTCCGAATATCCGAATTAAAATCAGAAATTCAAAATTATCTTCAATTTTTCCGAGTTATCATTTTGTAAGGGACTTTGGAGATTGAGAGCAATAAATTACCGCTACTTCAGATTTAGAAACTGGAGAAATTAATATTTCTTCTAAAGAATTCTTATTACCTGAAAATCCTGTTTTAACTATCACTGTCCCGAATACGGTATCCTTGGATCCCAAACCCTCTTTGCTTAGCCCTTTTACGGAACACTTTTACCTTAATTTGAAACAGATTAACCCTGATATCAATCTACCGGAAACCTCTCATGAAATCCTTGAAGTAGAATCTCATTCCATGAGCTTCATCTCTGTATATAATCTCTCTGAATTTCCTTATTGCCCCTCAACCATTTTGGGCCCTTAACCTCTAATGTTTTCGACTTTTAAAGTCCAAGGAAAGCTGATTAAGGCTCTATTCGATAGCGGTGCCTCTCACTCATTTTTAGGATTGAACGGCTGTAGGTTGGTCAAAGAGTTAGATTTCAAAACGGTTAATAGGAAAGGTCGAGTCCTAGTGTCGAATAGTCTAGTAGAACTAGTTTCTCGCGAAATTCTATCCTCTGTTGAACTTTATAATCAAGTAAAACTGGTTGCCTTCCGAGTTCTCAACTTTTTGCAAGTTGATTTTGCAATAGGCTTAGACTTCATGAAAATATTCAAAATCAACGTGGACTTTGATGAAAGGGTATGGGCGTTCATTCTCTTGAACTTTGCGAGAAACTTCCTGAAAGTTGAAATGTGCTCAGAGAGCTTACAGTAGAAGAGGCCGATTTGCGTGAGGAATTTTTGATACGCGAACTACCTGAACCTACTGGACAAACTAGTTCAACTAATTTGACGGAAAATATTATTGATGTGAACAACCATCCACAAATTAAGCAGCGATATTATTCAGTATCCCTAAGAGTCAAGCAAGAGATCATTAATGAGGTTGATAAAATGTTAGAACACGACATTATCGAACCCTCAAGTAGTTGTTTGTCTTCACCTATGGTTATGGCATGAAAACCCGATGGTGGTTACCGATTCTCCTTAGACTTCCGAAAATTAAATCTAGTTACAGCTAAAGACGCATACCCCTCCTTCGAATGAGCAGAATTTCGGATAAATTGCGTAACGCTAGGTCCATTTCCAAAGTACACTTACCAGAAAATTTCATCAAATTCCTCTCAAGGAAAATAGTCGCGAAAAGACAACACTCACCGTTCTTGGGTGTGATTTTGTTTCCATCCCCGTTTGTGTTTCGGGTTTGAGCACAACGCGGGGGAGGAGATGAGATCAACAAATTTCACGTCGAATATTATTATTGGTTTTTAACCCCGGCTGTGCTTAAAAGTTGAGCAAAAGTAAGGTACGAGGTGCGAAAGCGATGACTGCGCTTTAAAGAAGATCGTTCTCGGACTCCAGATCGAGTTGGATGGAGTTTATTGACGTCCGATATAATTTGAGGATCGAATAGAGCACAGGCAGGGAGGAAAGGACAGTTTTAAAAAAGAACACGTCGAATATGATTCGGGACTCGTGTAGGGAAGCTTGGGAACTTTTCCGGGGAGCTTACGGTTAGGATGTCGAGAATGTCCTCGTCTCCAGCGAATAGTACAGACGGAGACGGTAATGCTTTCATGGGACTAAAAATCAGTTTTGGGACCGACACGGGGTGGAAAAGTCTTACTGATGGAATCAAGCGGTAGAGAGGAGGTAAACCGGAAACCGATGGCGGATTCTGTGCTGGTACCTCCGAGGTATGAGGCGAGGGATGTTGGGAGGTCTTCAGGTGCGCGACAGACTTCTCACGGACGAGGGCGGCGGCCTTTTTCTCACGACGACAAGCGCGTTGCCGGGCTCCCTGATCAAGACGTTTTCGTTTGACAGCGGTGGGCGCGGTTCTCGTCCCGGGATTGTTTGCAATGACGGGGTTGACAGGGCTATCCGTTTCACGGGCACGACGCGCGCGATACGCGTGCCGGCTAAGACGTTGAGGAAAACCGACAGAAGCAGATGGGCTAATCGAACTCTGGGCACGATATTCTCGATACGCGTTTAAACTAAGCCGTTTTGGTTGTCCCCGGGTAACATTGTCCGTAGCCGTGGTAAAAATCTACGAAATAGAAAGGACACGCGAATACAACCCATTAATTCGGTACGAAACACCAGCGCGATCCAAAGAAGAATAAATGAAAGAAAATGTTTTAGGGGGAGGGGGGAGCACTGTTACATAAAGGCGATAGTTTTGCCCGGTTATTATAAAATTCAAGAACACACGAAAAACTAAAAAAAAAAATATATATATATATATCCTGCACTCACATAAAAGTAAAAGACTCGAGTCCTGGTTATCCTGTCCACAAAAAACTCAGTTGGGCCAGTTCGGAAGGAGCACAACAATTCAAAATACATGTCAATACGATTAAGGCAGCAAACGGGGAATGCAGAGTGAGAACAATAATGAAATTTATAAGAAGGTAAAATCACTAATTATGTCAGGTCCTTGTTATCCTGTTCCGGTGGTCCAGTTTAACAGGTTCGAGACGGTATGACAAGTGGACACATTAGATGGAACAATGGAAGGAAGTCAGAATAAGAAAGAGAAAATGGAAAGGCAGAAAAACAATAACAAAATAATAATATAAAAAAAGCGAGAAAAAAAGATTCCCCTACGGGAACGTACCTTGGGCTGACACTGGAAGAAGCGCTTCGATCTGTAGAGAAACTGGAATCCTTTGATGATAGCGAAGCTCTGGATAGGGGTTCAGGTCGTAGAAAAAAAACTCTTACTTTGAGAAAGTACTTCGTTTTTATTTCAACTAATACACGATGTAGTAGCGCGGAGAGAAAAGCTCAACCGGCTGGTTTAGAAGTCGAATATCAACTGTCTCATTGTCGGCCGCACGCAAGCAGACCCCGGTGCAGGACGCTGTCTGCTCGGAGGGTGGGTGGGGCCCAGGCCGCTGATTGGCCAGCTTCGAGAAGAAGAGAGAGAATACCGTGTGGTGGGAAAGGCTCCCATCGTCCTTCCGAGCGCCGAGCGCCTGAATCTAAGTAAAATCCTATGATAAAAATTGAACTTAAAAATAAAAATGGAATTAAAATAAAATTTTATTATAAATCGAAACAGTTAGAGTAAGAATATCAATACAGTGGTAAAAATCACAAACTATTAAACTCCGCTAGAGGAAAAATGAAATACAAAATATATAAAACTACATCTGTTGAAAAATCCGCGGATTAAAACATATTTGATTAATTCGAGGTAATGTACGTGTATAAATGATCAGAATACTCTAATTGAAAATGTTTGTTTATGTATATCTTAAATATTAAATGGAAACTAAGGTAATCCCCGACAACTGTTTAGTTTAGATTTTTATTCAAGACTAATAAACTAAAATTCGTTACATATTTCCTTTCAACATCCATCCGCATATTTGCTAATTAATCAGAGTTTTCTACTTCAAAATATCCTTCAAACTTGATCAGAGTTTGAGGAATAAACAAGAAATAGGAAAATTTGATAGACTCATAGAGACCGAAAAAGATAAATTTACTTGAGTTATTAAAATGCGAGTGGGGGGACCGAAGAGAGAGAGAGAGAAAAAGATGAAGGATACAGCTTAGACTGTTTCCTAAGTCACGAACAAGGGAGGTCAGGTAGATGTTTTGGTGAGCGAAACCTCGCCGTTCAGAGCAGATGGTCGCCAGATTTAAGGAGAAAGTTCCTATGAAGAATGAATCGTAGAAACGGTTGCAAGCAAACTCGTACCTATAGTACCGAAGAATATGGAATTCGACCCGTCGATCGTCGCTCGAAAATTCGAAAACGAATTTTCAAGGGGTGCTCAACGGAAATGAATTTAAGATTTGCTCGGTGGTTCTTATTTTTGGGACGTGGCTTATAACAATTTATTACAATTCAAACGTATGCCGTTCGGTCTCACGAATGTCCTCGCGACTTTTCAGCATCTTTTGGAAGCAATAATAGGCCCTGAAATGGAACCTCACGCTTTCGCATACTCAGATGATATTATCATCGTCACGGAAATATTCGAAGAACATCTCGAATGTCTCTCTAAGGTTATCAAAAAATTGAGACAGCTGGTTCAGAAATAAATAGGGATAAGTGCAAGTTCTTTTGCTCCCAGGTGCACTATCTTGGTTTTCAGGTTAACGAAAATGGTTTACAGACGGATCCCGATAAAATCGAGCCCATCTTAAAGTTCCCTATTTCTCGCAACACTGAAGATCTTCGTAGATTCTCAGGACTCTCAAGTTGGTACCGCAGGTTCATCGACTTTTGTCACGACTTTTGCTTCCTCTAAATGATCAAGTTTGGTCATCTTCCTTGCAATATTGGCAATGCCGAAGCGCTGCCACGCACCAGTTCGAAGAACTCACTAAATCATTCAATCGGTAGTAGCGACGGGCTGTGTGTACAAAGAGCAAGGACGTAATCAACGCGAGCGAATAAATCGCGCTTACTGGGAATTCCTCGTTCATGGGGAATAATTGCAAGTTCTAATCCCTAGCATGGAGGTTCAACGGGTTACCCGGGCCTTTCGGCCAGGGGAGGCACGCTGCTTTCTTCAGTGTAGCGCGCGTGAGGCCCCGAACATCTGAGGGCATTACAGACCTGTTATTGCTCAATTTTGTGCGGCTAGAAGCCGCCTGTCCCGCTAAGAAGATTTATTTGTACGTTGGTAGTAAAGACCCACCGACCGAGGCCGGAGTTCTCCAAGATACCAGAAGGTACGCCTATTCAGCATGCTAGAGTCTCGTTCGTTATCGGAATTAACCAGACAAATCGCTCCACCAACTAAGCAGCCATGCACCACCACACACTGAATCAAAAAAGAGTTCTCAATCTGTCAATCCTTCCAGTGCATAGGAAAGGTTCTTCCCATCATGTTCCTGCTGCACGAATAACGGAACCGAATTCGTGAACAATACCCTCCATGAGTTAGCAGAGAAAATTTTAAATTTACCACACCACTACACCCCCATATCACCTCCAAGCGAACCTCGTGGAACGAGTTAATAGAATTCTGAAATAATGATCGTTTCTTCCATAGATAAGGATCATAATATGTGGGTTCAATATCTCCCAGAGTTTCGATTCGCGTATAATTCGGCTTATCATTTTTCTCTCGAATCTTCCCCCGCTTTTCTAAACCTTGGTAGAGATCCTCAACCCACGAATCCCCTAAAAAGACTATTCAATACGAAAGCAGAAACTAAAGCCCGAAAACTTGAATTTTGTAATGTTAGAATTGACAAGATCCAATCCATGAGCAATTGAGTGATTAAAAGTTTGTATGGAGCGCTAAAAAACAATCTAAATTTTAAAATCTTAGGCTTAGAGAATTGACGTTTCATAGAGGAGATTCAGTATTGTCTCACCGTCGAGTCCTCCCTTCAAAGATTAAAAATGTTTCCGCGAAATTATGTCCCCGATACCTTGGCCCCTGCAGAGTTCCGGAAGTGTTATCTCCTACTGTCTACGAACTTTGTGACTTGTCTCACAAATTCATGGGCAAGTCCTATATTCAAGACCTAAAGCCTTTTGTACCCTCCAACAACGATAGTTCAGTACCCTTCCCTTAGATATCGATCCAAAGGCTGACCCAAACAATAAGGAAGTTTGCCCCGGCTGAAACACCTTTAGCCGTACTATATTTTGAGCTGATAAAACACATCCGCGAGGAGTTTTCTAGTTTTTTCCGGCCTTACTAGAGGCTACTTCTACTTCAGTAGAAGGTATGACCTTGTTCCTCGAAGAGCCATCTATCAAAGGACTATTGATACGCTCTTCTGGGGTTGTGGTGCTCATCGATCAGTGCAGCCTGTCTGTCCTGCGCCCACACGGGATACATTGACGCAAACCACCTTCGTATCCCTACGCTCTCAATCCCCCGTAATACTCACTTTCCCTAGGCCTTCCTTTGCTGTCCCCCCAGATCCTCACCCCATCCTCAAAGAGAATTTCGTCAGTAGACCCCGAACCTCACCCGAACGAATTTCCTCCCTCAACCTTTTAGTATTTTTCACCCTTTTTTTCTCTTTCCCTCTAGCCTCTCTTTATTATATCTCCCTATGTTTAGACAAAAACCTATCAAATGAATAAAATAAGTAAAAACCACGCTACCACAATTATTCAAGTCCTACTCATTTCCCTACCACTTAATTTCAAATCCTGCTCCAGCTTTCCACTTCCTCTTCAAGCTCTAGTTTTGTTTCTCCTTTCTGTTTTGTCTGATTTCTCTTACCCATATCTATTTAGTTTTTCGTATCATTTTGTTAAGGAGTTCCAGGTTCATAGCTTGATTTGAAATTACCTCATTTCATTTTCATTTTCCTTATCTCATCATATGGGATTTTGCTCCCCCCTTTTCGTTTTTTGTTCTGTTTACCGTGCCTCTCGTTATGGTTTGAGACGGGTTCGGTCTTCTCTAAAGAGAAAAGAGTTGTGATGTTGCAGATTTTCCGAACATCACAAATCTTAATTTAACTATAAAATGAAAATACGCTTGGATTGCATCAAGAGTAAATTCGACACTCCTTATTATTAAATTTATTTTAGATTTAAGATTTATTTGACTATGTTTTCCTTTTTTTCTCGCTTTTAATGTCGTTATGAGAGCCTTCGAACCTTGCGGTCTCGAGTCGTGAATCTTAAAGCTCTCCACCACCTTATTTTGCATCATTGTCGTCACTTCTATCCTCGCGAGGCTTCTTCTGTCTTGTGACCTTCCGTATCATGTGCCCGTTAATTATTTCTGACGGAAAGCCGAAGCCTTATATCATGTGCCATAATCCTCTGAGTTACCCCGGTAATGTAAAATGATGCAGTCTCCCCGAATAACGTCGTTGAGATCACTGTTTCCTTCCCTTCCGATAATTGAGCAGCTAATATATATTTTTCTCTTGGAATATTTCAAACTCTTACCCGTTTTAAAAGTTGCCCTGAAATTGTATAATTGAAGATCATTCCCCTTCCCCCTACACGTATTAAACCTTGCTCAAGAATATGTTTTCAAAAGTGAGCCCTCCTTTAGAATTATATTATTTTTGCTCCTTCCCCTTATTCTTTGTAATTTGTACGTTTAAAAAATGTCATGGAATGTGAGAATTATTGAAATTTATTTTGTAATGCTGAAAAGGATTCCTTATTGAAATCACGGTTCATATTGTGATAACTGTATAACAAAGCCCCTGGAATATAATACATTAGCTTCAATCTCATTTCGAAATCGAGTTTTGCCAATTAATTTAAATCCGACCCCCGTACCAGTATCTATCCTTATTTAGAGACTAAGCTAACCAGTCCGTTTGAGTTCTAGTTGCTGTCCTATTATTTTTTTATTTTACTTCTTCTTTTTTATTTGCATCACTTTTCTCTGTCTTCCTATCGTTTATTGTCCATGTAGGTTATTTACGAATTTCGCAGATCGGGAATTGTGGGGTTCGGAACTAAGAGTTCGATATTCCTGTCCTGTGAAGGACCATGTTTTAAGCTATTTTGTTGTTTACAACAAACTTTAAGCTAGGCTGCTGTTTGGAGCACATTTTGAAATTTCGAGAATTTTTTTCAGATCTGTCCCAAAAGAGGAGTGGCGCCCGACTTACAGTGAATTTACATTCAGTGGAAAAGAAATGTACATGATTTTCTTCTGAATCTGTTACATTTTCTGTGCAACTATTTGTTTTGGAATGTAAATTTACCTTGGGAATGTTAGTATACTTTACTGGTAACGGATGTGATTTCCTTGTGACGGGTATGCGTGTGTGGTCGGCCTCAGTTATTTCTAATTCAGGTTTGATAGCCACAGGCCTGCTACGTTCATGTGATTATGTAGGGCGTTTTGGAAGTTCTATTTCTTTTGAGATTTTGATAAATGTTTGACATGGAGTTGAAGAAACTGAGAGTGATTTATATTCTGATGGATATTCTGGTCAAGGTGCAAAAGTTACTCTTTTTTGTTTTCTGACTTCAGGCGCTACTCCGATCCGAAATGAAACTCCAACCTTTTCTGGACGGAGATATTCTTCTCCTAAGATTCCATTTCTAATCATAGGAAAATCTGATGATACCTGCGAAAAAATATGGTTTTATTATATTTATGTCAGCTCAAGTGTTTATTAGAAATAAAGCTCTTGATTTATTAAAAATGTTAAACAAAAGTGAAACAATAGTTATAAAACAAAAGTTCTGCATAAAAAGCATTGAAATTAGTCAATTTCTCATTTCGAAAGCAGACGGTCAAAGTATAGCGCTAGGTTTCCCTTCATGAAATTTCCTTTAATAATAGCCATGAGGACGAGGTAGAAATGTAGAAATGGACCTGTTTCACGGAAATTCCGTAATAGTATAAAGTTCGTAATAGTATGAAATTGATTAATGACAATGTAAAATGAATTAATAACACAGGCACAGAGAAGATAAGTTTGCGGTACGAAAAAGCGCGAGATATATATTGTAGAATTGATCAAAGTTATAAACAAACAAAGCTCAATGTTACAACATGAGTGACATTTTTCTCGGGAACGACTAAATGGATTTCGGCGATTCATACATTAAAATTTTTGTTCAGAAACGTATATCTTAGGATTCTTTCTTTCGATTATAAAAACATTAAATTTATTTGGGAAAAAACCAATTGTTGATAAACATAATAAACTTTTCTCTCGTAGTAGAAATTTTTTTCCTTACGCCGTGGAGAAAATTCGATTCTCTTCACGTCTCGATTCGTCGAACTTGCATTTTCTCCACGTTGTTGAGAAAATTTTATCGCTCAACTTGTGTAGAGAGGCTTTTTTAACAAATGTGATTGCGAAACTCGTATTCGGCTCGTCTTGCGAACTTCACATTCGTTAAAAAATCTCCTTTTGCACTCGTTGAAAAACATAAAATTACACGTCATTCAACAAACTCTACATAAACAAATTTTGAGTCAGATTTCCTGGCATGACGCGCAGCAGCACCACAAATATTTTTCTATAAAGTTTTTCAAAATGATTTGCTATATTTTTTTGCACAAATTCGTACAGGGAAAACTAAGTGGATGAAGAAATGCTGACACAATATTAAAATATATCGAAAACATCACTGTTTTCAAGTTTCAAACTGCAAGAAGTTTCTGCTAATTGACAATATCATTTCCAAAAACTGAAGAACAGAATATATTTCTTATTGTTATAAACAAATCTTATAAACAAATGCGCTGTTTCAGAAATTTTTAGTGTTTGACGTACTTTTTTTGAAAAACATGCTTTGTTTGACGTGGCAGCGATGTTTCAATAAACAATAGTGTCATTTCATAACAATTTTGTGATTGTTATAGACAAATTCTATGAACAAGTGCACAGTTTCAGCAATTTTCAAGAATTTCAGTTACTTTTTTTTCAACGTACTTTGTTGGTCTTGCTAGTGATACTTTTCTCAATTATATTGTCATTTCATCACAAATGTGACTGTTATAAACAAACTTTATGAATAGATGTGCAGTTTGAGCAATTTTCGAGTGTTTGAGGTACTTTATTTTTAAACGTGCTTTGTTGGGCTTACCAATATTACATTAATAC
>JAUMHM010000031.1:11210123-11227303 GCA_032362435.1 Melikaiella ostensackeni
GATGGCAGTCGCTCCCAGGGGGACCCTGCGGTGGTTGTTTGACCAATTTTTCAATTATATATATATATATATATATAGTAATATAGTATATTTCAAACGGTTTCGAAATATTTCGCAAAAATTTTAAAATATTTCAAAGATTTGAAACGGTTTCAAAAGACGTTAGGAAGATTTTGAATTTTTCAAAAGATTTCAAACATATTTTTAAAAAAATTTTAAGAATCAAAATGATTCAAAATCATTTCAGAAGATTTAAAAAGTTTTCAAGAATTTCGAAAAATACGCAAGGATTCAAAGGACTCCATGAATATGTGTGCATCAGATTTTAAAAATGTCAAAAGATTTTAAAATATTTCAAATTATTATGGAACATTTCAAAAAGTTTCACAAAGATTTCAAGTACTTCACAAAGATTTCAAAAATCTCACAAATATTTCACCAGTTTCAAAGATTTCAGAAAGATTCAAAAGATTTCAAGGATTTTCAAGATTTGGCAATGATTTCAAAGATTTCAAGTGATCTCAAAAAGATTTCAAGCATTTAAAAAAATTTCAAAATTAATTACCTAAAAATCTGTTAGTGACTTGCATATTCTATTCTGAAGTTCGACATCAACAGTAGGGGTCAAGTTAAGATTTGAATAATATTATCGAATTCTAAAGTAACCGGTCAAGCAGCATTTTCAATAGTTCTAAAAAGTCAATAATTTTTTCATAGTGTCTATTAACGAAGTAATCACTGAAATGCAACAGTTCGGAAATTGTTGTTGTTGACCTGCAAAACTTGCAAAAGACTTCGGATATCGACTAAAAATCTAAAAATGTTTCCTCCGAGAACCTTCTTTCATGGCTTGCGAAAAAATTGAATTTTTAGTTAAATTAAAACATAAAAACATGGTACCGAAATATTACGTATCTGATCACGGGTGAAGAAAGTTTAATGTAAAAAAGTTAGCGGATTCCGAGAAAATATATCGAGAATTTTCAAACTCAAATTAAATTTAAAGTTAAAATAATTTTAAAAATAGTATCTAAAATTCATGCAACTACCTCATGGATTTGATAATTACATAGTGAAGAACAATAAAAGGAAAATATTTAAACAAAGGTAGAAGAAACTTGAAACGAAAAAATACAATAATAATTCAGTGAAACAGATGTGACGGTTATAAAGTCTATAAAGGGTACTATAATCAACTAATTTATATTTTTCTTACATAATTAAAAATATTATTATTTCATGATTTTCAAGAATTGGCTTTGAATAGCGATTAAAAATCTAATTTTCAATTTCAAGAAGAAAATTCAAACTTGCTCCTGAGTTATGAGGACGTTAGATCAAAATAAAAAATGTTTCCTCCGAGAAAGTTCTTCTGTTCTGAGAAAATCAAAATTGAAGATCGCGATATCACGGTAAAGACAAACATTTTTTTGTTAAAAAACCGAAAAAAATATTAAAATATACATTTTTTTCATTAAGTGATACTACTGTCGAGATATAGAGTTGCTAAGAGGTTGTAAAAAAATATTACTACTTTAAAATTGTAACTGGGATTTTAGTTTTAAATTTACTTTTTTATTTCTTGTACGAAAAAATGAGATATCAAAAAAATCCTCTTACCGCATTGTGTCTTTCATTTTCAAAAAGACGATGAAATGAATAATTACAGCAATGCCCAACGAAAATGGTTGGAAACCTGAAACATAAGATATTTCTGTTGTCTACGATAATAATTCACTTTAATATTGAATACGCCCAATAATTGTCGAAAATCAATCATCTTTTTTACTTTTTTTTCATTGGAAGAAATTCCGTTGGATTTTCATTTTGAAAAATCAAATATTAAATTTTTAAAAACGTTACATTCGTAGTTCTGAAAATTTTTTAAGTTTTAAGTGCCGCCCCACAGAAAGCAATAGACGTGAAAGTTTTCACCAGGAAAACTTACGACTGTTAATAAATTGTTTAGCTGTCGGAGGGAAAGTAACTTCGTATTATGATCTTGCCGACTTAAGATTTAGCAAGAGATTTAGGGTATTGATAGTGCTTTGGACGCAGGTATTCGCGCGAAGAATTCAACGCACTTACATAACCTGCTCTGTTTTCTGCGTCAGGGCGGGCCGAAAATACATAACTTTTCAAAATTGTAAATGGCTATAGTGCTGAAAACTTCCGATCCGTTATAATGATAAGAAACTCTAAAATTACTTCTTGAAATGAAAAATGTTCGTATAGAGGAGGTTGTAAATGTGGATTTGTAGCAAACTAGGCATTTTTCCTTTTGTATTTTGAACAAATGACAAATTTTTTTACACAATTTTTGATAATAAGTACTGAAAAAAGTTCAAATAAAGTAAATATAACTATTATTTAAGTTCCAAGATTTTGAAGAGGATCAAAACCGATCTTTTTAAGGTTAACTCCGAGTGATTAACCACTTCGATTTTTTGATTATAAGGTTACAGAGTTACATGAGATTACAAAACATTATATGAGATTACATATGATTACATAAAATCACATAATTTTATGCAACATTTTAAACAAATTTATCTGAGATTCATGCAACTGCCCCATTAATTTGATAATTACATAGTAAAGAAGAATAAAAGGAAAATATTCAAACAAAGGTCGAAGAAACTTAAAACGAACAAATACAATAATAATTCTGTTAAACAGATATGAGGAATATAAAGTCTATAAAGGTACTATAATCAACTAATTTATATGTACTTTTACTACACTTACCTTTTTATTTAAATCTTCTAAACCTTCTCCAAATATTCACGATTTAGATCTTGTCTTTTTCTTAATTTATTCATTAATCAAACGCACAATAAAAAGTACATGATAAAATACTGGATGTTAAATACGTAGGAAAACTCAAAATGATCTACCGCCCTGGGTGGCAAACACAACTTTGAATTTGAATGGCAGTTGGCTTCGCGTTCCGTTCGCGCCAATGCAGGGAGTATGGTGGGGGGTAGTCGGGGAACGCGAAGTCGAGCTTATTTGAGCATCGAAGTGGCGGGACCATAGTTTGTTTGATCATGCTTTAGCTAGATTACAGGCGATTCGCATTTGGTGGAAAAGCTACACTTAGTGTAAGAAAAGTGTAACCAGTGGAAAATGCAATAGTATACTTTAAACGCAAACGCGCAAAAGAAAATTTTAAATAAAGAGGATGTCAACAATAGTTTAAATACACCAGAAACTATATTGATAAACTTGAAGACTCTCTACGAAAAATTAAGAGAAAAATCGCGAAGGTATAAATGCTATAAATTCAAATCACTTGTCGAAAATAAAAAATTATGTCATAAGGTCATAAAACAAACACCTCCCATTCAACCAAGTTGATTGAGTTGACCGAGCTTTACGTTCGTTACTTCCGTCAAGGTTACCTGACACAAAAAGACGTGATTCGTCGCAAAGTTTGTCATCATGGGAAACTAACCAATCAAATTAAATTTCCCCCTAACAATCAGTGCTCCCAAAATATAACTCCTGTCAACTGCACATGCTGGGCGAAATGCAGCACAATTGGTTCGGTCATTTGACTCCAGGGGAAACTAGGTATTTCTTCTAGATCCGACTATCTGAGCTAATAAAGTGTACTATAAGCACACATGCGCAGTAGTGTAGGGGCTACATTTTGGGACCAATCAGCAATGCCAGAGCAGTGCTACCAATTCGTGTTAATTGCCTGATGTGGTTATAAAAACTCGCCATTATAAACGACGTTCCGTGAACTGTTTTTCTCTTTTTGTGAGAAGAGAAATATCGAAAAATGCCCGAAAACGTGGTAAGTGTTTTTAGAATTGGTGCTGTTCCGATTCTGTGTTTGTGACGTCCATTATAGAAATTTATAGATGAGTAGTAAATTTTTCAGAATAGAGGAGAGGTTATAAATGATTGGCTTTCGTTCGGAAACGAGTCGCGACAAATTGCATTCTTTCTTTTTTTATTTATGGTAGCGGGGGATTGATAAAGTGTTGTAGTGGTTGATCTAAATTTCTCCGCAATGCACATGATTGTTTTTGGTCGGGTCGTTAATTCTAAAGTTTCCGATATATATATGTAATATATATATATCTTGCTCCAAAAGGAACCTTTTATTGATTATATTCGTGTTGCGTCGAGTTGTTTAAACAGTTTCTTTTAGAAAAAAGAACCTAATTTATATTTTTATATGAAATTAAATCATTAATTCAGAAATGATCAAAAAATTAAGCAAAGTATTTCGTTGTTTTCAATTTAATATATACATGTTTAATTAAACCTTCCTGTAGTTTAATTAGCAAATTTCGTAGAGTGTCTTTTTGTATCATGATTGTAAAACTTCAAAAAGAGTATAGAAAATTCTCTTTTCTACTAAAATTATATTTAATTTGTTCTTTGTTCTATTCATATGTCCATAAATTAAGTGGTATAATTTTCTACAGCAAGTTACAAAGAAGTCCTTTTTAGAACTAGAAGGGCACTGTCTACCTATATTTTTAAAAGTTTACAAGTAAAACAAAATACTCAACGAAATAGTATGTAATCGTTTCATGAATTGATGAAAGTGATTGTTTGCGTAACAAATTATGAAAGCGCACGAATTGAATGGAATTCATGTTATGAGTGCCTTGGAAAGCATTGATATTTGAATGTAACTTGATTTTAGAGAAATTCTAATTTGTAAGATTCTAAATTGCAAGGAATCCAAAATTCGCAATATCAGAAGTTGATGTTTTTAATTTATTTATTTTTGATGCATCCAAATTAGGCAGCAATACAAACTCTTAATCGTCTAAAGTGAAAAGTAGCTTTCACAATAGAAAAAAAACATAATTGTAAGTTTTTATCACTGAAAGCAATGTCAATTTTTAGAAACTCAAATCTGAAAATATCGATATTGGATATTGGAATCTTTTTTTCTAATACTATCAAAAAGACTCGATATTTTTATATTTATATTTACCAATATTTTACGACGTGAGAAAATGAAAAAATTAGTCGAAAATTGTTTTTTTTTCTTCATAAACAATTTTTTTAATATTTCCATCTGAAGCTTTCCTTGTAAGTAGCCTAAAGGGGTTGGGGGGGGGGGGGGCATTAGCAAGATATTTTATTACTGTTTATCTTCTACTGTAAAGTTGAACGGAGATCATGCAGCTGATGTGAATGGTGGTGATGGTGGTGGTGGCGGAGAGCCACATGAAACTGATGAAGAAGCTGCTGAAGATGATCTGAACTTTGAGCCTATAGTTTCCTTACCACTGATCGAAGTATCGAACAACGAAGAGGATGAAGTTGAAATGATAAAACTGTGAATATTTGATAATAATTTAAACCTTTATCTAATACTGAAAATTAAAAAAAATAATCACGTTAACTTTTATTTCAGACGGGCAAAACTTTATCGTTATGATTCATCGCTTAATCCAGCAGAGTGGAAGGAACGTGGAACCGGAGAAGTAAAACTCTTAAGGCACAAAACAAAGCATACAGTTAGAGTTGTAATGCGAAGAGACAAAACTTTGAAGATCTGTGCTAATCACTTTATAACCCCATGGATGGAATTAAAGCCAAACTGCGGTAGTGATCGTGCATGGGTTTGGAGTGTCCTTGCTGACTTTGCAGACGAACAGATTAAACCAGAACTCCTAGCTATAAGATTTGCGAACGCAGAAAGTGAGTATATACATATTTTTATTTGCATAGAACAAGTCTCTTAGACGTTAGACAAGAAATTTATAGGGGGCTTCAGTATAGAGAGGGTCGAAAGTAATAGAATAATTCCTACTGTCTCAAGCGGCTGTAATCGTTATCCCTTCTAAGCCATTTTTACTACATCTAATCTAGATGTACCTGAAGTGCAACAAGTGCGAGAAGCTAACTATTTACATGAGTGAAATAGCTTTTCTCACGTATCTTACATGAGATTTTTTACAAAAAATTCATGAAAATGCCGATTTTATGTGTCTGTAAAGTGTGCGCAAAGTGGCAGAATCCTCTGCTGTGAGATTAGCGTGAGAGAATATGGTATTCTCGTACAGTTTTGCGTGCTGGAATATTCCGGCACTGGAAAACTGTGCGGGAATACTATATTCCCGCACGCTAATATCACAAGGGAGGAATCTCCACTGTGAGAATGTGTGTAGGAATCTCCACACATTTTCCGTGTGGCGGGAAATCGCCAGTTTCATGCAGGTGTTGCACAAAAATTTCAGAGTAACATATTTTAAAAGCTATATTTAAATAGGCTACGAAACCATTTTTTGTAGGCGCATGTCGTCTACTTTGACTAATTTTTTTGTACAAAGAATGAATTTTTGAGCTCCCTACAGTTTTTAATGCAAATATTTAGTACATTTTAAGGAAAATAATTACAAACATTGCTTATAACATTTTAGATACAAAACAGTGGACATAAACACCCGTATTGGTACAAAACTGCCCTTTTAAAATTTTAATAATTTCTCATTTAATGTAACAAAATTCATATGAAATGCATACAAAGATGTATGAAAAAAAAATTACAAAATACCTTGTACTATGTGGATTGTAAATAACACTAAGATGGAATAAACCACCCCTGAACGTAAAAAATTCGTATTTTCCCATATGATACATATAAATAATGTAATTTTTACCTGAAAGTCATCGGAAAAGGTAAAAAAAATGAAAAAGTACAGAAAACTTGGAAAACAACCCCTAGGAATGAAAACAACCCCCCTTTTTATGAACAAAAAATTGTCAAGATCCTTGCAGCTTCTAATGAAAATATTTCAAACATTTCGAGTAGAATAATTTCTAGGGGTGTGCAAAAAACTCGAGGTTCAAACGAGTTGGGTCGAGTTTGTTAGGTTTCGAGTCGAACTAAGCTCGATCGGCATATTCGATTCATATTCTTCTGATCAAGAACAGAATAGAAGGAATTTTATGCATTATTGTGTTGAGAAATTTTGTTGAAAATATAGGGAGCGGTAGCGATTTTACACAATTAAACCCTAAACAGCAAAATTTTACACAGCTAACTACACATGTCATACGGGGACTGTACACACTACACACTATACAGAAAGTTATAAATTAAACTTTACGAATCTAATTTTATTTTACTCTTAGTAAGGTAATTAAAATTTTTTTAATATTTTGAAAACTGGGAATGTCCCTCAAATAATGAGTTGAAACTAGTTGATATTAGTATGAGAATACTTTCAATAAAATTCTTTAGGCATTTTTTTTTCATTTGAGAACATTTATATAATTTGAAGATTTAATCTTAATATTGGCCTTTAATGTATCGACACGGATTTATATTTTATTTTTTGAACAGAAAAGTGTCACGTGTTACAAAACCTTTGCGACCCCCTTCCTATGAGACACTTTGTGACGTTGGGGCAGACCCCCACCCCCTTCCCTTCAGAGCGTCACGCAAGATGTGGACACTCCACTGCACAGAATTAAAGTGCATTTTTATAAAACCCAGAACAGTTCAATTTTATACATTAAACTTCTACACAATGTGAAAATCATTTTTTAAAGGCTAAAATGAATGCAATGCCATTAAAGTCTACACAATAATAATCTCTACAAGCAAATTTAGTGATTTATGATCTTTTAATTTTAAGGACTTCACAAAACTGTAAAACAATGGATGGAATTTAATCGTGTCGAGTTAGTTTTAACATGAACCTAGTTAATTTTTCTTTGTGTAGAATTTTACGACATAAAGTTTAACTATGTAGGGCTTTGAAAATTTTATTTGTCCAATACCCACGCAGAAAATGCGACGTTGGAGGCTCGTTGACAGACGACGAAGTTATCGATTCCTCGATCGATGACGTGTCCATAGAGGAAACTTAGTTTATTCAACACCCGCGAGAAATATACAATTTCGCGGCCCTGTTAAGAGTGGGAAAAATAATAAATTACCTGATTGTTGACGATTAGCATAATTAATCAACATGTTTTCCCACTAGGACAATAATGAAATTTCATTACTTCACTAATAATATTATTTTCCCCCCTTTCAACAGAGCCGCAATAATATATTTCTCGCGGTAGTTGAATGAAATATTGTGTGCGACTAGTGGTCGAAGGAGAAGATTCCTCCAACGTGTAACCGCGCTCGCTACGCTTGCGCGGCAAACTCCACGCTCACGAAATCTTCTCCTTCTCTCATTAGTCGCACAATGTACAATTCCCTCGCTAGTGGAAAAAGTAAGCTAGAAAAGTAAAGGTAGCGTGGAGAAAGCGCAATTCGATAGTAACGCCATCTGACGTGAGCTATGGGTTTCGCGTTGACAAAGTGAAACAAAGCCACCAAATTGAAGTTGATAATCCATCAATCGTTTGACGAATTTATAACTTTATTTTCTCTCAATATTTTCGCTATTTTATTTTCGTCCAATATACTATTTAAATTTCTGTACAGTTTTAAAAGTAGAAATTATTAAGTTTGTCTAGAACGCTCTAAACTTTGTTTAGAGTTTGTTTTTAGTGTGGGACTTAACTGTGGAGAATTTAGTCAAAATAAACACGTGTAGGGTTTTGCCGTGTATAATTAACCATGTAGAGTTTTGATGAAATAAATCGAGAATAATCAGTTCAACATATCATTAGAAGAATATTGAATATTGTAAATAAGAATATTGTGAATTATTTTTAAAAGTCTTAATAGTTAAATTATGATTTAAATGTTAAAAAAATGTCTCCAGATTCAGAACTGTTGTAAGGCTTCCTCTAATAAGGAATATAACATTATATCTAAACGTTGAATTACGTCTTGTAGTTTAATTTCTATACAGAATTGCTTTCTTGAAGGTATTTTAACTCTGAAATAACTTACCATTTCTTTCGAAGACGCATTACTCTGGAAGGATGCGTTTGAAAAGGCGAAGAAAATAGTGGGCACGGAATGTGAGATTTACTCTGGCAAGTCAAATCCAGATGATTACAACCCTGAAAGCGAAAGCGATAGTTGCAGTGAAGTGAGTTACGGCGAGGAAAGCGATGACGAGGAAACCAAACTTTCGAAAAGCACAAAGGAAAGTGCCGACATTATTAATCTAGAGGCTTCTGGAGAGCATGAATCCAAAGAAACCCACAAAGATAATGAGATCGTGACGAAAAACACAGAGGAACTTAACGTTGGTCTCGGAAAACTCACCGTAAAAAATGATTAGAATAATTAATAATTCAATTATCAGACTTATATTTGGAGTGAACATTCCAGTATGCATACCCACACACACACACACACACAGATGTTGTTCGTATACGCCCACTTCTAGTTGCAAACGCATTTTATATATATTATGAATACGAGATTTAATCGTTAAATTTTTATTGCCGAAGAATAAACAATGAAATTGTGATTAACAGACCGGTTGAATGACTTCAATTTTTATTGACAAGATGATATTTATACTGATGTTGTACATGAAACCTGTGATTTTTTTAACGAACCGAAGCAACAGAATTTATACTAGCACAATTTAGCCACATATAATAGTGAGATCTGTCATACAAATGTAATAAATAGATTCTTAAGTAGTTCCTGGATTTTCCTTGCAAAGTTGATGGATTCCTCTTCTATTCCAGTAGTTCCCACTTGTAGGAATGTTTGTAGATTATATATCACGTAAATGCTTCAGCCTTTGGCAAAGTAACAAATAAAAATTGTACCCACTAATTATTGCGTGAGAGACAGTCAACAACTTCTTTTAAACAAGAGTTCCTATTTTGTGCAATAGTTTCTTTTTGACACTTCTGTCTCAAAGAAAAAAAAACTTTATTAAAGATACCTGAGAGTCCCATCGAAATTTTGGCTGGCCTCAGGCTTTGATCTTCCCATTTTGTTTCGGTTCAAAATCTTACAATTTTTATATTTTGCCTGTCCGTGAAGTTTCAATGTGATGTCTTATTTATATTTAAATGACTTAAAGTTCATCCTTGTGCGAAAACGATTGCAAAATATTTCTTCTTTCCTCAATTGAGCGCTTCTTATCATTGGATAGTTTTCCTTTGAGGAGGCCTTCGATTCTTGTTTGCTCAGTTTGTACGAATACATCGCCTCGATCCAAAATTCTTTCCATTGTTTTTATGTAAACTTTTGCAGCTGCTCTGTGCTCCTCTGGCAAAGAGTCCTCGAATATCTTCGCTTTGCTGAGAATTTCCTGTAGACAGAATTTTTTATGAATTTTTATATTACCTGCGATTTTTCGAATTAACCATATTTTATGAAAACATTGTACTACGATTTAGTGAAGAAATTTTTAAGATGTATTTCCCAGTGTGAATTTTGATTATGTAAAAAATGTGACGATTGTGTAACTGAAGTACTTTTGATACTATAAAATAAATGTCGAATTAAAATACTGAGAAGAAATAGCAATTGTCTATTGTCAAAAATTGATATAAAAATTGTAAATTATAATTTTGATATTTTTAACAAAGTATCTTCCTAATAAAAATAATATTAGTACATCAGAAAATAAGTACCTGTCTATCTTTTTCACTAGCGAATTTGAATTCTTCCGCTAGTCTGTCCAATTTTTCGACGCATCCAGGCAAACCGAGATACACCCCTGACTTCGATTTAATGAACCTTTTGATGTTGTCGGCATTAAACTCTGCGTCCGTCTCTGCCACGAATTTCAAGGGTTCTTTTTTTCCGTGAAGAAAAAGCAACACGGCAGGATAGTCTTCTTTTTTAATGTTGTAACGTTCCGCAAGATCCGCGTTATCTTTGTTACCAAAATCTTTCACTCCGATTTCAGCTAACAAAATGTCTGGAGAATCCTTCGTTGCAGCTGCAACTTTTCCGAATTCTTCGTGCTTTTCTCCATAGGGAAAAGCGACATCAAATTTGACTGCGGCTACTTTGAACTTTCCAATCACCTAAAAAAGATATAAGGAGTTAAGAATAATTAATTTCAATTTTTAAACCGATTTTAGTCAACTCTTAAACTTTCAAGAACCTATTTTGTCAAATCTTTAATCAAGTTTTTCATCATAATTGTTTACGTTTGCGAACTTCATTTCGCAAGTAAGAAAACAAATTTATTTTAGAAAATCATTATCTAACAAATTTAAAAGTTCTAGAAAGTTCGTCAGATATTTAAAAAAAATATTATTGCTGAGAATTGTGCATTCTGAGCATTAAACTTGTCAAAATATATGAAATAAAGATACAAATATTTCATCATGTTAAGAATTAGTTTTTGAATGACAGGTTATGAAAGTTGGGAATAAGACTTTCAAAACAAATCTTTTCCTTCTTTTTATTTTTAATTTCTGCAATTTTATTTTGTAAACAATAATCTGAAAATATTTATCGTTATAATTAAATGTTTTATTTAATAATATTGAAACTTCTTGGAAAAAATTTTGAATATTTGAAATGTTACAATTTGAAATTTCTACATTTACTTTTAATTTTATTTTTTTGAGTAATATTTATTGGACCCTTAAACTTCATCTAAAACTTCAACTGTGAATAGAAATGCAAAATATTTGTCTTTATCATCCTAAAATTCGAATTTTCGAGAGTCATCAATTTCCGGATTTGAAAGTTTCAGATAAAATCTGCTGAAAATATAATAATGTGAAGATTGTAATTTTTTGTAAAAATTTGTCATGACTCTTAAAATTTGGTAAAAGTGTCCGATTATTAGAAAAAAATGGTAGTTTCTAGTAGATTTTTGTCCATTATGTAAAAAAATGGTAGAAAATTGCAAAAGAATCTACTACAAAATAATATCTTTTTGTAATTATTTAGACACATACTAAATTTTACAAGTATAATTAGAAATTTTTACAAGATGTTACAATTTTCACATTATTTTACTTCAATGTAATTTATTGTGTTTTCTTGTGAAAATGTGCTTCCACCAGGGTATATGTCCATATTGAATAATTTCAATTTCAAATATGTTTTATAAATTGTATTTTATTTCTACGTTAGATCTTTCAAAATTCAGAAAGTTTTAGTTTGAAGTGTTTAAAATTGAATACTTTGAAACCGAAAAATTTTGAATTAAAAACGCTCGTAATTAAATAATTTAATAATTCGAAGCGTTTAAATTTTAACAATATCGAATTGAAAGTGTTCTAAATTGATACAAATTTATATTGAAGCATGCACGTTTTGTTTGAGTTTAAATTTAAACCGTTTAATATGATCCGAATCAAAGAATTGTTACATTTTATAAATATAAATTACAGAAGATTGAAAAGTTTTAATCTAAATTCTAAATATTTACCTTTTTAAAACTCAGTAATATTTTAACGTACATAGCTTTAAGGATGAAAAATGGTAAATAAAGTCTTTATAATTATGTGGTTTCACATGTAAAACATTAAATATTGTACAATTTCAATTTATGAAGGAATAATATTGAAATATGGATAATAATTTACAGTTGAAACCTTTCGAAATTAAACAATTGTTAGGCTTTTTAGATGCAAAATATACTTCAAATAAACAAATTTTTAGCTAAAAAAGCTTGAATTTTAAAAATTCTAATTACCGAAAAATAATTGTTAAAAATCGGCAATTTTTTTCTTAGATTGTAGTGGCCATTATACAGTGTTTTTTTTAAGGAAATCTAAAGTCGCATAAAAAACAATAATCTATAAAGATGGTGAAATGAAAATATAAAAGTAATGCATGTGAATACATGTCACAAATGGTATCAAAGCAAAATCTGGAACATGATAACTGTCAAACCTATAATCGATTTGCAAATGCAACCTTCAGTACCATACATAATACATATAATTATTGAGTTAATGTTTGGTTTAGGAATCGATTAGAATGCCAAATGACTCAAATTCAATTAAACACATCATAACAATGTTTCAATCTCAAAACATGATTTAATTTGTAATTCTATGTAATAATTTCTAACAAACATTTCTTTTATATAAATTCAATATGCTTAAGTCCATAAAAATACCTTATCAAACGAATATGAATCTAAAGGAACACATCCTTTGCAATCCTCAGCAACTGCAAATTGGAAACCAATAACCACTAGAATTGCGAAAATCGGACTTAATACATTTCGCATCTTGTAGAAAAATTGTCTTCTGTGCGCTGGTTAAACTTGAATAAATTTAAACTCTCGCGAAAACTGGAATTATTTCCCTTCTTCCCTTTTTATCACTTTGCCGGACAGACTTTCACACTTCGCTGATGAGGAGTCTCTTCTTATTCTTATTTCAAACTTATGTATTTCTATATTTGTTCTTTTTAATTTTTAAGATAATTTTTAGTAATTAGGCAGCTGATCTCGACTCTTGTACATACAACTTCAAAATGTTTCTTCCGCAGGTGTCTCCTGTTATTGTGATGAAAACTATAATGGCTAAAAGCGAGGAAATAATAACCTTTTAAGCCCTGTTGCTGTGTAGATAAGATATACAATCGTAAAATAATATATATCGTGGCGTCTGCCCAGTAGCCACTTTCTGTTGCTGCGACGAATCAGACTGAGCCACGAAAGACCGGCTACGAAACGCGCGATATTCGTTCTTCAACGCAACCTTCGGTCCACGTTGACACCGAAATCAAAAATATCCGAAATTCGCAATACTTACCCGATTCCTACTTTACCGACACTTTTTTCGTAACAACTTACGATCGTCTGTACGAATAGAGATATCTAGTTCAAATTTTCGGAGATTAGTTAAAAGGCTCTAAGGAACGTTTGCTTGGTTCTAAATTTCTGAAACTTTAAAAAAAAATTTCGAGAAAGGGCCTAGGGCAGGGACCAGGAGCGAATCCTGAGCGAGCCGAAAGTAGGTTTTAAACCTCGATCTTTAGATCGGATACTGAAGAGTAAAACTATATCTTGAAGAGGAGTCTTCCTATCCCTCAAGGTCAGAGTTTCTCACACTTCAAACAATTCAAGAAAAGGTTTAAGAAGGCATCGCAGGTACCTGAAACGAATCCCCAGATGAGTAGGTTTGCACTGAAGGAACTCCACCCCTACTCCGGTACTGACGTGGTCAGAAAAGGATGGGCGAGCTGAAAGGATAGGAACTATTTGCTCCTTTGAGGTTTAGAACCCTTAGAGATCGAAACCTTGGGATCTAAACTCTAAGTTGTTCGAAAGCAGTTCGATCTATCAGTGTACCGGTTCTGAATCTTACAGGAAGCATCTTTTGAAAAGTACGCTTTACTCGATGGCGCCACATACCATTATTTTCGAAATGCTCACAATATTTGCCTGAGCACAATGAGGGTGGAACATGAATTGTGATAAGTAATGAAAAATTTGAATTTCACGTAATATTAAGGTTTTTAAATGTTTGTTTTTTAATAAATCATCATTAATCGGTACTTTATAAATACCTAATTTGTCGACTACTTGTCAATTATTTAAATGTACTGTACAAATACTCAAATACCTAGTAATTTGTTCAATGATTTCCTATTGTTTAAATAAATATAATTTGTTTACACATTTGATTTGTTCAGGTACATAAGTCGTGAAATTCATTTTTAAATAATTTCATAATTATTAAAGCAGCAACTATTTCTTCGAGTATACATATAACCAGAAAAATCAGGAGAAACATTTTACATCACCAAATTTTTGGAGAGATTTTTAATATTTTTAGATATGCTATTTGTTCTCTAAGATTTTCAAAATACTCTTTAATGTTTTACCAATTAGAAATTGTTTAAACTAATTTATTTTGTTAAAATATTATATTTTTGCCATTTTTGAACATATTGGAATATTTTTGGGTACTACTTTCTTATCTAAAAATACTCCTGGATATTTTAATAAATGTAACTTGTTTAAACAATGCGGATTTTTAATTTTATTTTCAGAACGCATTTTACCTTTCTGGAGATATAAAACATATTAATGAAATATAAAATTTATTGATATAATAAATAGTTTAAACAATTTCAATTTGTTTATGTATTGAAGAGTGTGTTCAGAAAATAAAGTCGTACCTACAAATATTAAAAACTGTCTAAAATTTGGTGATAAAAAATGTATTTCTTGCTTTTTCTAGGTGATCTATATACTCGAATAAATAGTTGTTACTCATATAATTGTGAAATTATTAAAACAAATTATTTTACTGTAATGATTGACTGAAAACTCCTAACGTCTATATAGTCATTCCACGACTTAACTGAAATAAACCGTAAATGTTTAAAGCAATTAAAAATGTTTGAACAATTCAAAATTAGTTCACAAGTGACTATATATTTTTTCATTACCAAATAAACATGATTTATGTAAAACAAATTTCAAAAACCGTTCATAAGCCTCAATATTATATAAAATTCAATGTCATCATGAGGTATTCTTTCAGGATCCATAAGAGTGCCTTAAGGTCAATGAGCTGATTCTTATTCTTTAACGAATTCTGAACAAGAAACTGATTCATAGAATTCTTTATGATAACATCTTGTTTACATATTACGTTAGGACATAAGGTAGGATTTTGCAGTTATTTCTTCAGCGTATCTCTACTTACTACTATGTCATTCTCACTCCTTATTGCCCTTACATTACAATTTATTTGCTCTCATCCCACAGCCTTCTTCGTGTACAGTTAAAAATGATCTCCAATTTTAAACCAAATCAGGTGAATATTAACCTTATTAACCAAAAAGTTTCCCATTAACATAACATGGGGAAAAGCATCTTTTTGTTAATTAATATACGTCACCAGTTTCTTAACGTGCGTAAGCTTACTTGAATGAATCATTGATGTAAATATATTAATAACGGTCAAAATGTCCTTACGGAGGGACATTCTTTCAAAGCCTATAGAACATTGTTTGGATTGAACGAAATACAAATTTTCTTAAAGGAATATGATTCTGGTTCAATCGATTTCAAATTCGTACTTGTTTTATAATTTTATTATATTATATCAGCTTCTTAGCTTCTTAGCCTACCTTCATTTCCTCTAAATTCTAAAGTCTGAACGTAAACTTGTGAATCAGTCTTCCACTTTCTAATATACTCCTCAAACTCAAATCATTATTGTCGGAAAGGTTCAAGTATGTATCGCCCGGCCAGGGTGAAGCTTTTTGACAAATGCAGAAATAACAGCAGCTTCATGACACGACTCCTCCTAAATTCTGCTGTTTCGATTGCCAGTAAATTCTGGAATATGGCCTCCCCATCAACTTAAACGCAGACAGAAGACACTGTCTATGGAAACCCTTGTTAGGGACTTTACTCTTCGGGAGGTGCAAATATATCTTCTTAAAATCTGATGGTCATTGTATTTATTCTTTTTTTAAACATTCAGAGTAATATGTGTGTTAAATACCAAAAATTTGCGAAAAATGAAAATTTCCGAAATTTCAAATTACCATCAAGAAATAAAAAGTACCGAAAATATTCGTTACTTAAATCCAACTGTTATTGGTTGACAATTCATGTTCTTTGGTTAAAAATTGTATTATTGGTTTAAAAATTTAATTATTTTGTTCGAAATTCAATAATTTTGAGAGAAAATTAATGTTATTCGTTTGGAAATTTAACTGTTTTTTTTTAAATGCCACTTTCTGTGTTGAAAACTGAACTATTTTGCTAGAAAATTCAATTATTTTTTGGAAATTCACTTTTTTATTGAACATTCATATTTGCGGGCTGAAAATTAAACTGTTTTGTAAAAAATTTGCCTTTTTGGCTTGAAATTTCAAGAATCTGGTTGATTTTTTCTCCTCTTTTGACTGAAAATTCAACTCTTTTGTTGGAAATTCGTTTCTTATGTGAATTCAACTGTTTTGTTAAAATTTGTGTTTTTAGATTGAAAATTAACTTGTTTGTAGAAAAAATTTACTTTTTTGTTGAAAATTCATTTCTTTTTTTACAGGAAATTCATCTATTTCGTGGAAAATTCATGTATTTTGTTGAAAAATCGTCTTCTTTAGTAGAAACTTAATCTTCGTTGTTGAAAGTTGATCTTTTTGGTTGAAAATTTAAGTTTTTTGTATGTTTCTTTTTGGTTGCGTTCAACTAGTTGAAAATTTAACTAGTTCATTTTTGGTTTCAAATTTATATTGTTTAGTTGATGATTCAACTATCTGGTTGAAAATTTTCCTTCTTTGGTTGACGATTTTTTTTTTGGTTGAAGATTCATCATTTTAGTTGAAAATTCATCTGTTTTGTTGAAAATGTAACTATTTTATTGAA
>JAUMHM010000031.1:11240223-11256475 GCA_032362435.1 Melikaiella ostensackeni
TTCCGAACCACCGAAGCCCCGGTAGAAGTACATAGAAAAATTTCCATTGGTACCGGCACAGGGACCGAACCCCAGTCTTCCTGATCGAAAGCCTGACGCGCTATCGCCTGAGCCACCGGGACTCCTTTTCTCATTTGCTCATATGTCTTTAGTGTGGCAGTAATTAAGAAAACTTTTGAAGTCAAAAATGTTTTCCACTGTAGAGTAAAGACACCAATTACAGAGGAAAACCATTAGTTGATGCTAAGAAGAAAAGACGTGATGTGATGGCTGAAGTTTATGAAATTAATCAAATTAGGTTTTAGTTAAAGTGGCGTAATATGTTGCAGTACTACAACAAATTGGGCCATTTTCACCGAAACGTAATTTCTATAAAGGAACGTGCGGTGTCCTTTAAAGTTGATTTAAAATCGTTTTTAAAAATTGCAATGAAAGTTTCCATGAAACGTTTAATCAATATTGAATAGATAAATACAAAGTTTAGAATTATTACAATTTCAACAAATATTGCAAATTTAAAATTATACATTAAAAAATGGAAATAAAAATAAAAATCCGTTTTCAGAAGTTTGATCAAAGTAAACTTGCCGACATGACTGTTTAATGGTTGTCCAGAAAATATTTGCCAATAAACTTCTTCGATGACATGACTCAAGAATATTTCGGATAATTGAATAAAAATGCAAAAATGCCGAAACGTAATCAGATGCGATCAATGATAAAGAATAGATTTGACCAATTGCAGATCCTTGTAAAGGATATGTTGAAAGAAAACTCTTCAAAAATATCCTTCGCACTAGATGGATGGACGTGAGTAGCCCAGTAATTCTTTTACGGAGTTCAAGGTTGAAAATACTTAGCTTATACAGTTAAAATTTCCCTTTTCAAATTCTATTAGACATTTTCATGAACGATGAAAAAGCAATAAATGTTGTAGATATTTGCATAGTGAGTATTTTTATAGAAAAATCACTTTTTTGAAAATTTCAGCGATGATGCTACGGTTGTGCAATTTATAAAATGAATTTGTGTGCCTAAAATAGGAATTAGATGAAAATTTGAAAATGTGGAGGTTTTAGATAATCTTGTGAATTTCACTTTAAAATTACGATTTGCGTTTTATTAATGATTTTATATTTCATCCTGCATAATTTATTTAATAATAGGACACTACATTGACTCAGAGTGGAATTTGCAATCCATAACTTTAGGTCTGATTCTTCGAACGGTTTTCATAGTGGAAGATGTGTAGCAGAACTATTTCAAGACTTCTTAAAAGAATACAGATTAGAAAATAAAGGCAGGAAATAACGTTAGATATAATACTGCTTCCAACAAGACTTTCATGTCCTTACTCTTGGAAGACTCAGACTTTTCTTCAGAAGATATGCATTTTAGATGCATATTTCACGTGTTGAACATAGGAGCTCAACATTTAATAACAAAGCTAAAAATAATTGAAAATTCAAAAGACTTGAAATTTCAACAACTGAATCGTCTTATATTCTGTGACATTTTACAATACAAAGAAATTATGGAAAAGAACAGATAATATTTTCAGCCTAAGGTTTGTCATGAAGTTTATTTATCGAATTTTAATGTACTAACGCATTTGTACATAATTGATGAATAAAAACGGGCAATATTGAAGTTTTAATAAAAATTGTGATTTGGGGCGGAATAAGTCGGGTTTATGGGGCTCTTTCTTTATGAGGATCTCTCTTTATGGGACTGTTTTATTCTGCTTGTCACTGAGCGTTCCTAACCTTGCATAACCTCTTCATGAAGATGCCGAAAAGTTTTTGTTTGCTACTTATGAGTCGTTTCAAGTGCAACGTTCGAAAATAGGTAAAGAATTAAATGAGGGTTTAAATTGTAAGAACGTACAGAAGAAAACTGACGCAGGTTGGTCAGCGTAGTCTACGACTGTTGCTGTAAAATCTGTTTTACAAAGAAACTTTAGTGTCCGAAGCAGCTGCAATTGGTTTTATTTCAGAGTTGTTTTTTCAGCATATTCAAGGCCAAATTTTTTTTTTTATTGACACTGACAAGTTTCTGAAAACTTCAAAAATTTACATTTAAAATTATTTCTCTAAATTTTGCACACAATATTTCCATTTTTATCCGGTGTAAAATAATGTTTTTTTTTCGGTGTGTAATTTGAAAAAACATTTTATAAGTTATTTTTAACAAATTGTAGAAATATATCATAAATGAAAAGTTTCAAGAAAATGTTAATTCAACAGCAGAAGATTATAAATAATCGTTTATGTGCACAAAAAACATGAAAAATAATCTTCTATTAACAAAAAGTAATAAATCGTTAGCATGTCTCATCTCGCTCCAATACATGTCTCGTCTCGCCCCGGAGCATGGGGCGAGATGAGACATGTGCAAAATTTATAATTTTCATATTTTTATCGTAACTAACATTTTGGAACACTTCGTCTTTCATGAAATTTGCACATGAAGGTTCACAGAATGTAAAGAACCACTTACAATTTAAAAAAACTACTACAGATTATATGAACATAAACATTTCTATTAGGACCTTGATTTCATTCCTACCGAGCTTTTGTAATTCCGCAGCTCGTTTAAAGTTTGAATTTAAACCAACAAGTGTTTTGGCCTGTCTGCAGCCAGTGGCCTTATTCTACTCCGTCTGATGTCCCTCAGTCAGCCAACTGTTAATTTCTTCAGTGACCAACCTACTGGAAATGCCTACGACTGGTTCGTGACCAGTGAAGTTTTCTTTTACTGCTAGTTTTGCTAGCCTGTCCGAGATCTCATTAGCTTTAATGCCACCGTGTATAGAGATCCAAAGTAGAGTCACTCGGCTTTCCGTCGCTAGATTGTTCAGTGCCTCAAAGCACTGCCATACTAGTAGCGACGTAGTCGTTGTTCCATTCAAAGCCCCTATAGCAGCCCTGATGTCTGAGCAAATGCGGATACTTCTTCTATTGCCATACTCCTGTGCCTCATAAGCACACTGGAGCACGGTCATGATCTCAGTTTGTAGGACTGTGGCATAGGACCCCATCGGGATTGTGAAGCCCATTCCACTCCTCCTACGATAGACACCGGCTCCTGCTTTCTCCTTGTTCTTGGAGCCATCTGTAAACCAGTTGTCCCAATCGCCAGGCAAATGTGCCTCGCCGTTAGCACATTCCTCTCTCGTGGATAGACTGACTCGATACTTCTTGTCGAAGAGGTAGCGAGGTATCTTGTCCCTGACTATGCTCAAGGTGGGCCTACTCGCAATATCGGTTGGGATCCGCAGTTCTGTCGAGATCTTTCCGCCGTTTCCCATGTTTATTCTCCAGGCTATCTTACATCGTTGTAAGATTAGAAATAATATCACAAATGAAAATTCGTATGATAGTAAACTGTGTATTTCAATCATTGTTCTCATTTCTGGGTCCAAAATGAGTTTAACCGGGACTAATATTAAAGGTAAAATAAATCGCAAATCTTGAACTCTCTCATTGGCGCCCGAACAGGGATCCAGAATTAGAAGATCGATTGAAATTGTAAAAACGAAAACTAAAATCATGCCTCGCACACGTGGCCGACTTAGCAAACGTGCAAACATCAACAAATCACATAATCCACTTGGAATTGATAACCAAGAAGAAAATGTAGAAATTCATTTCAGTACTCTTGATACACTGGACGATGAAGAACAGGGGGCAATGGGCCTCGGCCTATCATCAATCGCACTTGGAGATTATACGATACCAAACGCATCACGCTACACCGGTACCGTTCCAAGAATTGTAACTCAGGAAAGGCGCAGACGCTTGCTAGATGAGCTGAAAGAAACAAAGATTCAGAGACCCATGAGAGAGAAGAAAAAGACGTCTTTCGACGGAGATTATGCAAGCATAATCAAAGATCTTCAAAAAGAGTATGATAAACTACGTAGAGACATCACAGAAATGATCTTTAGAGTAGAAAGAACCGGAAGAAAGGTAGAGACAGCATCAATTGAACTCCATGAGAAAATCGAAGACACGGAAAGCACAAGCGCCTTTGTAATTGACATTTGTAATTGGCAGCTGTCTCCGAGGAACTTCTAAAGATTGGTAGGATTTGATTAAGGAGGATGACGATGATTTTAGAAGATTCTGCGAAAAATTTAAACAGAGCTATGGGGGAGAAGTAACCCATCATGAGCTTAAAACGAAACTCAAATTTGGATATTACCAACAAAGTGTGGAAGTTTCCATGACGGCGTATGCAATCAAATTATTTAGAGAAGCAAGATGTCTCACTCCTACCTCGTCTAACAGAGAAATCATGCAAACACTCGCGAGACATATCATCGAGGAAGTCAGAGCAGCCATCAACACTCAAGAAATGACACCAACAATAGACGGGATACTGAGTTTACACAAAGGGGTGTGAGGAAGGATAATTGGAGAAAGTCCTATAGGGACAGAGATTCCACTCCAAGGAACATTAGAACTATAACTATAACTGGACAAAAAAACGAAGAAGATGATATAGTTATAAGCGAAGAGTTGAGCGAAAACTGTCCGGAAAACTAATGGAATCCGTGTCCTTGAAGAAAATTTGTACACTTGAGGATGCGGAAGAAAAACCTTTTATATTAAAATTCGTTAACACATTAAACTATAATCTACGGGAAGGATTATTAGAGGAAATTGCAGCAGAAACCATTAAAAAATATGGATGTCGAATGACGGAAAATTCCATTCAAGGGTTAAAAGTTGGGGCCCTTGCAGACACCGGAAGCCAAGTATCCTGCATATCTGAACATTTTTATGAAGAAGTAAGAGCCCTTCTTGAACATTGCCCAACTATTCCTATAACTGGAATTTCAGTGTTAGGTGCCACAGCCGGACGATCTGTAAGATTCCGTGCAAAAATGTATGCTAATGCAGAATTTGGCAATATTAATTATCAGAGAGTATTAATGATCGTACTGATTAAAAATAAAGTTTAAAAATATCCCATGTGCTAAATCATACCCAACTCCTGCCCATTATGAGAAAGTTATCCAGGAACAAATCCAATCTATGATCGACTGGAAAATTATAAGCAGATCTACAAGCCCTCATATCAATCCACTGGTACTGACTACAAAAAAACGGTCAAGTTCGATTATGCCTTGACACAAGGAAATTAAATGAGGTCTTAGAAAAGGATCATGAGGGAACTGAGAACACGGAGGTTCTTTCTGAAAATTGCCGAAAAAAAAGGATTCAGTAGTCTCGACATGAATTTGTGCTTTTGGCAAATTCCTTTACATTTGGAATCTGAAAAATACACTGCATTTTTGTATAAAGAAAAGTGTTATGAGTATAATGCAACCCAATTCGGTCTAAAAACCAGTACCGCGGCCTTAGTCCGAGGGGATCAGAAGAGCAACATCTCTGCCATTTGGAATTCATATTGGAAAGATTCAAAGAGCACAATATAATTTTAAACTTTAAAAAGTGTGAATTCCAGCGAGTCAATTTTAGCGCAAAATTTACTTTAAAATTCTCAGAAAAGCTTGTGCCCATACTGGAACTTCTAAGAGAGGGAAATAAGTGGAAATGGAAAGAGAAGCACCAGCTGGCCTTTGAGACGATTAAAAAACTATTTAATACCCAAATCATGCGCTACTTTCTAGACCCATCAAAGGCGTTCTATTTGCAGACTGACGCAAGTGATTAGCCTTGGAAGTCATTCTCCACCAACTTGACGAAGATGGTGACGCGAAAATCATCGCTTGTGGGAGCCGCACCTTGAAGGGTTCTGAAGTATCCTATTACACCACGGAAAAGGAAATTTTAACCCTCGTATGGTCATTACAAATATATCGAAGTCTTATTGGGTGCTAAGATAATTCACCATACTGATCATATGGCACTCACGTTCCTCCAATCGTACAAACTACTGAGTGGCATATTAACAAGATGGATTATGGCTATCCAGGATTACTTAATAAAATCTGAGAACTGCCCTGAAAAGGAGAATATTGTAGCAGACGCGCTTAGCTGACAGGCTACCAACGACCACGAACAGCTTGAAACAAACGATAAAAGGATCGTGATTTATTACCTTGCAAGAAGACCCACAACTGTCTGCAAAAAGAAGTTTTCAGAATTGAGGAATACTCAAAAAGAAGATACTAAACTCGGTGAAATCATAAAAAACATCGCTAACATGTACAATTACTTGTACTCCGAGGAATGCTTGTTTAAAAAGTGTAATCTTCAATGGAGAATTTGTCTTTCGGCAGTCATGGCGGAGAAGTGCCATACGGTATATGGACATATAGGTGCAAAAAAATGTGAGTTAAAGATAAGCGAGGATTTTCATTCTCCTAACTTATATAAATTAATTAGGAGAACGAATAGATCCTGCGATACTTGGCAATGGAATAAGACTCCAACTTAGAGTAGATGTGCCTTGTCATAACCAATTCTAATTTCAGAACCCCCAGAGACTGTTTATTTATTTCTACGGTCCATTGCCAAGATTGAGGTTCGGATTTCGATACGTGTTAGCTGCTTCAGACGGATTCAGCAAATATGTTAAATTATATGCATTAAAAAGACAAACTGCTTATGCAACTATGGCTAAAATGTTCGAAAATTTCATCCCTCAGGTTGGGAAACCAAAACGCATCGTCACAGACCTTAATTTACCAATAAGTCCTGGAAGAATAAATTGAAAAAGAAGGTATAGAGCACGTCCTCACCTCTATCAGATATCCCCAGGCAAATATGGTAGAGAGAGTGAATCGAGAACTTTCAAAAATTTTCCGTATTCTGTTACCAGACCAAAAACATTCTACCTGGTATGACAAGCTACAGATTATTGAAAATATTATAAACGAAGTTCACCACGAGAAGACTGGATTCACACCAATGGAAGTGATGCTAAAGAAAAAATATCCCGCTTCTGGAGTAAACGGATCCTAGGACCTACAGAAAACAAAGAACCAACTCACGCGGAAAAAATAATCTTGACAAGAAACTCGATTCTAAAGAAAGGCTTGTGTAGGGCAGAAAAGTATGACTCACTTAGAAAAGTTACCTGATATCAAGTGAATGAAAAAATACTGATTGAAGCCTACAATCTTTCGTATAAGTTTCTCAAACGCACGTTTAAATTCATTTCCGTTTTCGAAGGTCTCTACGCAATGAAGATAGTCGTTGGGAATAGATAAATAGTAATAGATCACAAAAGCGGTCTAGAGAGGGGAATGTTTCATACCAATGAAATGAGAAAATACCATTCTATTTAGAACCAAGTCGATAACAACATACCAAGATATTTGTTGCACCATTCCCTTCCACATACATACACTCCCAAGTATTTATTTCCAAATCAAAATTTTTGTAACAGTAAAATGTATGTTTCCACGCAAGTCCTTTTTTACCTCCAACTAGGTAAGGCTAAGGTTAGTATCCAAACTCGAGACCAAAGTACTGATCCTATGGAAGGGATGGAGACCACTCCATGCCCAAGCGCAGTCTACACCAAGGTAATCCAGAAAACCCAAGAACCCCAACATCAACGATCCCAAAGGTATCACCATAGCCAAAATCAAACAACCAGGGAAAAGGGAGCTCCCTCCATCAAGAGTAGGGCTAAAACTGTTATCAAAAAAAGGTCGATACTGCAAGAGAAATTTGACGAGCTATTCGGAGTCGACTCTGATGAAGACGAACTGGAGTTCATGGTACTCCACATGTCCACGAAGGAGCGAACAGAATGAGAAGACCACGTTGAGTTCAACAATAACTTTTAAGATTTCGAGAAGCCCCCTAAGCAGGATTCTTCTCGAAAAGAGGGCAGATGAAGCGGTCATCCTAAAACCGAACGTCAGCAGAAGGTGGGTAACAGTCTGCTGCCGAGGTCTTACTGAAGCTCACGGCACGGATCATCTCTCCGAGTGGCTATCTAGCCTCATGCTCTGGGAGAAAGAAGGTTCGTTTTTTGATCTGGGTACGCTGCCACAGGCTCCAGAAACTTATTTCTCTCTGGGTGCGCTGTAAAGGCTCCAGAGTGATGTCTCACGATTATTTTGAGACCAAAAAGAAGAAAAATCGCTGGAAGAATTGTCGAATAAACTTAATTTTCTATTTTTATTTTCAGGTTTTTATGTATATTTTGCTAAATATAAATCCAGAGAGGTGCTAGCGCACCATATTCTTTCAAATCATTAACATTATTATTTATATTTATTTATGAATCTATTTATTATGTATAATATTTTATCATTATGAATCATATACTATACAGGGTGTTTCTTTCATCTTGAGACATCGAAATATCTCAGGAAATACGTATCTAACAATAAAAAATGTCTGTAATAAAAACTTTTGTTTTTCGAGGAGAAAAAGCGACCCCGCAAAAATTTGCACCACCCACACCCCTTGGCTTCGGGAGGGGAGGGGGTAACTTCAAAATTTCAAATGGCAACCTATATTTTTTATTGCAGATTCAGATTCTCCATTAAAAAATGCGTAAGTTTTATTCGAAACAATTTTTTCGATTCGTGCCAGATGGCGATGCATTTGCGGGTTGAATTCGCAGATTTGGAATGCGGGAGTCGCATCCACATTCCACTCGCGGTGAACAACCCTCGGTTGCGCATGTGCCTGCGTGACTTCAATCCGTAAATGCATCGCCATCTGGCGTGAATCGAAAAAAATTTTTGAATAAAACTTACGTATTTTTTAATGGAGAATCTGAATCTGAATTAAAAAATATAGGTTCCCGTTTAAAATTTTAAAGCTACCCTTCTCCCGCCCCAGGAGGTGGGGTGTGGGGTAAATTTTTTCGGGATCGCTTTTCCCCCTCGAAAATGAATAGTTTTTATTACAGACATTTTTTTCGTTGGATGCGTATATCTTGAGATATTTCAATGTCTCAAGATAAAAGAAACACCCCGCATAATTCTGGAGTTGAATCCAAAAATGTTGCCTGTTTTGGCGTATCTCATTCCGTTTACGAGATACATTATATTTATTCCAATTTTAAACATTTGAAGAGAAATTTTGAATGTTTGAAATCGTCTAAACCTGTATATTCTGAATTTCCAACTTTCGCAAGGATAATTTCAAAATTGAAAAACATTTAATCTCAAATTTTTAATCCTTGGCTCTAAATTCGACCCTCGATTTGACCGGCTGGAACCGCCATTTCCATCCAGTATGGTAAAAATATGCCGATTGGTTGGCACTCTTTATCCTTCTTTTATGGGTATTGTTGTACTCCTTTTTTTCCTCGTCGCAAAATTAGATTACCAAATTAATTGGTTAAGATTATCAAATCCATATAACATGGTGAAAGTACTCCCAAACGTTTTCTCTGTGCATTAAAATTTTAGAAAAAGGTTGAAAAATTGCAGTTTTTATCAGCTTCGAAGAATATTTCTTCACCTTGGGAGTTATATTTTTCTGAAAAATTTGTCAACAAAAATTTTGTTTCACTTTTTGTTAAATAGCATATTTCCTGTGCACTGCAGACAAAAATTGTGCACTGCAGTCAAAAATAGTCAGAATGCGAGTTAAAGCAGACCTAATTTCAAGCAAATCTAAAAAAGAATTATATATTATATGTATCTCTCATACGTCCGAAGTTTTATAGCTTGTTGAAAAATACTCACTTTTCTGAAAGTTCGTTAAATGTATTTTTTTTTCTTCTAAATATTGCGTTTCTACTGCAATTTGCATTCAAATTTGTTCCTATAATGATATTGTATGTAAAATAACATAAAAATCTGAAAAACTTGAATAATTCCTGAAGTATATCCATAAAAATGAGCTTTCTTTTAAAAGTTGATGCCCTCGATTCATGTGGGTATATTTCACGAATTATTAAATTTTTTCAGATTTGTTTGTTATTTGATGTACTTTTATTATTATAACAACACTTTTAACGCAAAATGCAGTAGAAAGGCGATATTTAGAAAAAACTTACTTTTTAACAAACTTTCATAAAATTAGATATTTTTTACCACGCTATAAATTAGTACTGCTTGAAGGGCATGTGATACTTAGAAAATTATCGATTTTAGCAGTGTTAGGTTCCCCCGGCTTTTCTCCCACAATAGTAAAGATTTAGTCTTAAAAATTTGGGCCATGATAGAGAACATGCTAACGGACGTCCCCGAACTCCTCTTTTGTGAGATAATTCAAAAAAATTTAATTTTGATAAATTTGATTAAAGTGTGTGTATTTTGAAGTTATTTGTGTTACAGCTTTACTTCCAAACCACACAATATTTTTGGCCGAAAACTTAGGACAAGCAAAAAAACATAGAAACTAATGTCCCGGAAGTAACCTTGTTTGTAGGTAATTAAAAAAGTTTATTTCATAAATAATTTGTGTGTGGCAAAAAATTGATCCTAACCTCAAAACAGTGCACGTTTATAAAGTTTTTATTTATCAGAATACATTTTTTTTATTTTATCTCTCTAAAAAATAGTTCGGGGACGTCCGTTATACTATTTTAATAGCATCTCCGAATTCAGTTTTTAAAAATTTTAATTTTCGTGGACAAAAACCCGGGGGAACTGAACCCAATTTCCCATACGCGGAAGTATCACATGCCCTTAAAAGTGATCAAAATTTAAATACTAAGATTTTACTAAGATTTGCTGCATACCTGAAAATGGTTTTCACAAAAGATTAATAAAAATATGAAGGAAAAAATGTAATTAGAAAATTATAGAACAAGCCTGATAGCTCGTTTTTTACTTTCCCCGTTTTTTTGGACATTTTGGCACTCCAAATTTGTGTACCTCTTCTTCATTGCTGTCATATCCCACATTACCCTTAAAAGCTTTACACCGTATACAAAGTATGTGTATAATATATTTACCGTATCCCGCCCATTTTCAAAAGCAAAATATAACTTCAGATGCTTTTAAACTTATCACTAGACCACTTTTTAAATATTTTACATCCTTTTCCAGTCGCTGTATTAAAAAATAATGAAAACTTTAAAATTTTCCCATTGCCAACAATAGAAAAACAGGCAGTGATGGTACAGTTAGCGCCCCGGCAGGAACTTTCTTAAGAATGAAACTTCGGACACCAAGGGGGCTAAGTTAAAATCGTGAAAGACAGGCTGATGCATACCCTTGCCGCAACGCGCCCTGTACAGGGTTGCAAAGTGACGCGTCAATCGAGGTTTTCTACGTAAATTACATAAATGACGTAATTCACGTAGAAAACTGTAGAAAACCGGTAAAATACATGGTGAACGTTAATCGTCTGTCAGAAAGTGACTTTGCCGACGAGACATGATGTCACTGTATGGCTTAATTGCGAAATTTAGGTTATGTTGCCGGTAATTCACATCGTTTAGAAAACTAAGGAGGTAAAGAACCTGGTAAATTGCTGTAAAAAACCACGCAAATTACTCAGAGTAAATTACGTTCCCAACGCCGGCCCTGTGGACCTTAGACTTTCGGGAACTGAAATTAAAGGTCCAAAAGCGCGCCCTGTGGACCTAATTGTTAGCGTTTTGGAACAAAAATGAAAGGTGGTTCTCGCTGCTACGTATTCGATAAAACAGGGCTGCAGTTTAACAAATTGATAAAAAGTCGGTAGAGAAGATCGAAGTAGGTAATTCTGATGTGCTAAAAATAAAAACTGCAGTTAAACAATGGTGAAGAAGTGTTGAAAATTGTAACACCCCGAGGATTAATATTAATTTTAAAAAATTGACTCATGCAAACTAGGAATTTGGGAGAAGAAAAGTCAATGAATACGTGCACAGATACTTTGAGTTTGCTTTTCAGACAAATAATTCTTAATGTTCTCAACGAATAATGGAAATATATTAGAGTCAAAAGATGAATTTCCACAGTTTAACTTTCACGAGAGGTTTCAAGGGAGAAGATCGGGCTAAAAAGCTTGCCGAAATTCGACTGACTGATCCTTCCTTACACAAGCCGATCCTCACCCAAAAAATCTCCCAATTTTTCTCAATCCCCTCTTAATTCTGGTTTTTCGATTTTTAATTCCGGTATTTTTATTAGGATCCTTTTTAGTAATTCTCTTCCAATAGCAGTAGTTACTACACAATCACACGACATGAAATAAGGTAAATGGTCATTTCTTAACCATGATGAGTCCCTACAAGGCCTGAAAATCGGGGTTTCCGGATTTTCGGGGGCTAGGTCCCTCCTTCGTCGTCCCCCCTGTTGCCAATACCTTTGCCGCCCTATCGTTTGAATTTCTCTGTCTCACTATAAAGTTAGTTTCATTTCCGTCAATACATTTTTTACTGGTCGATTCCACCCCTATTATCTGATCTTCTCCCAACTCACTATCACCATCATAATCCTTTTCTTCATTAATTTCCAAGAAACTAAGTGTCCGCTTTGAAGGACACCCTTCCTTCATGTCTGTCCGATTATGAACCTCGGACAACATGGTTACGCTCTCATTTTATTTCCTCTTTAAGGTTCCTTTTAAGAAACCTCCTTCTCACTCCTGGGAAAACCGTGTCTCTGAGTTTGAATCATAACACGATTTCTCCCAAGAAGTCAGTAACGACCTTTTCTGCAAATTTCTTTCTCCGAATGCCTCGACGTTGCGATTCAGACCGTCTGACCATATTTCGGTTCGTACTACCGAGTCTCGCTCGTTTCGCACTACTTTTTCGCAAGCCTTGCCGCTAGCAAGACAGTCGGGAAAGCAATCCCTAAGACACTCGTTGTCAGTTTCCTTCCCTTCTATAGTCTCGTCAATTTCTGAGTCTAGAATTTGTCCGATAAATGTTTTTTCAATAGAAAATTCATGGTATAAGGGGAAGGGATCGGGTACAAAACTGTCATCGGGTGGCTGGGCATGCACGCTCAGAACCCGATTACAATCCTGCCTAAAAGCTTCTGACACTGGTGGGAATTTAATTTCGTCCGTCGGGTTTCGAGAAAGCGCGTCGGCATTGGCGTTTACTTTTCCGGGCTTGTAGCGGACTTCGTGTCCGTATGCTTGTAATTTTATTTTCCACCGCGCTAATAGTGAATTTATCGTTGGGTTTTTCATCTGAAAGAGCCACACGAGTGCTCGGTGATCTGTAATAAAATAAGTTTTTGTCCGTACACGTGAGTTCGAAATTGTTTTACCGCGAATGAAATAGCTAAAAGTTTTTTTCTGTTGTATTGTATCTTAATTCCACTCCGACTAAAGTTCTAGATGCGTATGCTATTGGAAGGTCTTTTCCGACGGGACCCTGACTGAGAATAGCGCCCACGGCGTAATCAGAAGCATCGGTAGCGACTAAAAAAGGACAAGTAAAAGCCGCGTACTGAAGGATCGGTTCCGAACATAAAATTTCTTTTAATTTTTCAAAAGCTTTTTGAGCTTCAGCTGTCTAATTGAAAAAGCGATTTTTCTTCAATAGTTCTGTAAGGGATTTTGCTACAAGGGCAAAGCTAGGAACAAATGGTCTATAGTATCCCGCCAACCTTGTAAATTGCTTTACATTTTTGAGCCTCTTTGGACGTGGAAAGTTTTTAACGGCTTGAACCTTTTTTGGGCTTGGTTTAACTCCCTCCCGTGAAATAATATGTCCCAAATAGCAAATTTCTTTTCGAAGAAAATTACATTTTCCTGGCTGTAAAACTAACCCTGCATTTTTGAAACGCCTCAGTAGCTTTTCGAGCTTGATTTGGTGTTCTTTTAAGGATTTTGCGTGAATGACGATGTCGTCTATATAGACAAACATGTCCACCGGCGCTAGTTCCCTGACCCTCCCTCTCTATCACGCCTAGAGCTAGAGTTTAGACCTCTACCCTGACCCGACCCAACGAAATGAACGCGTGCATTGCCCTTGTAAGGCATGAATTTGTTATTCGTTATCCCTCCTCTACCGATATCAAAGCTTCGACTTTCGTCGATTCTTGGATAAAAACTTTCGTGGCTCACATCAGGGTCAGTTCCTTCTCTACCTAAATTATTTTCATATTTTGTTTCTCATTCGGCCACGCAAGGTGCGTTTATGGCATCTTGCAGTGTTTTCGGCCGTTCTATTCTAACGCGCAATACTAATTCTTTCCTTAAACCCATAATACAATTTTCGTTAGCGGTATCTCGTGCCGACTCCATCATACCGTGCGCAATTTCCTGACTGTTTTTTTCTTCGATCACTTCAATTATCTTTATTTAGTACTTCTCCCACCCTTACGCCGTACTCTAGAACGGGCTCGCCGACCTTTTGAGCAACTGTGGCTAGCATTGAATTCAGCTGACTTAAATTTATATGCTCGGTGTAAGCTAACTTAATATGTTTTAACAAATCATCTAGCGTTTTTATGTCGTGATCTTGCAAGGATGTATCTGCCTCCCCTGTTATTCTAGATCTAATCATCCATAATAAGTGCGCTGGATCTTTAGGGTGTACCGAATCTTGTACGAAACGGCAATCTCTAATGAATTTTGTGACAGGAATATCATATCCGTCATAATTTTTTGGCAAAAAATCTAGGACCGTTTTTAAGGGTAATTAACTCGTTTGGGTGCCCCCGGAGTTCTCGCCAGATGCTTGTGTTACCGGCAGTTCAGCCAATGACCTCATCCTTACAAAATTGTTTCATTTGGAACGTTTTCAGTTCAGAATCGGACAATTTAAAATATGAAGTTCTATAGATACTCTGAAGAAAGTTAGAAACTTTGTACAGTTACTGTAGAAACTGTGTGTCCAGAAACTCTTCAAGACAAACTATGCAAGGGAGCCTAAAAGTGCTTTTCTCTCTGCCATCTGGTTTAGATTTTTTCGTTTAGGCTTTAGGACGTTTCGGTTTCAGATATGAGAATTTTTGGACAAGCCAGAGATATTGATTTCTAAGATTTTCAAGAAAGTTACCAAAAATACTTTCCTGAGACTTGATGGATTCATACGTTTCGTGAAGTTCTACGTTGAATGATATACATTTTTAAGAAACAATTTTTGGACACCTCATATATGTAATATTTATTTTTCTTATGAGTATGAGTGATGAGTAATTGAAAAATGTATTGTAATCAAATAATTTAATCACTCAATAGAAATATCTATCCTTAAATTCGCATTCGAATTTCCAAATTAAGTCAAAATTTCAATTTATTCTGAACATTTATGAATATACATAATGATAATACAATTAAGAAAATTTTATTCTAATTTTTCCTGGATGCTGCCAAATTCTCAACTTACAACAAAAACGTCGCAAAAATTGAAACTCGAGGATAATTTCAAAAAATTATGATGTAATCTTTCTTATCTGGTCCAGTGAAAAGTAAACCACTAAAATTGATAATAAGAATGAAAACATTTAACATTCTTCAATTTTAAACACGATCAATTTAAAATTGGAAGCATTTTATGTCGAATAATTTTAATTTCCAGGCCCTCAATAAATGAAACAGTATTTCCAGAATAAAATATTCTCCAATTAAATAGTTACTAATGAAATGATGCAAAGTTGTTTACTTATTAGTTTAGTAAGCATTGCTACTTTTCAATTGTATTTACAATTTATAAGGATTTTTTGGCTAAAGTGAATTTGTAACAATTTTTACTACGAATTACTATTTTTCTGCTCACATTTGTAGCTATGTTTTGAAACAATATTAGTAAACGACTTGGCTATCTGACATTAGTATAATTCCTATCTGATTTGAAATTTTATAACTTACAATTGAAAGTGATTGAGATTTGATTTGACTTGCAGTTTATTATGCCCACAGTCCCATGACGATAACGGGCAACCAAAAATTACATTACTGTTTTATTACAGACACTTAATTGAAAATAAACTAATAATAAGCAGAATATAGAGTTTCGAATTTCCTCACTAGAATAGAATATTTTTATCTTATCTTATGATCTGAGTGCTAGTATATAAGCAATTAGTTCTCTGGAGAAATCAGTAGCAGATATAAAAAATAAGTCAACTGCAGTTACAGCGCGATTACAAAGCAGATCCAAGTGATTACACATTACATGCACAGAAGAATTAAACCCTACAGAGGAATTCAGGAGCGGCAGATAAAATGGTTCATAGAATCTAGCTGCATCGCGCGGAACCTTTAAATGAATTTGGCTTAATAAATATGAGCTATCAATATTTGCATGTAGCAGTTTGTATAAAAATATCACACAGGCATACACTCTCCTTTCATCAAGGGTTAAAAAATCAGACTCGGCATATAATTGAAGGTAGTCTGATCCACGAGGTGGATAACTTCATATCCTCCTCAGAGCTAAGAACTTAATAAACCTTTTCTGC
>JAUMHM010000031.1:11270631-11286361 GCA_032362435.1 Melikaiella ostensackeni
GTGGCAGATGTGGTGCCACCGGCGGTCGTGTACCGGTACTTCGTAGCCAAAACTTTGTAACAGACAAATGCATTGAGGCTTGGATGGCCTGCTACGTACACCCATGTATGGATTTCTATGGGCCTTATTTTCTCCATAATTTTCCAACCTCTTAACTCTGAGGATTATTTGAGCGAACCCGGGAGACATGTTGTCTTCTAGAGTCTCAAAGGTTTCCTCTGACACAAATAATGTTTATCCACTCCGATATTTCCTGCGCTTGGACTGAGTTGCATCTCCACCTGAGTTGACCTCGTGAAATCAAAGGGATCATTTCGCGGTATTTTTATAATCCAGTCAATCCCACCAAATAATCTAGCAAGACTGAAGTGTCTGGGTAACACCAAGAAGTTCCTTACCTGCACCCCCCCCCCCCCCCCAAGGAACATTGCCATTCCTTGACGTGGCAATCAAGTCAATCCAATATCCAATACAATACATGGCATTGTTCCGCCCCATCCCTAATATCCTAATATGTACGGAACATTCAGTAGCTCCGGATCAGGCTCCAGAGACGTGGGCGCATTTGTTCTTCAGGACTATCGGGCCCCTCAAGTTAAATCCGCGTATGAACCTAACTCTGAGAGAGTCTGTCAACAGGACGGCAAATCGGACACGCTAAAAGGGCTAATTGCATCATCCTCTAGAATTAACCATAGACACGGGAGCGCAGAACCCTCGAGACTAACATCCGCATCGATTAAGCTGAGGCGCCGAGCCTAGGTAAATCCTTATATTGCCCCGTAGGGCGTGCTACACCTTAGTTAAATAATACACACTCACTCATACGCACCTCACTTAAATAATACTTATAATTATTGTTTTTCCTACCACCTTAATCCAACTCACTCTTCCAAACCACAGAACAGTCACTATTTCAAACAGGACTGTCGCTGACTTGACTAGTGTTTCCAATTAAGAGCCTCTACAGCATGGAGCTCTTTCGTAGGAAGCTTGAGGAAACACTTGGAGAAAACGATCAATTTCAGGTGGGATCCAAATCACTAGAATCTAGCTAAAGAATAATAGAAAATATTTCTATCGATACTGGCTCTCAAATCGAACACCGATTCGCCTATTAGAAGCCCAAGCGTTCGAGCACTAAGACATCAAGGCTGTCTCTGATTTACATTTACTATATATGATAATGTTTTCTTAAATCCAAGCCATTCATCAGAAATAAAAGTAGAATATTTGCCAAAATATAGCCTTATAGATATGACTCGAAACATGTTGGTTTCTAGTAGTATAAAAAAGACGGAGAAAGAATGAGGAAAAGAGTGAGAGGTTGGTTTGGTTGATTCTTCCTTTTTTCTCCCTCTTTTTTCCTTTAATATAAATTGTCTCTAATGAGCCGATCACACTGATTTTTAGGAACACACTTTTCTCGTCTTAATGCTTTTTGTGCAATTATGTTTGAGTTATTTTTGTGTTCAATTTTTTAAGGATTTTTTCAACAATTCTATTTTGAGTTTCTACTGACCTTCCGAATGACGTTCCTAGTCCGAAGTTAAGAATACTGTTCTCGTTTCCTACGTAAGGTTTCAAATTGAAGACGCTCCTGAGGGATGGATTTGTAGGATACTCTCATCACTGTATTTACATATAACTCTGCACTATCATACTTTATATTTCTGCAACTACTTGAAAATTTTGGTCAAAGTGCTCGAATTCTAGCAAAAACTTGTAGTTTCTAGTAGCATATTTTTTTAAATTTGTTCACCATTTTTAACGATTTTAATAAAAAAATAATTAAATATATTTAAAAATCTACCGAGAAGTACAATGTAATTACGTAGAAAGTTTAGTGACTGTGTCCGAATAAAAGCAAAAACTTATAATTTTTAGTAGATTTTTTCCATTTTTTTAAATCTTTAAAAATCATAGAAACTCGCAGAAACTTAAAAAAGTCTAATGAAGCTACAAGTTTTTTCTTCTAGATTTCAGACACTTTTAGAATATTTTACAAGTACTTACAAATTTGTACAAAAAATTACAATTTTGATTGTTGTACTTTATTGTAACTTATTGTATTTTATTGTGACAAAACATTACCACTTGAGATATTTCACAAATTCGTATCTAGTCATTTAAATTAAACAGCTTGTTGGTTACAGCCAATTCTTAAACAGATCAATCGATGTGGTTCGTTGCAATAAATAAATTGGCCCATTATACTTCGACTGCATACCTAAGATTTAAAAAAATTTGGTCCGCGTATAAATAAAACTTTTTTGAAAGCACTACATCATCACTAGTTAGTCATAACCAATTGGTAAATAGATCAATCGATACGTCCGGTTACGACGAATAAATTTCACTGCTATATTACGGCTATATTCTTAGAATAAATAAGATTTGCTCCTATAAATGAAAACGTTTTTTAAAGCCCTATATTGTCACTAATTTATCTTAGAAAGTTCGCTAATAGGCCAATGGATATGTCGACAGAACTTATAAGGCTATGTTCAATAATCTATACTTTTAATAATAGTTACTACTTACTTGTGATGCAAGTGCGAAAAATAGGTGATTGCTTACGGGTGTGAATTTCTCAGTATGAGTTGGAGGCTTGAAGCACGAGTCGGAGATTGTTGCACGAGCGAAACGAGTGCGAATAGAGTGCGAGAACACAGACGAGTGTGAATTCCACGCGAATTATTCTACTGTCGAGAATCCTTGAAGGCGAATGCAGAAATCACACGAACAAGCAATTACCTGTGCGCAACTTCAACCACCGGTGTGCAAAATAACTATATTTCAAAGTGCGCATGCACCAACATTATTATCGTATCTTCGCCTGCAATGAGTTACTTTCCACATGATTTAGATGCATATAAAGTCCAACCTTCGAGTTGGGTGTTGCAAAAATTTAAATTTCAATGAAACCTCAATTGGTTTTCGACACACAAAGGCATTTCGAAGTCACGATTTTTGAGATCCTAAGGTCGAGCTGTATAAAGATATGTAAAAAATGAATTTAAAAATATGACCCAGTACAAAGCTTCCACTATCAGGGAGCATAAATATACTCTTGAAATACAATTAGGAAGAAGAACCAAAACCAGAACAAGAGAGACAAATACAATAACAGGAACAAGAACAAGTTTTCTCAGTCTACTAATTTTGCTTTAATAAACATTTTTACTGATCAATAGTGAGAAATTACAAAATGATTAATTTACAGTAAAACTGTTACTAGTTCACTTAATGATACCTATTCATTTTACATGCACAAAGTTAATTTTGCTATTAGAGTAGATTAAAGTACTGAATCAGAAATGCATAGAAAAATGAATTCGAAAATTCATAAAAAATAAGAATATTCTTGCCTTATTCCATTTTTGTATTACATTCTAATTCATAAGAGTTTGATGGAGCGCCTAAATTTTCGATCTCCAGTTTTTAACGGATCTTTACGTTTCAGCACCAACAGAGTCCGAAAATGATAACATTTTATCGATGTCTGTTTGTCTGTATGTATGTATATCTGTTTGGTTACCTGAAAGTTGTAGCCATGATAAGTTTTGAAGGATTTTACAAATCAAATCAGCCTTTTATATATATATATATATATTATTTTATTTTTATTTTATTATTTATTATTATTTTATTATTATTTATTATTATTATTATTTTATTATATTATTTTATTTTATTTTTTTATTATTTTATATATATATATATATATATATATATATATATATATATACACTTCTTTAGAGACCCGAGATAAAAGTCAAGTTCGTTAAGCAGATTAATTCAACCAAAATTAAGAATTTCAGAGCATTTGCCAAATTTAAAACAACATTTTTTCTGCAATTTCAGAAATTTTTATGAAATTTTCTAGTAGATGACAAAAATACTTGAAAATTATCTTAGTGACATTTTTTAAATCAATGAAAATTAAAAATTTATACACTTTTCAAAATTTCCAAAATTAAAAAAAAATAGAAAAAATGTTTTTCTCATAGTTTAAGAAATTTCAATCGACATTTTTACTAGACATCAACTATATTTCAAAATTATACTTATAAACTTTTTCGACTAGAACAAACTTTAAAGAGTTTGACTATTTTCAAAATTATGAATTTCTTTTTTAAAGAGATCCTTAAGTTATAATTATGATTTTTAGTAAATGTCAACAAAATAAACAAATTACCCTATTCTTTTCGAATGAGCACAAATTTAAAAAGTTCGAGATATTAATAATCAAGTAGATTATATTAGGATTTTTTTTTTAATATTCTGCAAAGATTTTCAATATTTTTTTTCGAATTTTTTTACTTTTTCGTTTCAAATTCAATCTGCGGAAAAATCCTCTAAAATATCTACAATCGACAAATATGAAATATTCCAGAAGTTAGTCATATGATTCGAAAAAAAATTGAAATTTGCACAATTTTTACCACATATACTTCAAAAATTGATAGATAAATATCGCTTTTGTGTTATTTTGAAAACGTGATTGCATCATATGTTTCTTTGAAATTAAGGAAACTTGTATAAAAAACGAAAACAAAATATTGAAATAATAATGCAAGATTTACGGTGAAATTATACCTCGGTCCGGGACTGTTTACTTCGATCATGTCGAAAAAGTATAGACAAGCTGACGTTATTATATTTGGAATTTGAAGTTTCAAATGTTTATAATTTAAATTATTTAAATATCAGACAAAGGCGTTTTTTGATTTCCATAAAAATCATTTCACGCACATTTTTTATCAACATTAGAGCGAATAACATATCTATTTTTCAAACAGAATCGTCTGTGTGACGTAATTGTTGAATGCAAAGCGCGACAGTCGCATTGAGAATGTAATCGTCAAAACCGCAGGTGCTTTGAGAACCTTCTTCAATGACAAATTGAAAAACAATGTTCAGTTCCGCTTTATGACTGCAGTTCATTTAGGTTTTGAATCACAGTTTTAGATTTAAGGTACAATATTTTTGATATTCGAAATGAAGTTGAAATGCACGCAAATATAACGTACAAAAACGAGCATGAAGCGCGAGAGCGAACCCGCTTCTGAGAAAAGTGATGGCATTCTAAGTAGGTAAATCATTTATCTACTTCCAGTTTGACCATTACATTCCGTAACTACTTCTTTCCGCTTTTAATGTATCTCAGCCTTTTTTTATATCTTATCAGAATCAGTCTTATTTTTTTAATAAAAGTATTTACTTAAACTAGCGTAAAACGGCATTAGTGTATTCTTTATCCTTCTGTGGTTTCGAAAAATAATAATAAATACGAGAAATAGATTGAAAATGAATGAATACTCTAGGAGTCTAATAATATATAATATGTTGTACTAATTAACGTAATATACATTTATAGCATATTAATTTTTTACTCATTTGAATGTTAATGTGATCATTTTTTACGTAGTGTCTGGACATCCGGACACAAACCATGTCTCCTTCCCCTTCCCAGGCCCCTCTTCCCGTTGCCGGGTCTGTACGCTTAGACTCGAGCGTGTTATAAAAAAACATAAAGGTACGGACTGACCGGACTGTTGGTCCCCAGTAGTGTAAAAGAGACGGAGAAAACAAAGAGTGAGAGTTTGGTATAGTTTATTCTTTCTTTTTCTCCCTCTTTTTTTTTGCTGTACATTTATTGTACATTCGTCTCTAATGAGCCGTGAAAGCGAGTAGTTTCGAAGTCTATTTTTGATTTGTAAACTTTTTGCGTGTTTTTTTTTAGTACACAAATATTTTCATTAGAAAGTAGATTTCATTTCGACCTTTAAGAAATTTTAAATTAATTTATCATTTCCAATTCCTAGATAGGTATATTTTTCAATAAAACCTGTAATAATTTCAACTTTAGTCCCGACCCAAAAATTTGATTTCGCAGCTTTATATTAGACTCCAAATTTAATTTTTCATAACTAATATTTTTGCTTCAAAATTAATTTTTAGTGAAGACATTATTATTATAAGGCAGACATTTTTTGTCGTTTCTGTATCCCCTAATCGCGTTGACTTTGAGAAAAAAAATTTTCTCACGAAACGCACTCGCTTTAAGGGCTCGATGTATATTACAGTTTGATTAACTTTGATTAAATTAAACTTCAATTGGATTAAATTTGAAAAATGAAGCGATATCGAGAATGAGAGAGACTCTCTAGGATTTCTTCGTACCTTCGTCTTCGTCTCTTCATTTTTGGAACTTGGACCGAGATGAAAAATGTAATAACAATATAAATATAATTTTCGGCTTCTACCAGACAATTTTATTACAAGTTTTTGGTCTTTTACAAAAAACAATTTTTTTAATTTTGAAAGTGCTCATATTTTTAATATTTTCATTTGGGCCCTTCAGATGTTGGGCTAAGAGTCCACCCTAAAAATTTTGTTACTAAAAGGGGCAACCCGAATTTCTTTAGATCCTTCAGACTCCCTTTGGGACTTGAACGTCTAAAATAATTCTTAATGGACTGAAAAAGTCTAAAATAAAAAAATAATGAATAGAAATGGCAATAATTTAATATACAATTAAGTATTCTGAATTTTACTTAAAACAAATATCATTTTGTGAATAAAGGCAGTACGCAAATAACGTTGAACGACACTTTTGGAAGAAGAGGGGATTCTTATACAAATATGTAGAGTGAATAAAACACACTCGTCGCTCTAATTAAAGTGACAAAAAAATAACCAAAAAATGTTTAATTTCTTCTTCAAATGTTTCTCTTTTTTCCCATAGGATAAGACTTATTTCGTTTTTGAAACCTTCAAAAATCTTTAATTTAATTAACTACCTTCTCATACCCACTTGAAGTAGAAGAGATTACATACCGAGAGACTTAAGCAAAAAATCATAATATATGGGAAATAGGTATTAATATTTCCGAATTACAAATTTCAAATCGTATTCTTGTGTTCCTGAGATGCCGATTATTTACAAAATCAAAGGAGAATTTTAATATTCAGGCATACAGGGTTTTTTGAAGAAATTTCCTGCAAGAGGAAAAATGTAATTTCCTAAAACATTTTCTGTGCACTTCCCCGTATTGAGAAACATAACAATAACAAGTTCTTACATGCCCTTCGAAGTATTTAAAATAGACTCTAAAATAAAATTTTTATTTCATAAGTTTTTCGACGAATCTGGATTTCAAGAGAATTTAATCTTTCTTAATTTTAATGTCAAAGAATTCAAATTCTTCACAATAACACAATAAATCACGATAGAGGACAATAATGTAAAGATTGTAATTTTTTGTAAACGCAACAACAACAATTTTTACAAAATCGTAAAAGGCTCAATAATTGTATTTTCAGATTGATATTAGACTCAATAGATCATGAAATTTCTTTTCTTTATCGAGCACATAAATGAATTAATATACATTGATTTGTAAAAGACTACTGGTGATAAAAATGTCAACATCTTACTTTGATCAAAGGTGAGACTAACCAAACTTTCATATATATCTTTTAAATAAGGAACTCTATAATAACGAATCTATGTGCAATTGAAGCCATAGTAAGAGATTAATTCAGAAAATTTTAATTAAACATTTTTCAACCCACCGATCAGTATCTAAAATGCGTAAAAAAACACAGATGAAACAATTTAGGTTTAGGTAGTATAAGGTAGGGTTCGAGTCCCCAGCGGGTGCAATTTCTCAAAGCGTTCGAGCGTGCGATTATATGTGTAAGTGACTGTGTGTGCAACTGTGTAATAATAAACGTGAATTAAGTACAGTAATATATAAAATAATTTTTTTCTTTTTAAATCCATCGTCATTTTACACCATCTTTTTGTCGGATGTTTCGAGCTAATCTACTTATGAAGCGCCTACAGCGTGCGTATACAATGTGAAATCGACAAACCTAATCTTCACACTAGTTATGCTTATTACATGAAATAGTAACTCTTCCTTTATCCGTGTATCACATTATTGTACTTGTTTGCGAGTTATTGTACTTTTGCACTTTATTGTGAAAAGGGCCGTTTAAGTATTATGTCCCCCAACTAAAGGATGGGGGGGTGATGTATTTTGACGTCCACGTAGAAGTAACATACACTTACTGTAGAAAAAACGCGAAGGAGGGGGGGAGGGTCAAAATTTTCAGAAAAAAGCAAGACGTAATACTTGAACAGCCCTAAATACATTTGCATCAGGGTCTGTACAGAGAGGCAGTAACTTAAAGGGAGTCAATAATCAGAAAATTTATGAAAATCTTAGTCTTTTTTTTTAAAACACATTGTCCATTCGTCCAGCTTTTTCGACGAATAACCCTGGCGGGACGGACCCCACTTTTTATCTCCACCAATCAAGTTTGCAAGATTTTCCCTATTCGTTCTTGCAAGAAAGGCAATTTTTCCACTCTGAAAATCCACTTAAATCCAAGGTTTCTTTCCCTCACACTAAACAATCTCCCAAGAAATGAGAAAAAGACTAGAATAAAAATGCCTTCTTGCACACTCTCTCCTAGATCAGATGCGCCCTGCAGGCATTCCATCCTCATTCTCTCTGTTACTAGCAACCGTACCATTCTTCTCTTCTACCTCTGACCGTGCTACCCTATTAAAATCTGTCTAACACCCGACTAGACTCCCACTATCCTTCCTATCATGGAAAGAGAGAAAGCAAATGAAGAAAACAAAGAAAGAAACAAGGAAGCAGTCGGCGGGGCTGGGATGCGAGATATCGGAGATTGCCTCCACGCGTATTGATTGGTCTTTTGTGAGAGCTACACCCCCGCGAGAAGCGAACCAAGCGTCATCGATCCAAGAGTGACCCATATCTGGCACCACGAAGGTAGCCCCTCTTCCTTCATCCCCCACCTGCGCACGAATCTCTCACTCCCCACTCCACAAGGGGTAGTTTTCCCCCACCCCCGGGGTCGACGCCGCCATCGCCACCAGAACCAGCGCCACCACCCCTCCCCTGACTCCAGAAGCAGCAGCAGCAGCCCCGACTGCCCTCCACGTCCGAGCAGATCTCGGGGCGTTCGGGATGACAGCCCAGTGAAAATTCGCGCTCCAGGAAGTACCAGCAGTAGCAACCCTGGCCTGCCACAATCCCTTCGATTCTGTCATCGTAAGTTTAAGGATAAAGTTAAAGTGCATCGACAATCGACCAACCGCAGTTCCTTATCCTCATCACACTTCTACTACTACTACTCTACTGCTACTTCTACTACTGCTGTTAATACACTACTACTGCTACTACTACTTCCTGCCAGTCCTAGACTAACCCTAGGGCTAACTCCTCTCTTGATCCCTCTCCGAGTCCTCCAGGATGTATAATTGTTCGCTGCAGTGGTGACAATCAGTCGGTACCAGTGACGACGATAAAGACTTCGGCGAAGGCGACGATAATGGATGGTGGATGACACGAGTGTTGACGGTGCAGTGGTGTGGTTACAATGCTACACGACTCGCGTAAAGTGGTGCTACGTCGGGGTGTATATGTATACTCACGTACCTTTGGTGGTGAGGATCAATAAGCAGTGCCGTACAAGCACAACCTGAGCTCCCCTTTTCGTTTTTTTTTATTTTTCCACCCCAAGTGCCCTTTTCCTAGTGAGGACATAGGCTAGAGGCTAGACGCCATACTGAGAAATAATGTGCTGCGGACACCTCTATCTGGATTCACGATCCTGACCGAATCCCCTGTCCTTAGCCGGAAAGAATTTTGAGCTCCGCACGTTGTTCTACCCCATCGAACTGCCCTATCGATTTTCGAGAGTATTACCCTTTCGAAATAAATTGGCGGCAACACGAGTGTCGTCAATGGTTTCGATATTTTCATTCCCATTCACGATTCTAAATAATCAGCTAGTTCAAGCTTCAGAATACTATTCTCAGTTATACTTACTTCTGCATACAACTCAACCTTCAAATCAATGTAGATTCAACCTTCAGTATACAGGATCTTTAAATACATTGGTCACTGGATAGAGCCAGATTTCCGGGATATATTATCAGAATCTTCGAAAGGACTGGATTTCCGTGAGTAGAAGACGTTATATTGTACATCTGCGATCACTATAGGGTTCTTTGTTCTATGGAGGATCAGAAGCAGTGTTTGACAGTAAAATTTTAGTCGTAACGGCGTAACTGGAAAGGTCTTTTTTCTAGTAACAGTAACAGTAAAGCGTTACATTTTTCGGGTAACAATAATTTAAAGTAACTCAATTCTTACGAGATTTGTCATGCTAGATTTTTGGGAAAACTTTCATTTTTTTTTATTCAAGTGTAAACTTTGAAAGAAAATATAATCAAAAAAACAGGATGCATTAACAACACATAAAATAATACAATAAATAGCAGCCTAAGATTGTAAAATAGTCTGGATATTTATTAATTTCTAATCTGTAACATAAGTAAAAGTAATGTGCGAACATTACAAAAAAAATTATATTGTTTTATGATAAACTTGATTGTTATGAACAAATTGTATTTATACCATCAACATTACACAGCAGTAACAGATTGATCGTTTGAGCAATTTTAAAAAGTTAAAGATACTTTTTTTGGAAACGTTCTTCATTTGGCTTGTCAGTCATTCTTCAGTATAATGTAAAAGCAATGCGCAATGATTATAAAAACAACTTAAATTATATTCGCATTGTCGAAAAAAATTTATAAACAAATTCACAATTCCCAAATAGAAATGTGGTTTTACAATAAATTACAATAAAGTAAAGTAATGTCAAAATTGCAATGTATTATAAACAATTGTAAATGCCTGTTGGTACATTTATTGGTAAATTGTTAGATTTGACTTCAGGATCAAAAATAATTAGATTCAATTAGTTAATAAATGATTAACTAATTGAATTCAATTATTTTTGACTCTAAAACCGAAGCCACCAACAACTATTTTACAATTTTTTCTCGTGTGTCAATATTATTCCCCGCTGAGTATTACAAAAATTGTAGTTTTTAGTAAATTTTTTTCCATTTTTTTCAATCGCTTAAAATCTTAGAAAGTTGCAGAAACTTAAAAAATTGTATATGTTATTGCAATTTTTCACATGAAACTACAATTTTTGCATTATTTCACTTTATTGTAACTCATTTTTCGCAAGAAGTGCATCAAAATGGCGACATTTCGTGTCTGTTAAGTGTGCGCAAAGTGCCAGATTCCTCCACTATAAGATTAAGCCGCGGGAATATGGTATTCTCGCACGCTTATCTCACAGTAGAGGAATCTGTCAATACGCGCACATTTTACAGACACGGAATATCGTCATTTTCCTGCGCTTTTTGCAAAAAATATCATGTGTAACACGTGCAAGAAGCTTTCACGCTCGTGGAATAGTCAACTTCTCGCACTTGTTACACAATATACTATTATTTTATTGAGAAAATACATTTCCACAAGGAAAATTCTCATCGTGCGGAAACGTTACTTTTGGAGAAGAGTGAATACCACCCAAGTTTTTTTTTAATCTGTTGATATCTTCTGTCACGCCTTAGATTATAATTTTTAACTTTTGGGATTTTTTTTTATTCATAGAAAAACAAAATGTATTCATAGTTTTTATGATACTTGAAGATCATTGAAAATGGCAAAATTGCGAATTTCATAATGAAGTAAATTATTTAAAAATCTCTCTCAAATCTAAAAGAATTCACTATAATTTTTTGGATCGTTTGTATGGAAAGTTTGTACTTGACAATTAGTGATAGTGTAACTGAAAGAAAGGTTACAAATAATTGTGAAATTCTACTTCATTTTTTCTTTAATTTAAATATCATTTTCAGATTTTAAAATACTACTGATTTTTAAAAAATTTTGAAGGTTTCAGGAATTTAAAATTATGCATTAATAACATTATACATAGAAGAATAACGATGAAGTAACGCGTTACTTCTTTTCAATAAGGGTAACATTAAGCGGTTACTTTTGAGCTGTAAAGTGTCAGACATTGATCAAAAGCGTATTAAAAGAGCGAACTACAATCATTGTACTTTAAATCATTGAAAGGGACTCACTTTCATCTAACGAAATGACAAACAGGTTCTCAATCTGCGTTCAGCAAATCCACTAATTTGGTACGAAAAATTAATTAATTAATTAATGAAAACGAGGCTTTCTTTCATTTTTAAAGTTTTGAATAGGTAGTTTATCAGTCAGAAAGAACGCTGAAGTATACACAATACGGCTAGAAGGACCATGAAAAATTAATTGAAAATTTCAGTGGTGCAATGTTCGAAGAGATATTTTTAGCATCTTAAATCTATTTTAACTCCTGGGAATTAAAGATTAAAAGATATTTCATAATCAGAACGCATCAGTAAAACCTGATTTAGTCGATGCTTTCAATTATCTTTGGATTCAATATTGTTACGAGCGAACTTAAGGGTTAAAAGTTAAATGTGCGCGACCGAAAAAAGGCCGTTATGGTCAGTATGAATCTACGTATTCGGCCATATAGATGGATAAATTCCCGGCATTATAAGCTCAAGACAAACCCTTCACGATGAGAAACGAGCCACCGGGGTATTTTTGAAGTTGGAACTTCGAAAAACCGCTTTTCGAGAAAAACGCATCTGAAGTTGGCAAGTGCCATAGACGCACGTGTTACACTTTTTTTTTGAATATGATATATACCCTCTTCCGGTTGCTTTCGGGACATGAGTATAGTGCCAAAGATTCAGTATAGGTTCTAGTATCACCCCCCACTCAAATCCGAGGATAATAATTTTGACCATGATTTAGAAAACGCGAATATCTCCTAAACTAGAACCGGCCATAAGGGCCCATTTCATGCTGACGCCCACAAATGCCGAAAATATCTACACGAAAAAAGAATTGTAGCTTCAGCATATTTCAATTCCGTTCAACTTTTTCTCTTTGAGCTCAATGAAATCAAGAATTAATTTTTACCATCGAGATCCGTAGAGTTAACCTCTAAATTAGTCTGACAAATGATTTATAAAATCGACGAAAAAGTTTTTCAAAACTCATAAAACTGTTAATCAATACGAAATTGAAGAGAAATACAAGCAGACTTTAGAAAAAATTGTTCTATTCCAAAAAATTTCGCCAACAATAAAGTTCTTTACATTTTTGTATTTTTGCTTCCTTTATATGTAAGTGGAAATTATACAGTTGTTATTCTTGTAAACAAAATTTTTCTTAAAATATTTTAATTTAAATAAAAACGAACTAAATAGAGTTGAACAGAATTTCTTGAGGAATAAAATCAGCCCTGATCATTAGGCCTGAATAAGAATTTCATCTTTAGTCTATAATAGACGCAATAACAAAAAACGTATAACCATTGTTAAATAAACAATTTTAAACCTTTTTTACAAAGAACGCTTCGGTTTCTCTTCCAAAATTAGTTAAAATTAACAATAAGCCTTTTTTCCTTAATTTAACAAATCATTATGAAAATTATTTGATTTGTATGTGGACTGTACTGTCAAGATCACCCTTTAGAATCTTAATTCATTCATAATATAAGGATTTAAAATATAAATTAAGTAGTTCACTTGAATCTGAAGTCTGATAAGTTGATCATGTCGACATTGATTTGAGGGTTGGTTGTTCGAAATATATTGCTGATTCATGTTTAGATATATATTTCTGAATCAGGTCTAGATTCTAGATATATATTCTAGATACACAATCAACTCTGGTTATATTTTCAAGATTCACGTTTGAATGTATCCTCGAGATTCATCCTTGAGTTATCGAGATTTACCATGGAACATATCATCAAAATCATCTAGGGGCATTATCAGAATCATCTAGTTCAGTGAGTAGAAAATAAATTCCTGCGTCCTTGTCAATAGAGTTCTTCATTCTATGAGAAATCAGAAAGCGTACAAAACGAGGCGATTTGAGCAGAATTGAAAGCTGCTAAACCGCATAAATCAGAACTGGACAATGTATCTTTGGAAACCATTCTAATTTCCAAGATTTCCAATGAATTCTGAAGAGCTCTTTTGGTTTGATTGAAAAATTAAAGTTGATATAAAATCAACATTAATTCCCATTAATTAAAATTATTTAAGAAGATGCTATGATATTTTAATGGATTTCAAAGTGGGATTTGAGAGGGATCAATTGAGGGTGTCTTTCAAGTACAGTAAATCCCAAAATCAATCTAATCTTTCTAAGTTTCTAGAATCATGATTTACCAAATTGTCGAAAGTAGATGGATTGTTAATTATCTATTTAACAATAGGCCTTTTTGGTATATCTCCTCTAAATTTGAATCAGTAAAATGTGGGTTATTGAATCAAATCGGTAAGGATTTTCACTGATCCACCAGTCAAAAACTTTAACGACAATTCATTTACCCACAGTTCACATTAATTCAAATTTTGAAAAATGATCAGTAGCTGATTGTATTCCTCCAAAGATTCTTTATAACTCTTCTTGTTTCTTTTTACAAAAACTATTTTATTTGTTTTCTTAAACCTTAATCTTTTGAAGAATTAGGCCCCCTACTACTCATTAGGATTAAGTGAGCATTGCATCTTTTATCCATAACGGAAGAAAAAGAAGGACTATAATGTTAAAGAAATCATAATCAACCTATTTTGACTAAAGGTACGATTTTGTTTCTCTTCGAAAATAAGTCACAATTAACAATGAGTATATTTTCCTCTATTTTACGATCTCATTTTAAAGAGAAAGAATGGAACCAACTACAAAAATTTTTTTCTAATCTGGAGGTTGCACCCCTCCAGATACCCTCCACCCCCTTTAAAAAGTGCCAAAATCAAAAAAATATTTTGAGGCAAAATCTTTCTGTTGTTCACCTTCACTTCATCTAGTTGTTTTAAAATGTTCTCAGAATTATTAGCAAAAAAGGTCTCGAAAAAAGTCACCCAAACAATCGGAACAGACCCAAATCCAGGAACTCATTTTTTCCATATAACTTTCTTGTTCCTCAAAAATTTTTCTCACTGGTTTTTACATTCCAAAAGTAGAAATTCAAGAGTTTCAAATCTATTAAAAGTCTAATATTAGGATTCGTCAGAATAACTTATGAATTTATTGGATTCTAAGAAATTAGAATAATGATTGCAACATTTCTTCTCTTACATTTCATTTGGTCACTTTGTAATATTTTTAAATTCCACTTTTTGAATTTGATTGGACCAAGAATGATATACTTAATCATTAGAATTATAACTTAAAAGGATTCGAATTCCAGTTGTCTATTTTTGTCTGACTCAATGATGATAAGCTACTCGCAGCCTATTTTTTTACTCCAAGGGAAGTGATTGGGAATTGTAGTACCATCCCGATACCAGCAAAACCCCTAATGATAACTGTTTTGTACTGGTCTACTACACTGGCCAACAACTGGCGCAGTACCCCTGGTACTGATCTGGTACCAACTCTTTAGTGGCATGAAGTTTTTACCGTTTTTACACTTTTATTGTACTGCAAAATATAGTTGTACCCAGTAAAATAGAAGGTACTGACCCAGTACCGTTCACACTAAAGACTAAGCACCAAATGGCCAATACCAGTGATATTTTATGACCGCGCCAGTTGTGTACCTGTAATAGATGTAGTCCATAATTATAATTAGAAGTTTTGCCAGTACTTGGGCGGTTCCGTAAAAACCTATGTAAAAACAGATTAAAAACCTTCATTACCAATACCTTATTTATGTTTAGTAGAATTTATTCAATTAGAATTCATTCAATCTCCCTTACCTCATTTTAATTTAATCATTACCAAAGATT
>JAUMHM010000031.1:11286461-11296933 GCA_032362435.1 Melikaiella ostensackeni
AGTCATGTATACGTCTATCTTTATTACCTAGAAAATACAAATACCTAATCCTTCCTATTATATATAATATTTCGAAACTTTCAGTCGAAAAAATCGATTTTTAGACCCATTCGCACATTTTAAATAATGAAAATAATAAAATTTATATATTCAACTATAAATTTACAATTTTGCAATATATTTTTGTAATAAGAAGTTTATTAAAACTGAATTTATTGATTGTCAGCAGAAATGTTTGAATTTTTTTTTTTAAAGTCGGCCATTTTTGATCAAAAATTAAAAATTTTGAATTTTAAAGTTCATTTTCAAAATCAGCGACCTCAAAAACATAGAATCTATGGACAAAAAAAAAACGGTTGCGCTCTGAGGTTTTGGCCAGGAATTCAGGATTTCGGACCACTGTGCGTCGGTATATGTTGGTAACGGAAATCTACATTTAGAATCTACTCATTATCCATCGTATATTTTAATTCTAATATTACAATGATGTGTACAATATAATAATAAAAGTATATAATAATAAAAACCTATATACCGTAAGGTCAAATTCATACCGGTCATAGGAAAGTGTGAGTGCGAGTGAGACGTCATGATAATAAACATAAGAGCATTTCTTTCGCAATTCATGGTATGACTAATATGGATTTGGCCTTTCTGTAGGTATAAGAAGTAGGGATGACTGAAAAATTGACAGTAAAAAAGGAAGTAAAATTTTGTTCCAAAAATGAAATTCAAGCGGGATTTATTGAAATAATTGATCGGGAATCAGTTGAATAATTAATGTTTTACAATTGTGAGGAATCGGGAGAGTAAGTGAAAAGTTTTTTAGTTCCGAAAGAAGAGATATTTATACGTATATGAGAGGCTAGTATAGCTATATATGTATGTCATAGACTTTCGGCCAAATCCAGGCTTTAGCCGAATTCATAGGCATTTGGCCAAACGCCGCTCGATAGCGAATTTTCGTTTCAATGATGAATTTGAGTCTAATTGCCGGATCAACTTATGAAGTTAAGCTAATAGTCGGATTTTAGCCCAACTTCATGAGGCTCGGTGGGCTATTAAGGTTGTAATGATTTTATTATTTAAATTTCCATTAAGGACATACATCTGCTTATCATTATTCTAAAAATAAATAAAAAATGACTTATTCCAACAAGGAGAGCTCAAATGGCACCGAGAACTGCACATAATTCCTTCTTCAAAGCATTCTCATTTTTCAGATAATGTAATAGTATCGCCAACCCTTAGAGGTGGACATTTTTCTTCACAAACTGTAAACATTTTCTTTGCTATACTTTTTTGGCGCTCAAAACAGTCATTTCGAAAATCCAGTAAGCGCTTGCATCTGACGCACAAGGAGCAGATATAAATTTTATCATTTCACTTCATGGAAGAAACTGGGGGTAAGGAACGTTGCAGTTAATTTATGAAACGGGGTAATAGCAACTTGGGTAAATGAGGTTAGGCTAAGTCACCGTGGGACCCGAAGATTTCTCCGACGGACACCACTAGTGGCAGCACGTTCGACACGGTGGGCTCATCCCAGCCTCAGTTACCCAGCTTGCTGTTACCCCGTTTCACCGATTACCTGCAACATTTCTTACCCCCAGTTTTTTCTGTGTTTGCAGTTCACCACATTGAATCTGACATGCAGGTTTAAGCACTTACCATATATTTTTTACGTAGCAAAGCATCTTTAATTTGTAATTTATTTATGTTCAAACTCCTTACAACATTTTCCTCAGCCATTTTGATTTTGAACATTTAAAGAACACAGCGACTGACATTAAACTGATCATTCAAGCTAATGTTGCCGCTTGACTTTATAATATACTAATCTGCTCGAAGACAGTATTTACATTTCACAATATTCGATAATAATAACATAAAGCGAAATACAAACGACACGGCTGTCGATTATTCAAATGGCTCGCCGAGCCTTAGAAAGTTAAGCTGAAAGCCTACTTTTAGGCTAACTTTCTAAGTTGATCCGGCAGTTAGACTAAAATTGATTTGCCTAAGAGCTTACGACATATTATACACACACACACACACACACACACACACATATATATATATATATAGGAGATCTTAGAAAGCAACTGGCCTCGACTCTAGCTCAAGCGTAGCGCGGCGTGGGGCGAATAGACCCGCGAGAACCTCCAATTAATTAAGGAAGCTCGTAGATATGAACTAGATCGATGGAATTGACGATAGCGATAACGAAAGGCGATACTCAGAACTTGGGGATGTTACAGTGCTGTGGCGTTGGAGGTGGCGCTTCCACGGCACCTCAGGCTCATCTGCTGGGTACTGGATCTGCTGTCGGAGTCACCACCTCCTCCAGGACCACTATCATGCAGGACCCCATACTTGAATCCATACTTGAGGTGAGTACCAACTTTTTTTCCAGAATTACAACAATTTCATGAAATTTTTTTCAAATGTCATTAACCTCATTATAAAATTTTATATTGGGATTGTGGAATTCCCCTATAGGTAATTCAAAAGGTGCCCAAAACGTATTCACACACGCATTAGAGTGTCTCAAATAACATTTTTACATCACGCACCTCTAAGGTTGCTCTTTATGTTCCTCTAAATAATGTGTGAAGTGACCCTTTTCAACACTGTGACGTCACAGTATGTGAAATAGTTACTTTGCACACCGGCGGTCATTATCACGCAAGTGTACTCTGAAAAAGCAATTTTACACACGGTTGCGAATCGTAAAATCGTGCTTAAAGTTATTTCAAGAGTACTTCAAATGTTAATCTACCACAGTTTATTCAAGGCGGATTCAGAATTTATTTCAGGGGGTTAGTAACCAAAGGAGAGAGCAGTGAAAAAAGAGGTGAAGGAGAGGGGGCAAAATAAAAGTATTTCGAGTATACAGGTCCGGCGAAATTTCTTTCTTTTTTTTAAATTTTGCCACTGGGTTTTAGAAAACTCCTAGCTAGAGGTGTGCGGACGTGGATATCTTTGGCATGAGCAGTAGTTATTTCTGTATATTTGTAGGTTATGTTAACCCATGTGTTAACCAACAAATTCTTCTTCTTCTTATTCTGCATGGGTACTAATCAACAAATACACGGGAATAACTACTGCTTATGCCAGAGATATCCGCGTCCGCACACCACTGCTCCGACCGGAAAAATAAACCAAATTTCAAACGTACAGATACGGCATTTTTTTCTAATTTGACCGTTAGGTGTTAGGAAACTCTTAATGGCGAAATAAAAAAATCGAGTATACAGGTCGAGCAGAATTTTTTTTTTCAATTTTAACGGAGTCGTATAATATTGGTGAAATTCTAAATAACTTCTAGCGTCAAGATTTACAAAATTATTAGCAAATTTGATTCTAAAAAACTTTTTCGGACGGATGTTGCAAAAAAATGTGATACACGTGCGTACATAGGTAATTACTACTTGTATGATTGCAGCACTTGTCTACGACTCGTGCTGCAAACTTCACACTCGTAGTTATCACCTGTTTTACGCACTTGTATCTCAAATAACTATTTTTCTATCACTCATCACATGATCTTCATTTGTGTGATAAAAGAAAATTCAAATTTTCACGGATGTAACTAAAAGATTAAGGGCATATGAAGTAGGCTCTGATGCCATATAATCAAATTGAGGGTTCTAACGCCTTTTTAAGAAAATTAAAAGTTATTAAATTTGTACTATTTAAAAAAAAATTACGAGACACAGTTTCCAAAAATCACGGTAACATTCATAATTTTAAGAAAAAGTTGGGAAATGTGATATTTGTATTATCAACCGTGATAACAGTTTTAGAGTCATTATAGAAAGTTACATTCCCCAAACTCATCATTAAAATGATTAATGCATTAGCCTGTAATTTTGAAAAATAATAAATATGAAGGGCAGGTATGCCTGTTATAGAAAAATTTCGTTTTTGAAATAATACTGAGAGGATCAATTTGATAACTTTAAATTATTAAAAAAGGGTGCTAGAGCCTGGTTTTGTTTACATAGTATCTGAACTTAATATGTGGGCTAAGTCCACCGAAATTTGGTGAGCGTAGATAGCGGATTTCGAAAGAGGACAGTGAACCTCACAAAAATCTGGAATGAAAATTCAAATATCCGAATTAGGTCAAAAAGGACATCTAAAGGGTTCTTATAGTCAGTTTTAGCTTAGGAGATATTCGCGTTTTTTAAAATCAGGGTCAAAATTATTAATTTCGGATTTGAATGGGGTATGATACTAGGACCTATACTGAATCTATTGGCACTATACTCATGTCCTGAAAGCAACCGGAAGTGGGTATATTTCATGTTCTAAGAAGCAGTATAACACGTGCGCACAGAAAAAACTAATTTTAATCTTTACCCAGATTTCGGAGTAAAGATTACCTGCTACAAAAATGACCCTACGAGGGTAACCTGTACTGTATCATATCGGGTAATTATTCCGTTTTTACCCACGTTGCGAGAGTAATTTGTAATGTTTACCTCCAGGGTCATTCGAGACAGCTCTTAAAAGTTGCCATGACCGTCTTTATGAAGTTAAAAGCCGAATTCATCCGATTTGCTTGTTACACAACACCGTCATCTAACTCCACATCATCGATCATAGTTATGGAATAGATGGGCTTGTAATTTTAAAGACGGCCGTGACGATTTAAAAGAGCTGTCAAATTTATTGTTATGACACTTAAACCCAACTCAAGGTAATGTTGAACTTTCACCTATAGATACAGGTTGATGTACAATTTTACATGCAAAAAAATTTATACTTAGTTTTTTCTATGCGCTTATGGCACTTGCCAACTTTAGATGCAGTTCGCATGAAAAGGGCCCTTATGGCCGGTATGAAGGTATTCGGTCATATAGCTGAGTATTCTCGGCATTTTAAGCCCAAGACGAACCCTTTAGGTTGAAAAACGAGTCGCCGGGGCATTTTTGAAGTTGGAACTTCGAAAAATCGCTTTTTGAGAAAAACACATCTAAAGTTCGTGAGTGTTATACTGTTTCTGCGAACTTGAAATATACCCACATCCGGTTGCTTTCAAGACATTAGTATAGTGCTAATAAATTCAGTATAGATCCTAGTATCATACTTCACTTGAACCTGAAAATAATAATTTTGACGCTGACTTTACAAAAAAAAACGCGAATATCTTCTAAACTAGAATTGGCCATAAGTCCCCTTTTCATGCCGACGCCCACACACACATATATATGCCTTAAGGGGTCTATTGTGTTCCCCATGCAAAACGAGTCTGCGGTCTATACGTATTTTTTTATAGCCAGGAAAATTATTTGTAGATAACGTAGTGATTTTGAAATATGCAGCTGAAGTAAAGATTTCTTTAACACTTATATTTATTTTCAAATCTTAAAATTTAAATATAACTCTTGCAACGTGTATAAACTTTTGATATAAGGGAAGCAAAAGCGCAAAAATTCAACTTACTATAAATATCTATTGTTGAATAAAAAATATTAACCCGAACTATTTTTTCTCTTCAGATATTCTTCTATAAATTTAGTTACAGTTATCAATGAGCATAATTACTACATTCTCAAAAAAAAGTTTCCAAACTGAAGTATTTCAAAATTTCTAAAATAGCTGATGGTATAAGCTTAGACAAAAAATAGTATTTTCTAATAGATGGCAGAATTTCGTGAAACATGACTTTTAATGATTGTAAAATGTGTGGTGATATAAAAAATGAAAAAAAGTTATGAAACATTCCAAGTGCGCGTTTACATATGACGTCACGTTTTACGGGAGAAGGGGGGATTTATTTTTCAAGCGTGACTTAAGCGTGCAGAAGCATATCGAAGTGCATGACAAGGGGTAAGGGTATGTCTAAAATCTCTAAAAATCAGCATGACGTCATATGTGAAAGCTGCCCAAGGGTGGTCGAAAAAAGGCTTAATTTTTCTTCAAATGGCATCTCCACAAATGTTTTCTTTTTGTGTTAGAATGACGCTTGATTTTTGGAAAATTTTTATTAAAATATGTTTAGGTGCTGGGTCGGCGATCGGTCTACATCTAGGTACGCTACCATTCACCTTATCTGAATACACTTGCTTCGTTAAACGCCCTTCATTCATTCTCTAAACATGACCAAACCATTTCGGCAAATTTCTTGCACTGCTGTCGAACAATGTTTTTTCTACATCACTTTTTTTGAGAACATACTTATTACTTTTTGCATTAGCGTTTGACCGCACACATTTTTCGTAGGAAGTGCATGCCTACGGAATTCACTTCACTCCTATCCTTTTCTTGATACGTTTAGGTCTTGCTATCATACATCACAGTGGGTGCAAGCACAGAATTATGCAGTGCAATTTTAGCTTTCTTCGTTACATATTTACTTCCAGTAATAGCTCGTACACTGGCGATAATCTTTCTACCCTCGTTTATACGTCTTGATATCTCTGCATCAATCCTTCCGTCAGCAGTAAATAAACTTCCAAGATACACGAAATCATCAACTTGTTCTATCCTCTCTTCGCTTAAGGCAATGTTGCATACTGTTTTCTCACCCCTTCTCTCAAACACAGTAATTTTTGTTTTATTCACGTTAATCTTATGACTTATACTCTTCATGCTGTTATCCAGTCTTCTCGTCATTCTCTCCAAATCGTCGACTGGTTCTGCCGTAACAATCTTATTTGCAAACGCCAGTCCACGCACTTTCACTGTCCCGAGATCAACACCTTCTTCATCTAAGAGTGCCATTCTTAGACATTCGTCCATGTATACAGGGTGTTTCTTTTATTTTGAGACATCGAAATATCTCAAGAAATACGTATCTAACGAAAAAAATGTCTGTGATAAAAGCTATTTATTTTCGAGGGAGAAAAACGATCCCGCAAAAATTTACCCCACACCCCACCCCCTGAGAGCGGAAGGGGGATAACTTTCAAATTTCAAATAGGAATTTATATTTTTTATTGCAGATTTAGATTCTCCACCAAGCAATACGTAAGTTTTACTACAAATTTTTTTCTCGATTCATGCCAGGTAGCGCTGCATTGGCGAAAAATGACATTGTTGACTGTTCAAGGAATGCGCGTCCAAACAAAAGCTTGGAAGTGCGACGGAACTTGGGGTTTCAACATGACGGTTGCCCAGCGCATTAGTCGGCAATCGTGCGTGAAGTACTGAATTGCAAATTCAACGGTCACTGGATCAGTAGAGGTGGTCCGGTAAATTGGCCTGTCAGATCGCCAGACCTTACGTCGCCGGATTTCTTTTTGTGGGGTCATTTAAAGAATCTAGTTTATCAAGAAATACCAACAACTCTGGAGAACATGAAACTGCGAATCAGGACTGCTTGCAACCAGATAGCACCAGACACACTCCGCAGTTGTGTGCAAACTTTCGAAGCGCGGATCAACAAGTGCATCGAAGTAGGAGAACACCATTTTGAGCACTTAATGTAAAATTATTAAAAACAAGCACCTCGATTGTGAGAGGCAAGGGGTCTCACCGAAAAAAGCACCTCAAAGGGAACAGACAACTACTACGTCCACGGCGTTGTTCCTGGGTAACGCTAAAAGTAGTTAATTCATTGACTGCTTACATACTCGCGTATTAAAAGAGAAGCTTGCGATTTAAAAATAAAATTAAGCTTTCTAAATCTTCTACTCCACTTTAACCCCCTTTCCAGGTGGGTGGAAGGAGTGTAAAAAATTTAATTGATTACAATTGAATAGCTCTTCTGAAAAAAATCAACACGTCTTTTTTATTTTTTGTTTGGAAGCGCGTTCCTTGAACAGTCAACAATGTCATTTTTCGCCAATGCAGCGCCATCTGGCACGAATCGAAAAAAAAATTTCCAATAAAACTTACGTATTTTTTGATGGAGAATCCGAATCTGCAATAAAAAGTATAGGTTCCTATTTGAAATTTTAAAGTAACCCTCCCTCCCGTCCCCAGGGGGTGGGATAAATTTTTGCGGGGTCGCTATTCCCCCTCGAGAATTAGAAGTTTTTATTACAGGCATCTTTTTCGTTAGATGCGTATTTCTTGAGATATTTCGATGTCTCAAGATCAGAGAAGCACCCTGTATATTGAACATCCAGGAGGACAACGCAGCCTTGCCTAACGCCCTGCTTAATATCAAACCAATCGCTCAGTTGTCCATTCACTCTTACACTCGCTTTACTACCATTATATTTTGCTTTTATTGCTTTTAGAAGCCAACCATTCACTCCATACTCTCTCAGGACTTCCCAAAGTTTGGTTCTATTCACCTTATCAAAATCTTTTTCCAGATCAACAAATGCGCAGAAAACTTTTTTGTTTACGCTGAAACTTTTTTCTGTGATCCGTCTCAAGCTAAATATCTGATCCACATATGATCTCCCTGGCACAAATCCACATTGGACTTCTCAGATCCTTTCTTTAGTTATTCTCATGACCTTGTCAATAAATATTTTAGTAAATAGTTTGCCCACGGTACTTAGTAGGCTAATCGCTGTATAATTAGTACAGTCACCTTTATCACCCTTTCATTTGTAGAGTGAAATTATAATCGCCTTTCTCCAATCATTTGAAACTTCATCCTTCTTCGCACCCATTTTTATAAATTCTTTCAGCCGCACAAACAAATATCCGCCACCGCTCTTAACCTCTTAAACATTTCAGTGGTGATACCATTCACACCAGTATTTACACAGAATCGAAACCATCCACAAGTATTTGTTCAAGTATTTGCATAGAAATAGGCGGGTTCAAAAATATGTGTGCTTATGATAAATATTGTTAAGAGTTTCAACTAGAACATCATTTTATAAAATTTTTACATATATCGACAACATTATAAATTAAAACAATTTATTGTCTCACTAAAGCGTTCAGTTTGTGAAATCAATTGTACGAAATGCCTTGTATCATATTTGCATCATGTAGTTAAGTGTATGAAGTTTAGATTTACGTTATTTAACGTCATGAGTTACGTGAAACTTAGATTTGATTACGACTTTGTAAATCACTAGACCAATTGACGAGGTTTCAGCATAGGTCTAAACTTGGAGCAGACCTGGTTTTTTCTCCGGACCACTAGGACCAAGTTCAAAAAAAATACCATGTCTTTTCACTCATACAAAGGGAAGTTTTCACCTTCATCGATGCATAGTGACCCAGACCCAGACCTTGACCTAACGCTTTTCACATTTTCGATAAAATTTAAACCCTGTTCTTTCTCTCTTCCCAGCAGTAGAATACCATTTAATACCAAACTTTTAATGAATTATATATCGATTATTTAATAATTCAGCAAGAAATGTTACATTTTTTCATTTCATTTTACAAATCAAGTGGGAAAAAATGAGGCAACATTAATAACAGTCTTCTCAGTTTTTTTTCCAGTGAACATATATATTTTGTTCAGAAGTATAAAACGGTCAGGGCCAGCTTTCGCTTAAAAAAACTCTTGAAAAACGCTATGCTCAGAATTTTTTTAGAATTGATTTTAATGCCATGTGATACTCACCTCAAAATAATTCGACCGACAATGTTTTCGTTATCCTCCTGTCCACAAAAAATGAGATATCGTCTTAACAACTTGGGTGCTTGAATTGAAGACACTAAGGTTTATCAACTGCTAAATGTTTATAATGACAAAAAAGAATGTTTCGAAAATAAGTGTTTTTTCTACTTTTAAATATTTAGCAGATGATAAAAAAAAGTTAAGCAATTTTTATAGCGCTGTTGCAAAACTACAGTGTCAGAGACGTTATGTAACATCTGCAGTTTTTTTTCATTCTGATTCTTCGATTAAAATAGTAGTAGAATTCTTTTCACAGGGGTTTTTCGAGTATTATGTATTTCGTGGGGAAGGGATCAGGGGTGGGACCTTATGACTTCTAACTGTTTCTTACAGGGGAGGGAGCTTAGGCGAAATCTTTTACGTAAGATTCCGCATCATCTATAGAAAAAATTGTTTTAAATCTAGCCGCTACTTCAAGATACAACAGTCACACCACCATACAATAATGTTTCACTTGATTGAAGGTTTTTTTTGTCTCTTTCGTTGAAAACCTGCTTTTAGCAAAAAAAGTGGGGGCGGGGTAGGAAGAACCTAACATAATATTTGTGAGGGGGGGTGTAAAAAATTATCGTGGATGCTTATGAAGAAGATGGGGAGGGGGGTCAAAATGGCGTAAAGAATGCTCACGTAATACTTGAGCGACCCCTAAACATTTATCTACAAAAAACAGCAAGTGCAAACTTTAAAAGTAAACAAATGAAGTTTCATCGCTACATAACATTCATAACGGTTACAGAACTATTATTCAACATTGTATAGACTGTCATAAATGTTCTACTGAGCGTGTGTCAATTTTTTCTATCATTCTTACAGAAAGCGCGTAACATTTATACATTTATATACTACGAGGTGTGATCAAAAAATAAGGTGACTTTTCAAATTTCGCGGGCTACGTCTGTTCGATCTTCAATTTTTTTTT
>JAUMHM010000031.1:11297033-11309661 GCA_032362435.1 Melikaiella ostensackeni
ATTTTTTTTTAATTAAATACCCCGGTAGATGATTTAACACCTACATAACACTGCCCCCCCCCCCCCGTTTCTAATGAAAATTGGGCCAATTTAATCGAAACACAATTTTCATTAAGAAACACGTACGAGGTCCTTTAATTTATTTCGATCTGAGTGAGATATAAATATAACACTAAATAGAAACTTTCATGACATTTTATTTGAAAAAAAATTTCTAATTGTCAACCTCAATACTAGATGCGTCATTTCGGTTTTTGTAATTTTGAATTTAGATTCAGATACGAAATTTCTCAAACCCTTAAATATAGCAAATTTCTTGACTCGAACCAAATTTTCTAATTGTCAACCGCCATATTAGATCCGCAACTTTAGTTTCTGTAATTTTGACTTCAGATTCATATTCAGAGACTTCTAAATCCTCTATAAATACGAAGATTTTTGACATTTAAACAAAATTTGATAAATTCTAATCGCTTTATAGGAACTTCTATTTTGGTTTCTGTAATTTTTACTTCAGATTCATAACCAGAAACTTCGAAACCCCTTGTTAGAGTGATCATCCGTCCGAATTTTCCTGAACATGACCTCTGTTTTTGAAGCATGAGAGTTTTCTCCTACAGAGTTTTTGGCTTTGTCCGGGTTTTCGGAAGTATAGGATTTTTTAGTTTTAATAGAAAAAAAATATTGTTTAAGTGAAATCTAGCGGTTTTCTTCAAAATTCTTTTTATTTCTCGCGGTTAGCCTCGATTAAGCTCAACACAAAAGTACTGATAATCCTGATTTTTTTTGTTATATTGTTTTATTTTTGTTTTTGGTATGCATTACGACTATTTTACTATAAGACCAGAAATAAATGAATCGCTAGACCCATTTTTCAGAAAAATAGATTTTTTTTCTTTTCCCATTTAGAGGAAACCAGTACGACGTGGATACCAATACGAATTGAATAATGAGAAAAAGTGACTGGTTTTTGAAGAAAAAGTTCTGTAGTATTTTTTTTATGAGTAGCAATATTCAAAATGAGTTTTATAATTGACCTTTTCAATACCTACTTGTTCTTTTGGAACTGAAAAATTGAAAAATGTGTTTCTAACAAGCCGATGAAAATTTTGTTTGCTGACAGATTATCCTTTTTGAGGAATTAAATTGCTTTTATTATTCTTTCACTGGTTCTTTTGATTCGTCAAACTTATGGCTTCAAAAGTTTCTCATGATTAATTCTCTTAATTTTTATCAAAATTATATTTTGCGTATTTTAATGAGAAGTGTCATTCGGTGCGATGTGAATAAAAATTCTGACAGGTTAGGCCATCGAAGTAATTTTTTTGTTTTTAGGCTGTGATCACAAAACAGTAAGAGCTACCAACTTCACAAATTTAAAATAAATAAGCAAGATCATGCTTTTTACCAACATAAACAAATAAAATTATTCGTATTTTTTTGTCTGTGATAGTTGGTAGCAATGACTGTCATGATTGCATGTTAAATACGATACACTTTAGAGCTCGTGAAATTTTTATAAAATATTGAAAAATAATCACTGCATAAATGAAAAAATTTTTTTGAATATCAGTTTTGGATTACTGTTTCATGAACTTAAACGCAATGTCCTCCGAAAACTTATCGGAAAGGCTTCAAATCTGAATATTCTCTTCGCTACAGAACAGAACCATCTTAATAAAATTGCAACGTGTTAAAAAAATATAAAATATAGGATGAATTGCTAATATAATTCATGTGATGGCATTGCTGTCTTTATAATGAATGTTCCAGTTTTTGTTTGGTGTGCAATACTTTCCCCACTTATTTATTATTTATAAGGTTTCGGCACTCGCAGATTCCAAAAATCATAAAATTTTGTCGCTGTCTGTCTGTTTGGCTACCTGAATGTTGTTGCGACGCTAACTTTTGAAGGATTTGTCAAATCGAGTCAGCCTTTGATACACTTTTCTGGGATCCCAAAATGAAGGTCAAGTTTGTTAACCAGATAAATCCAACCAAAATTTAAAAAATCAGAGCATTCTCAAGACTCAAAACAATTTTTTTTAAGAGTTTCAGAAATTTTTGTCAATGATTCTGGCATATGAAACAAAGACTTATAAATTATCCTCATTCCATTTTTTAATTCGATAAAAATAAAAAAGTTATAAGATTTTCAAAATTTTGAAGAAATAAAAAAAAACTATTTTTCTCATAGATTAAGAAATTTTAATCGACAGTGACTACAAATTTTTTAATCCTTCAATTTTTTTGTTCGAAATTCCATCTCCAGAAAAATCCTTAAACATTTTACAATCGGCAAATAATAAATATTTCAGAAATGAGTCATGTGAATCGTAAAAAAATAATGAAATTTTTGCTATTCATACAATATATTGTTAAAAAATTTATGGATAATGAAATTTTTTTATCGCTTTCGTGTTATTTCCACAATAAAATTGTATCATACATTTGTTTAAATTAAGAGAACTTATATAAATAAAATAAACTTTCTTCAAAGTCAGATTAAAAAACAATGTGAGTTCCAATTCAGTTTTCGATTTAACATATGATATTCATCATATTTGAGTAAAATGAAGTCGAAATGCAAACATTAAACGTACGAAAACGAGCGCGAAGCGCGAGAACGTACCCGCGCACTCTAGGTGCGCTCAATCTTGGCGCAATACACCGCGCGCGCGGCGCGTGATGAGAATGTGCCCGCCGAAGGCGAGCATATTTTTTTAAAAAGATCAAGTCTCGTTTTTGCTTTGTTTTTAAAATAGATAGTGTTAGCATTTTCGGGAAACAAAAAAAAAATAAAAACGGACATTAAAGCATGTTAAATTTGGTTTAAGTCAAGGTATAAATGACAGAAAAGAAGAAAAAGCTTTTTTTCTGAAAAATAAGTCCAGCGATTTTTTGTTGTTTCACGTCCTAAAATAGTCGTAAGGCATGTCAGAAACAAAAGTAATTTGGGTTGACTTAATCGAGGCTAACCGTGTTTTGTAAGTGATAAGTCGAATTTTGTGTTATGAAAAGATGAATATATTCACGAAGGGGTAAAGTGTACTTCCTTGAAATTATAGTGTCAAAATTCAAAGTGACAGGAAATAATAAAATATTCATTTTAAAACTTTAGATTATATTTGAAGGTGGTTTTTATATGATCCTTCTAATCTTGTTTTCCAATCTATTTGTTATACCCTTATTCTTTTCCTCTTTTTCCAAGCCCCATGTCCTACTTTGTCCTTTTTTTTGAAGAGCGGCTGCCCCAAATTCCAAAAATTAGCTCTGTGGTCACCCTTATCCCAATGTACAAAATTTCATGACATTTGAACAAAATGTTCTCATTTTCAACCTCCATATTGGATCCGCCATATTAGATTATATCATTTTTACTTCAGATTCATAATCTGAAACTTGGTAAACCCCTAAGTGCAAAGTTTCATAAAATTTTATTATTTTTAGGCTTTCTTCATCCTAAATCGGCATTTGGTCCCACTGCACAAAATTACCACATTCTGCATTTTATCTGTTGCAAAATGCGTGATTCGATTGCATTATGGAATATGTAAATCATCGATTTCCAAATTTACTTTAGCAATTTCCTCTCCAAGGATTATCAATTTGTCACCCAATGTCGGCAAATAAGGGTCCGTTAATAGTATAGAGTATTCTACCATTACGTCGCACTCAGTTGATAATGTCAAATATAGGTTGGTGGAAAAATGTTTGGAATTTAAAGCATGGTTTATATGGAGTTTCGGTGGATTATCGTTTTCGGTACATAAAGGGTGAGAAAATTGTGCTATATTTTTGCTTTTCAATTTCATATGACACTTTTTCAACCACTGATTAGAATTTTCCCGATTTGCGATTTCGCAGTCTGACACAAAAAAAATATCCAAAATTTGAGGTTCGAGTGACGGTAGATTCATAGCTGCCCTGCTTCTCTTGTATGAAGCCCTGGACACTTCAACCTCAAATTTTGGACATTATATTGTTCTCCGAGATATTCAAAAAACATAAATTGACCAAATACCAATTCACAGTTAAAAAAAAAAATTGTATACTTGAAATGCAGAAAGATAGCACAATTTTCTCACCAGTTAAGTAATGAAACGATATTTCGCCGAAACTCCATATAAACAATGCTTTACATTCCACCACATGACATCGTTCTACTATATTTAATATTATCGACTGAGTGTGACGTAATGATAGATTACTCTACACGTAACGCCTTTAGGGTGGGAGGGGGGTCACCTTGAGTTTTACGCCAATATTAAAGACTTAAATGATACTCTAGCAAAAATATCTCTTTCAAATCCTAGTTTTTCTACACATCTCCATACTTCGAATTTTCTACAGAATTAAGTACAGGTAAACATTAAACTTCTCAAAGCTGTGTAGTATTTGCGACGCATACATTCTCATTGTGATTCTCACTCAATTTCCGATACACATTTTTAAATTTATATATATTTTCTAAGCTATCTTACAATATAAATTGGTAGGTATTTTGAAAAGCTACAACTCCTTCTATAGACTTTTTTATGTATCTCACGTCGATTGGCGTAAAATTGGAATTTTCGATTTTTGCATAGCATTTTTTATGGATAAATCCAAAACGACGAGTTCTATTGAAAAATTGTTAGAATGAATTTTTTAGGACGTTTTAAAAGCTATAACTCGCCCTAAAGACTTTTTTCTGCATCTCGCGTTATGTTAAAAATTGGATTTATTTTCATAGCATTTTCGGTGAGTTAAAAAAAGCTCCGAGTCATACTCAGAAATGGTTTAAGGCAAATTTTTAGGTCTTTTAACAAAGTACAATTTCTTTCGGAAACTTTCTTACGCACCTTGCGTCGTTTGACTCAAAATTGAAACTTTCGATTTTTGCGTGGCATTTTCGTTGGATAAAACCAGAAACGTTGCTTAAGGGGGGCTGATTAACGAACCCGTTCTTCTATTTATAGTATCCAGAAAAGTGTGCCAAAGCCCGATTTGATCCGTTCATTTCTTCGAGAGTTATCATGCTTACAGACGGATGGTCGGACAGGCAGACAGGCAGATGCCATTGCCAAAACTTGTTTTTCGGCTTCAGGGGATTGAAAAACTTAAGTGTGAAATTACGGACGAATCTTATACTTTCTCTATCATAAATAATGGAAATGTAAAAGGTAATCTTGAATGAATAGATACTTTCAAGATTGTATTGTACATAATATTATTTTATCTTTACATTTTGCGAAGTGTAATTTAATAAAGCCTGCATTTAATAATTTTTTTAAAGCGGATGACATGGCACGTTTGCCTGGCTTATTTGAGCTTTCGTTTTGTTTGAATAATACAATTTTATTAATTCAATTTTAGCGAGGGTACTAAAGCCCTGTTCTCAGTTACATATATTCAAAGTTAAAAATTAATAAATCTGGACTATTAAAAAAAAAAACTTAAATGGGCCAGACAAACGTGCCGAATATAATTCCCTGTAATTGGCCACATGATACCCTGGTACGTACTCAGAAAGTTGCTTAAAAATGTAATTTAACTTGGATTTTTTGTCTTACTTTTGATTCCGACTTATTTTTGTATTATACGCGATTGACGTTGAGCACCCTGTGGCGGTGTAAGCGGTGTAACTCCTCAACATCCTTTTTTTCTCATTCGAACATTTTCTTCATGATCCGTTGACAGGCGCGCTTTGGAGGCGGAAGTGGAAAGCAAATTGCAAATTTCGCGTTGCATAAGATACATTTGCTGACTTTAGTATTCGAAGGCTGAAACATGTGAACTTTTCGTGGTGTCTTGTACTGCTTGCACATCGCAGCTATCTTTTTTGTGTCGACATAATTTATGTATGATTCTGCAGCGTAAGCGCTAAAATCCACGTAAAAGTACGTCTTCATTATTTCTTTACATTACGAAGCAAACATCATCCTTCATTGCATCAAGCCATATTATTAAATGTATTTAGGTACGTTTGAGTCAGCGCAATTTAAAAATAATAAAAAACCTATTAATTTTTCAGTAAACACCTTAAATTTGCTCTAAATAGTTACTAACAATTATATTTACATAAAAGTTACGTATTGTATAAATTACTTTCTTGCAGTAAATTATGATCGTACTTTCAAATAATGTACTCGAACATTTTCTTGAGGAAATAATGCAAATTTCTGAAGTTTTTAATATTAGACTTTGAGATAACTTTCTATTTATTTGAAAGCTCTTGCTCTAAATACTTAAGTTTTGAACTTGCATAGAAGAAAGCTAGGCTTACTTTTGCTGCGTCTTCTTTTTTTCAGGTCTTACTCCTAGCGTTGCCGCGGCAACTTCATGTGATTTTCTTTTGTTTAGCAACTCAATTTAAGTCCTTTTTGATTAAAAAAATGCTGCATCTCAATTTTGGGTCAATATCCGACTTAAAATGAGCCCACCTTTTTTCTGAAAAGAGTCGATCAAAATATACAGAACAATACAGTTAAAATAGTGACTGAATCAATTTTCAATTATAGAAAGCATTGTAATTAATTTGTACGATTTGATATTAAAAATTGAAACGATTTTTCGGAGTGCTATAGAAATTTTTATCTGCGACATCTATTTCCACATTGAAAAAATCTTACATAATTTATGGAACTTCAGATTGACACTGTAACGCAGTGTCTTCAAAATTCCTCATCGTTGACATTCGGAGTGTTCCAAATGATTATTATCGAAATATTATTTCAAGTTCCAAAATAAGATACGGAAATATTAAAATTTTCCTACAAAAGTAAAGATACAAGAGAAAAATTTATATTTATATTTTCAGAAGCCCCTTTCCTTGTTATTATTATTAATAATCTTTTAATTTACCTTTAGCAAATGCGCGAGGCGGAGGCCCGCCGAGCAGATTTGGAGAGGCAACATGCAGATGCACAAAACCAATTACGGGAAAAGCTAGCAGGGCGCTACCAAGGCCCAGAATCGGTGGAGGCCTTGCAGTCCAAAATCAGAGAACTGGAAAAAAAGACAGAGTTGCAAATGGTGAAACATGAAGAACTATCTTTAGAACTAACAAGTCTGAGACGAGCTCGAAGTAGAGGACCAACATCTGGCCATTCCTCCTTACCCACCTCATGGCCACCTGCTGGATCCGAAATAGATAGAATTATGGCAAGAATAGAGCAAGACAGGTAATATATTAAAATCCTCTTTAAAAAATCTATGAATACTACTTTATGCATTTTTGCCAAAAAGTTGAGAATATTGTACCACGAGATTAAAGAAAAAACATCTTTCCAAAACAACTAAAGTTTTTTTCACCAAGTCTAATCCAAAGGGTACAAAAATAGGATATTGATAGATTCATGCTGAAAAATGGAATGGTAGGAAACAACCCCGAACGTTAACTCCTTATGGAAATTGGGTTTTGGTTTAATGGCCCAACTTGATATATTTTTTAGTACTACAACTTACATATAAGAAATATTTTTAAATATTATCAAATTTATTTTTTTCGTGAATTATTTGGCTTTACAGCCAGAGTTTATATTTCAGGATGTCTACTCACCTGGAAAACCTATAAAACCTGAAATTGTCAGGGAAATTTTATATACTTGGAAAAACAAAGTAGTGGAATTTAACAGAGAAGATTTTAAACGAATAGCACTTGAATTCAACCAAGAAAGACGAATTTTCAAGAAAATAGTGGAATTCTCAACCAAAATAGATTATTTTTCAACTAAACAGTTGCAGTTCCAATAGAAAAAGATGAAATTTCTACGAAAAGAAATAAATTTTTGAATCAAAAAGATCAGTTTTAAACAAAATACATAGATTTTCAACTATATAGTTGAATTTTCAAATAAAAAAGATAAATTTTCAACTAAAAACGATAAATTCTCAACGAACAATGTATTAGTTGATATTTCAACCAAAAATCATTCTAATTTTTAAATTGAAAACAATTAAATTCAACTGAAAAGTCGAATTTTCAACAGAATAGCTAATTTTCAGCCAAACAGTTGAATTTTCAACTAAATAGTTGAATTTTCTACTACACTGTTGAATTTTTAACCCGAAATTATGAATTTTCTACAAGAAAGTTAATTTTCATTCAAATAGTTGAATTTTCAACAAAATAGTTGAATACTCAGTCCAAACAGATTAATTTTCTACCCAAAAGTTGCATTTTTAACAAAAAATTATTAAATTTTTACCAAAAAAAGATAAATTTTTAAACCAAAAAGACGAATTTTCAACCAAGAAAGATTTATCCGTCGAGGAAGAAGAAAATGCAACCAAATTGTTGAATTTTCAAGCCAAATAGATGAATTTTCTTTAAAAAAGTTGTATTTTTAACCCGAGAATATAAATTTGTAACAAAAAAGTTAATTTTCAACCAAATACTTGAACTTTCTACCAAAAACTTGCATTTTTAACTAGAAAAGAAAAAATTTCCAACATAAGAGATAGATTTTCAAACCAAAAAGACGAATTTCCAACAAGAGTTGAATCTTCAACCAAAAAAGGTTTTTCAGTCAAGAAAAAAATATTTCTACAAAATTGTTGAATTTTCAAGCCAAAAAGACGAATTTTCTACAAAACAGTTAAATTTTGAAGCCGAAAATATAAATCCTTAAACAAAAAGTTAATTTTCAACCAAATAGTTGAATCCTCAACCAAATCAGATTAATTTTCTTGCAACAATTCGCATTTTCAACCAAAGAAGATCAAATTTCTACCAAAAAAGATGAATTTTCACACCAAAAAGACGAATTTTCAACAAAAGAGTTAATCATTTTCCCATTTAGATATTTACAAGGACTATAAAAACATCATTTATATTTAACTCGCGAAATTGTATACATATTCCAATTTTTTTATTTTAATTACTTAAAATTTAACCATTCATAAGTGGACAAGAAATTTGGGTTCTTCAAGTATTATGTAATGCTTTAAATTTGAAAAGGTGCAGGGTCGATAGCTTTAAAAAATGCAGCATTTAGTGGCTCTTTCTTAATGGCTCTTTTTCAGCACTGAATGGCTCTTTATTAAGAAAAATTTTCCCTGGAAAAATCTAGAAATACCTGGAAAGAACCTGGAATTTTCAGGGAATTCTTTTCCAGGATTTGGGTAACCACTCTGTATTCTTCTTTTAATAGTATTTGGTGTAACTGATTTACTCTGATACTTTTTGATTTTAATTACTCAATAGAAATATGGGAAAATATCATGGCTTAAAATTTAAAACTCTTTGTCAATGACCCCTATATGAGAAAACAGTGTTGGAGAAGGTGCTCAATAAACTATAATAAAACAAGCCTTTAAAATAACTTAGGAAGCTTTTGATTCAAGTTTTTTCTTGCAAATTATGAGAAAGTATACATTTTTTTGTCAGTTTCAATTTATATAGGTTATATTACTTTAACATCAATTTAAAAGTCATTTAATTTTTCAATCTTGAAACCGTTTTAGTATTGAAGTGTTCTTTTTTCAGGCATTCTTATATGAAAGAGTTTAAGATCATTATTTTTTTAAATTTTAAGGTTCACCAATTTGGTTTTAAATTAACATGGAATGGTATTAAGAAAACTTCAAAGATCATTGAAATTGGAACGCATATAAATTTGAAGTTCTTAAATTTAATATTATCAAGAGCTTTTATATAATTGAAATTTTTGAAAATTAACAGAAATCTGATTAGAAATACTAATTTAAAAACAATTTTTAACTTTAAAAAGATGTTATGTTTGTTTTCACAGGCGTTCTTACAATTGCAAGTATTTAAGCTTAAAGCTTTCAAATTTGAAAAAATGTTCAAATTCGAAATATTCGAAAAAAATGTAGAAATTTTGAGGCTTTTAAAGTTGGATGCTCTAAATTTTGAGAACTTTCAGAGCTTGATGTATTGATAAATTTCATTTGGTTTATAAATGTTTCTCTAACTGTAACTTCTTCAGTAAAAATGTTACTTCCACAACGTGACTCCCAACACTGTGAGTGTTTTCTGATTGTGAGAGTTACGTTTTTCTCAGAATATAAATATATTTCGAATGCATCATTTGCAATAAAATATTTTTGTTTCTGTAGTAGTGGGAGAATAATGCACGATCTCGATCATATGAGAGCCGTGACTACGCAACAACCGTCTCTCGCTCAAAATTTACTAAGATCCAGCGCAGAAAATCTGCAAAATCTCGGTCAACATCAACATCCACCTCATCCGCATGCACTTAGTCTCGGCATCCCTGCTCATACACAAGTTCCTCACGTAAGTGATTTTATGTTAATTTTACTCAGAAAACAGAATTACATCATATATGTAACAAACTATATAGGTTTACGCTTATGCAGGATATTATGTATTCATAAGTTCCATCACAGATCCTGTAACAATGTAACATCAATTTCCCTAATAAGGATTCACAAAAAAAAATTTGTAAAAGTAGTCGGCAGGCGCCCACAAAAAAGGGTTTCGTAGCCTATTAAGTCTTAGTAAAGTCGTTCAAATCTTCCCCACCTGCACTTCCCCTCATTCCTCCATTCTATCACTACCCTTCCCCACTCTTCTCCACACTTTCCCTCATTTTCCCATCTCATTATTTCCCCTCACTTATCCACCCTCATCTTACTTCCCCTCATTTCCCCTCATCCCTCCCCTTGCTACCCTCATGTTTTATTACTTCCCCTCATTTTCCATTAATTTCCCTCATCCCCCTTCACACTTCTCCTTACTTACCCACACTTCCCCTTTTTTATACGATGGACGGACACCCGACCGAAACCATAAGGGTTTCTGTCCGCGGCTACAAAACCTTAAAAAATTACATTAATTATATGATAGTAATCCTTGATATCAGGGACCCAATTCTCTTTTAATACTTCGTGAAATCAGAATATGAGTTTTATTTCCATGCGATTTGAATCTGCATCTTAATTAAATCTGATTTTTTTCAGTATGGAGGATCACCAATGCCATTAACTCCCATGATGCCCGGATGTCCACCCTTGACTCCAAATGGCCCTCCATATCATTATAGCGAACCAATTCCACCGGCACCATCACTTTCGACCAGTCAATCTCAGCCAGCCTTTCAACAAAAGATGCCCCAGTACCAACAACATCAACATCACGACATGCCAAGTTCTCATTCTCAAACTGCTCTGCCCTCGCAAAAGCAGCAACAAACGCACACGCATTACTCGAGTAGTCAGTATCAGGAAAGTTACCCCCATACGCAAACTTATCAACAACCCCATCAGCAGCAGCAACAGCAGCAGTCTCAGCATCAACAACATCCGACGTCGACGTCGTACTTGACATCCGTCAGCCAGAATGTCATACCCCACTATACTCAGCCTAGTCAATCTACTCAGAATTATCAATTGAATGGGACTCAACAGGTAAGTTCGACCTATTCTCATTATTCATTTAAAGTTCAAAAGACTATTTTATCGTTCTAAATGCTCTTTTATTCCAACTCAAATGGCCTTTAATAACTTCTTTTATCAAATGTCCCATTTCACTTAAGTTACTTCTTGAAGATCGAAATAAAATCTACTTTCTTATGAAAATTTTTTGTGTACTAAAAAAGAACACCCAAAAAGTTCACAACTCAAAAATAAACTTTGAGACTACCCGCTTTTTCAGCTCATTAGAGACAAATGTACAATAAATGTACACAACAAAAAGAAAAAGAGGAAGAAGAAAGAAAGTCATCCAAAACCAACCTCACAATCTTTCTTTCCTCCGTTTTTTTATACTACTGGGGATCAACATGTTTCAAAGCCAATCATTAATTGTGTATGGCAGCCTTTTTTAACCAAATTCAAATAGATTTATTAAATTTATTGATGACCTCATTAAAAGCTTCTATTTTCTCTTTTTTTGTTGTAGTCAAAGCATATTTTCTTATTAATATGAAAGATCTTTTTTGGAAAAACCATGAAACTTGCATTATATCAATAATTCCTTCTGTAGTGCATCCAATCTAAGTTTTTACTAATTGACTAAATTCTTTAATACTCCTATACCGGACTTTCAGTAACATCTATCATAAAATCACATTCCAACAAATTTTCATCAATTACACTGAAAACCATATGAACAGAAACAGGAAAATAAGAATAGGTAAAATAATTTTTTTTTATAACTACGTGCGTATAAAATCCAACATATTGTAATCCAATATTTTGCAAACACTTCACCATATCACTAATTGAACAAACATTTCAATTATTTTTCCACATTTTTTTAAATTTTGTTGATTTCATTTTTATTTTTCAAAAACTAGAAACATTAATCCACTTTTTTAATATACATTTTTTAAATTATGAGAGAAATTTCCTTTACCGGGAAGAAAATTCAGAATAAAGCGAAGTGTTGTGAACAAGAAATGCTCTACGACTGATTGTGTATATAGAACCTTAGACAAACGATCATTTTACCATTTTTTTTAAAGAGAATAACCAGTCCCAAGCCCTCGTAAAAATCATCTGTTCGAAAAATGCTACTAGATTTTAGGAAACTATACAGAAAGTCTTAGCCCCAAATATCAAGATTCAAAATTTACCTGTAGTCCGAAGAGACAATAATAAGATGGTAAAATATTTTTACATTCAATTATGAAAATTTAATTTAAATTGTATTGAA
>JAUMHM010000031.1:11309761-11320113 GCA_032362435.1 Melikaiella ostensackeni
CAATCTACTTGTATCTCTCACTTCTCCCCCACCCCTCTCCCTTACCATTTACCCATCGACCTACTATTTCCAACCTACCTCCTCATGACTCCCCTCCCATTATAATCACCCTTATCCATCATCACTCACTTACCCTTATCTCTTCCCATTATCACTGCTAGGGGTTGTCATTCTCAGCACATACAAGCTTCTTCGGGTTGAAAACATTTTTCCTCGATGCCGTAAGAATTGTTAATATTCATACCAATTTTGAGCCCAATACAACCTTAAACAATCCCTTATAAAAAATCGATTTGCCGCTTCTATAAATCTATTAGTTCTTAATTGGCTTGTTTAAATACACAATGTAAGTCAATTAAAAAATGGGACATGTAAGTCACTTGACTGGGAGAGGGGGGGGGGGAGAGTTCCTCGGTAGTGTGACTGTTTTTGATGCAGGGGGAAAGGTTGTGTGTGATGTCACATTTTTAAAACCTACAATGCACTTTAGCGCCATATCTTTTCATTTAATTAATAATTAATAGTATATTATGCATCAAGGGGAAGAAGCGTGACTTTTTCGACGAGTGTATGTTTTTAGTACGAGCCGCAGGCAAGTGCGTAAGCGCGAGCCGGAGAAGAGTACTGAAAAAATACACGAGTTTTAAAATAACAATATTAGTTAAAAATAATAAAGTTTTTTCAACAGACAACGACTTATCCGAGTTTATCGATGGGATCCCATCCAAACGGAACCTACAGTTCCGTTGCAACCAGCTATGGAACACAATTAGGTCATCAACATTATTCGGCACCACAGACGACGCTATCATCTTTACAATCGTCCTATCATCCGCCGTCGTCTTATCACTCCACATTGGGCAACCTAGCCAGCGGTCCACAATCTGTGCTTCCTTACACCACCGTTCAAACTACCTTCTCTACGACCGGATCAACCTACTCCACTGTTGGGACCAATGCTTACGGTGCGTCAGGAGTTGGTTCAGGTAAATAAATCACCTTTTTATTGAAAAAAAAACCTATTAAGGCTAATGGAGCGGCATGAGGAAAAAAGGTATAGTTCTGTAGATGCACTCAATTTTCCGCCAAGTTTTTGAGCATCAGTTTTAGGGGGAAGTAAAGCATATTTTTAAATTTGTTGGAGTCCGGAGGGGACAGGTAGGTGGTCGCTGGGGAGCAAAATTGAATAACATTTAATATTCGACGATAACAGCGATACAGCAACGGAATATTTTGGGATATCCAATTTATATCTGTTAAGATATCGTTGTTTTCGATAAAACCTGATTTCTTCATATAACTATACTTTACTATTAATAAAAAACACCATTTCAAGAAGTGGATTTTCCCGATAATATGGTTTTGCAAACAATATTCTGATATGAAATACCTTCGACACTGAATCGATGAAATTAAGAAAAAATAAAGAGGTGGCCAAGCTTGAAAGAATTTCAATATGGTTAACATCTAATATTGCCGGTTCATCTATCATATCATTTCTTTATTTCTTCATAGGAACAGCTTCTGGAGGTCTATTGCAAGCAATTGGAGATCCTCTCCATGCGATGCAGCAGCTTTCTGCTCAATCTCAAGCAAATCAACTTCAGCAACAAGCAATCATCCAACAAATTCAGCAGAGCCTGCGAGACACATCGCCAACTGTCACGGGTGCAACGAGTCATCACTATCTCGGGCACAGACAAATGCCAAAAATCCCTACTAGTATTCTCACCAATCCCTTAGACAGATTAACGAACGAGTCAATGATGTCGGAAGGCCAAGTCGACATGCTGGACATACCCGGCAAAGGCAGATGTTATGTTTACATTGCGAGGTTCACTTACGAACCGTTTCAACATTCACCAAACGAAAATCCAGAAGCTGAACTTCCAGTTCAAGGTGGAGATTACTTGCTCGTTTGGGGCCAACCCGATGACGATGGTTTTCTTGATGCAGAAACTCTAGATGGTAGAAGGGGTCTCGTTCCAGCGAATTTTGTACAGAAGCTGGTTGGAGATGATTTATTAGAGTTCCATCAAGCCGTTCTCGGACTGAGAGACGTCGATGATTCTGTTTCTACTAATATTCCACAAGTGAGTTAATAACAGATATTAGTGTTTATAGCTTTCGCTGACTGGAAAGATCTTCAGTTTATTATTAAAACTTCTGATAACTTCAATTCTCAATTTGAAGAAAATTAACGTTATGATGTTTGCAGTGCTACTTGCAGGACATCGATCTGGAATTGGCAGCACTGGAAGAAGGTAATCGCAACCGACAAGCTGAATTATCCGCCTATGCAGAACTTGACAATATAGCCGAAGAAGATGAGCAAGAGCCTCCAGGTTAGTTAATCCCTTCATTTTCTGAAACTCGATTCGATATAGTCTGCTACATACAAAACAATTCAGCGAATATTAGCTTCCTCGTTATGCGCTGCAGCGAGGCTTTTCAACTTGAAATAATATTAGATATCGGCTTTCAGCTGATGAAAGCAAAAAGCTTAGCCAGAAGAGCCTAGTTGTTTCCGAGTGAGCTTACCTATAAACCTAATCGAGCTTTTCAGTTGCATGGTTCGTGTTTGGCGAATATTAATAGGAAGCTGGAGAAAATATGTACAAAAGCCACGAAAATCTACGTCTTTCTTATCCAAGACCAATCAGAAAGCCTTCGCAATTGCATGTAACATGTGTTGAATATTTGCTTTTATTTGCCAATGCTTATGTTGTGCTGATCAGGGCTTTTTGAGAAGAAGTTCACTAGATAAATAATTACAGATGTCATTTAGATCAATAATTTTTAGAAGTACTTTAGAAAAACAATTTATACATAGAACTGAATTAGAGAAAATAAATCATGAAAAATGCATTACAAGCCGAACGTAGAATGGAAAAATAATTAATATTCATCTCACAAATTACTATTTCAATCGACTACTGCTAAAAACAATTTGACGGGCAAATAGTTTTCTTGAACAACTTTTTTGTCACAGTTATCGCGTTTTTGTCAAGTGACATCTTTGCTGATTTTTCGAAAGATATCGGATTTAATTGACCTGAAAGCGGCAACAATTGGCAAGCCATACCGTGGTTATTGCAGTCGTTTGAAGCACCTTAATAGAGCAGGATCGAACCGCCGCACCGTAGAAAAGGATATAAAGAATATTTTTCGAAGGGGGGGGGGGGGGGGGGGGGCTCCAACCATTTATGTTTGAGCGAAGTTCTGGGGCCCCCCGACTCCTCGAAAAATATTTTATATCCCGCTCTCCGATACGGTTGTTCGATTATATATTACTGATAGTAGAAAAGGACGGTAGGTATACGGAATGGATAGGTGATTAAAGAGGAAAGGGCAATTTTGGCGTGCGGAAGAGAGGGCTAATGGGGGAAAGACAATATATGAGGCTAAGGGAAGGAGGGCAGAGTGAATAGGGGGGCAGAAAGGTCGTTCATCAAGTATAGGCTTATAGTGAATGAGGTGCAGAAGGTGGTGGAAGAGAAACATGAAAAATGGTAAAAGAATATGGAATAGCATAAAGTAGTGAGAGGGATAAAAACGACGGAGGGTAAAGGTCATTGAGAAAAGATATAGATAAGAGGTAAGAGATTTCGATAGAGTGGGGCAGGAAAGGGGTGATGAGGCGAAAAAGTTTGAGGGGTAGGGTTGTACGGAATAGGAGTTGAGGGGTGATAGGTGAAGTGGTGGAAAGTACAGGTATATTGTATGTACCCCTAAAAACCCTCAACAAGTTATAATATTTGATGAACGTATGAGGAGTATAGAGGCAGAGGCGAAGAAGAGAAAGTGGAAATAACAGAGCATGAAAAACAGATGGAAAAGGGTGGAGGTGGAGGGTTTGTCTTTATGGTGTGAGGAAGAGATTGTTGAGAAGATGAGGAGTAATTTTTATATATGAAAAGGAGAAGGTAGGGATATATGGAAGAGGTGGTAAAGGTGAAAAGGTTGAGGGACGACATATGGTGTTGTGGACATTATATACGTGAAACTCAAACCGCTCGATAAAATGAGAGAGGAGTCGATTGTGAGAGGATTGTATCGGTAGAGAGGGACTGAAACTGGAAGATAATGACAAACACATATAATGGGAAGGTTTTTTTGGAAGGCGTAATTATGACAAGAGATAGAGATAGTTAAGATGGGGAGGAGTAATTCTGCCGTTCTACGGAAAAAGGCAGTAGCTGCAAAAAATCGAAAAATGAGTTTTTCATTTCAGTGAACTCGTTAAAGAGAGATCTATAGAACTATCGGAATCATCTATTTGAATTTTTAATATTGTTTAAACTAATTATTGCATCATCAGCTTAAAAGGCAGCAACTACAGGTCTCGGAAATTATTTACACGGGAAATGGCAGATCTGCAAATAATCGGGAGTGAATACACAATCTGGGAAACTAGCGCCTGAATTCGAGGCCGACTTCCACGCAAGACGGCAGGCACCTATCACTTGTTGCCTCATTCCGTAGAAGTACTCTAGGCTTCTTACATCAGGTTCTACGGAAAAGGGCAGCAACTACCACCGAAACCCATTACAATTTCACTCACTGCCTCTTTCCGTAGAAATGCTTTGGAAATCCGGCAGCATCTGCATTTTTACATATTAATTAACAATTTATGTCAATTGTTTTCTCATAAATGGGTAGTTAGCATCGAAATTACCCAATAAAAGTCGAAAAACTATTCAAATATCTATTAAATTAAACATAATAGGGAAAACCAGATTCAAGCGTTTCCGTCGGTTTTCTCCGTTCGCTGATTATGTAGTAACTGCTTTTTTCCACATAACAGAATAGATGGTTATGAGGAAAAGGCGTAACCGTAATGTGGAGAAGAGATACCTGATATAGGGGGAAGATTAAAAGGGTGAAGGGGGAGGGGGTAAATATGAAGGTAAGAGGAGGAGAACAGAGGAAAGAATAATAGTTGTGTGGTCAACAGAAATCTCCAGAAAAGGTCAATAACAATGCCCTTAGGAGCAAAGGAGATACGGTGGAGAAGGGGATGAAGGAGAGAGGGAGATTTATATGGGATAGCGAGAGGTGGTGAGAGTGGCGAGAGGAATGGACCGTAAAGAGCGAGGTAAGGGGGTATAGGGTTGGGTGCGTAAAAGTAGAAGAGAGTGTTAGGGTGATTGAATGATTAAAAGATAGAGGGGTAGGGTTGATTTTGGAGTGGGGAAGAGCGAATTGAGAAGGTGGTATACATGACGGTAACGGGTGAGGGGAGGGGGTAGGGAATGTGAAGTGCCTAATATAGGATTATTCGCATACAAGGCTAGAGTTGGAGGGGGAGATTATGACATGGTTTGATTTTTTCAAACTGACTGCAATACAATTATTTTTTCGAGAAAGCTATTGAACGTTTAAATTTTATTTATTACAACCAAAAAGGTTCAAAATAATCAGAGAAACGAATATTTATCTTTTGTCCGAGCTTAGCATATAGATCCATCCAAAGTGTCTTATTGGTAGAAAATTAGTTTTTAAAGACCAAAAAACGTTGTGTAATTTACAGAAAATTTTTAAAAGTGATTATCGCAGTAAGTAAAACATCGGATAGTTGAAGCAGTGAATGTTCTTTTATCGACTGTGAAGTTTGATCGTTGGAATTAGGCTCGCTTTAGAGAGATAGACATCTAGTGCAATTTTTAGCTACAGCTAGGCTTGTCTTGTCTTTTTCCTCCTGAAGAAGTCTACCTGTTTTCGGACCTAGTTCCGGCGCCTCAACACCTCACACTCGAGCGTCAACTGAACAAGAGTGTCCTGATTGGCTGGACGGCACCAGATAATCCACATCAGCTGGAATCCTATCATGTCTACGTAGACGGGGTGCTCAAAGTTACAGTAAAAGCCACCGAGAGAACCAGAGCTCTCGTTGAAGGAGTAGATTCAACTAGGGTTCGTAGATAGATAACCTTCTTTGTATTCAAATTTCGTATTTATATTTATGCTTATAAAGGAATTAAGTTTCTTATCGTAATTTTTTTTTATTTGACACTAGCCTCACAGAATAAGCGTTCGATCTGTAACGCACTCTCGAAGGACATCAAGGGATGCAGCGTGCACTATGGTGATTGGAAAAGACGTAGCCATGGGTCCGACAGCTGTGAAGGCGTCGAATGTGACAGCAACTAGCGCAATCATATCCTGGCTGCCAAGTAATAGTAATCATCAGCACGTGGTTTGTGTCAATAATGTGGAAGTTAGAACTGTAAAGCCAGGAGTTTATCGACACACCATCACTGGATTAGCACCTTCAACAATCTACAGAGTTACTGTTAAGGCGAAAAATCTTAGAGCCACCCATTTCGAGGACCAAAACGCCCAGTCGGCCAATAATCAGGCCTGTCACGTTCATTTCAAGACTCTGCCCAAAGGACTTCCAGATCCTCCGGTCGATATCCAGGTTAGAGGAAATGTAATATTACTAGTTCATAGAGAATTTAGCTCTGTAGTTTTAAAAGAGATTTCGCTCGTCGGCACTTTTTTTAATTCAGCGCAGTACCTCCAATGCTGACCCAGAGCCAGTCACACAGAGTCCGCCACTAAACACATACAATTAGTCGGAAATTTAATTCCCCTCATATCTGAATTCCCAGATACCTACATCATAGTTCTCTCAAATCATTTGTTGCTGACAGTCTATTAAATAATTCATTCCCAAACCAGATTTGTTTGTAAAGAAGAGATTGCCGAGGCTACCAATGTAGCCTGTAGCCTAGCCTACAGCCTGTAATTGATCATCATCTGTCTTCCAGTAATTCCGACAATTCGTGTTTGTGCACATGTCATGATCACCTTGGCTTTAGCCTAAACCCCCATTACAAGTTCACTCAGAGAGATAATATGTTACTGGTCATCTTTAAAAATGCATATAAGAGTATGATCCTTACCTTCAGTTTAACATTTGATAAGAAAGAGAAAAAGAAAGCTAGACCTAACTCAACTATTTGGAGCTTTGTCATACAAGACAATGCTTTACTTACCCACCGTAGAATTTGGATTTTCTAAGACCAGGAAGTTTCCTTCTTCTGGTAAAACCCAAGCGTCTCGTTTTACCCGGGTTAACGGATGGACAACGGTCTCTACCCTAACGCTCAACAATGTTAAGCACAGACTGCATAAGTTTCATTAAAGTTTCCCGTCACCAGGATCGCCAGGTCCTCTAAGTATAGTCCTGAAGTTAAGGCACAAAAATCACATTAACCTTGAATTTTGTGATGAAAGCAAGGAACTTTGCATACATGTTCTGGAGCCTATATGGAATCGAAATTTTCAACTAACTTTGTATGCAAAGTTTCAAGAACCAAAAAAAAATCAAGGTTCTTCTGGATGCGGGAGGTGAACGAATGTAGAAATCTATAGTAGATATCTGCTTTTCTGCAAAGAAAATTGATTAGTATCAAGAGGTCCATCCGGTAAGATTTCCTCTTTCATATGAAGGTCCACTAATTTTCATTTCAAGTATTTCAGTATGAACGATGTTAAGCTGATTGGTCTAAAGGATTTAGCCTCATAGTATACCTACTATGAGGCTATGGCTAAGGTATCCCGACCCGGCTTCGGAATAAAGATCGCCGTGATCTTTCTTTATATTGACGAGACATAACCCATTTTTAAGCATGCCCTAACTAAGCTCCACAATGAGCCCACCAGAGACTGTAAACCTTTTCGTATCATTGCAAGGAATATACCATCATCTTCTGCGGCCTTCAATTGTTCGAATTATTTGATGACCTATCTAATTACAGATTGCGTAATGATACGACTAGCTATCCTCCCATCTTCCCTTCTAGCTCTATAAATTGGTTCTCCTGAAGAGTGTGACTCACCGGCTATTCCCTCAGTCGAATAAATAAACTCTAATCCCGGGTAATGTACCTGCAATAAGTGTTCCATGATTTTTTTAATCGCCTCAGCCATAACACCTGGTGACAAAACTAGTGCTCTCAATCGACATTATGAGTTGCCCCTTAAGGTTCACTGGAGTCTATCAGTGTCAGATTCATTCTCGTTTTCCTGAAAATGTACTCGAAACGAATTCCTTCTGGCACTTTATACCTCATTATTATACCTTGCCAAGGATGTCCTGTGCAAGTCCCAGTTCCCAGTCTTCTTTGCCCTATCAAAAAGACTGCTAGCTTTCTCTTCGGGGACTCAAGATTAGTAGTCCACCATACGAGAGAGAGCATCATAGAGCATACCTATCTGATTTCCTTATTCGAAGAAGACAGTTGTCCCCATATGTTTTGTTCACAGCCTTCTGCGCGATATCAACTGCAGACTTTCTCTGTTCAATAGATCTGATCCAGCTTGGTATAGTCCCCAACAAACGACTGATCCCCAGCTAGTAAATCAATTACCTCCTGACATCTAGTCGTCACAAATGTAGGTGTATTGCCCCGATTCAATGAAATTAAATCAGCAGTTAAAAGGTTATTCTAGTAAAAACTCATCCCTGTTGATATTCGATATTCCTATTGTCGGAAACCGAATGGTGTGCAATAGCGTCACAACCGATAAGTAGCGGCATTCCTCTTGCGCTGTAGTGATCCTCCAATCTTCTTCATTCATCTGATGGTAGTGGTTCGTGGGAGTCTAATGGTAGATATGTCGAATCGTTATTGCTACCAAGTATGTGAAACACAACCTTAGTAGACCAATAAATTTAATATCTCCTCTGAAAACACAATGATGCCCTAGGTACCTCAACGGATCCATCGCAGATGATTGAGTCGCTCTTTTGACTTATGCCCTTCACCATCTCATTGTAGCACCAAGGCTCCTGTATTAAAGCAACATTTTTTTTTGTTCCACTATTAAGCGTCTGTTTAAGATAGCCGATGTCTCTTTAGCGTGATCTTGGTTAAATTGGATGAGATATAGATTTAAAGTAGTGGCGTGGTCTAGGTATAGTGGTCCACATGTGGTTTCCATTTTTTGCCGGCTTTCTTCTCCAATTTCTCTGAAGACAACTCTTAGCCTGTTTAGAACGTTTCCGCACTCTTTATAAGCTGGGTAACTTGGTTTCCTACCTGGACGTCAGTTCAGGTTCTGGTCCGCTATGCTTTTTAACGCTGTTAACTGCTTCGACGAGCCACGTTCTGAAAACTGCGTCTGACCAGATTACGATAAAAGTATCATTCTTAAGGCGGCAGTTCCGAGAAACTCCTCAGCAACGATGGCCATTTTCAGATGACTCTAAAGGGCTTAACTGTATAAGTTTGTTAGGTCTCTGACCCGCACCTTCTGCGGTTCCCTGAATTCCTTCGGTGCACTGCTATCGGAATAAGGTCTCTTTAGAGCTCCCAGTCGCGAGGTCGTTACGTCCATATGTCTTTCTGTCTGGCGTTTTATCTTCTTTCTTGCAGCGCCCGAGGTCTAAATTTTTCGTGAATGTTCCGGGAGTCGAGAGCCACTCGATAATCGCTGCTTGATCGAGCTACCACTGGTGCTTTTCCATCCTACTAACCAAGAACTTGTACGCCAGTAGGATTTTTTCGCCTAGGTATGTAGGTCGTCACCACTCGTGGGAGCTCTAGGCCTCCTAACTACAGCCGGTTCCGAACTCGCCTTCTTCTAGTGCAGCAATGTTTGATTCCCAACTGTAAAAAGGAACCTAACTTTCTTGTCCCATTGAGGAGAAATCATTTGCTTATGTAAAAAAATGTCACAGTTGCGTATTTATTTAATATTTTGTTTCTAACAATATAAAGAAGTTATTAGTATAAGACCTTGATGGAATATTAGATTGCGTCCAATAACATATCAATCAAGCTCAGTAGCGACCTTAAGAATTCACTTCTAAGCATTTCTAAAACAAAACACCAAAATTCGCCAAGAAATATAGTTTGAAGCCGATTATAAATAGGAAATTTTAGGGTTCACCCAGTGTGTGCCGGGGCTGCTTAGTTATACGTATGCATTCCTTTATCGTTTTTGGAGGAAAAGATTTGGGGCTTTTTGTAAGACAGCCAGATAAATGCCATCAACCCTTAATGTCTTGCTTGACTGGAAAATTTTTGAGAGGCTATCCCCCTGTATTGACATGTTGCTAAGATGGATAGGGACTCCTCCTTCCTTTTAAAGTCTGGGCAATGCATTTCTAATGAATAGTTCAACAACTATTCACCACCTCTCGCAATTTTTTAGATGATTAGGAAATAGTTTTTAGATGTATTCCTAGACTTTAACTGAAATTGCTACTTTTTTATTCTTAAAAGAATATTTTTAGGTCCCGTTCTTTGAGAAATTAAAATACCACCTTGATCAAAAAGTTTTAGGACTTTATTTTTGAAATAAAAAATACAAGTTTATTCATCATAATCGATATT
>JAUMHM010000031.1:11322877-11359454 GCA_032362435.1 Melikaiella ostensackeni
AAAATCTGACAGAACGTCAATGACACTTCTACCAACACAACAAAAAAAGAAGAATTGAAATCGGCCGAACGAGAGCGTAACACGGTGACGAGTCCTAAAACTTTTTGATCAAGGTGGTAAGAGTCCAATTCATTCTTTGGGTCAAATCAATATCATGGGCTCATCAACTGAAAGTCCATCGCTAACGATATCACGAATTCATCATTACACTTCTAAATATCACCTATCAATATTGTACTCGTATTATGCACTTGCACTAATTTTCTTATCTAATTAATTTATTATTTACAACGTGTTTCAGGTGGAGGCTGGACCGCAGGACGGCACTTTGCTAGTGACCTGGCAGCCTGTTGCCCTAAACGGTTCGGCCGTCACCGGTTACGCGGTTTACGCCGACGGGAAGAAGGTCACCGATGTTGACAGTCCTACCGGTGACCATGCTCTCGTCGACATACACAAGTTGATGGGCTTGAATCCTAAACACATCACGGTCAGGACCAAAAGCAGGGAGAGCCAATCTGGTGATAGTTGTGCGACAGCGATACCCTGCAGCGTTTTACGTGGCGGACCTGCTCATATGCAACCTGGTCCTTCTCACATGATGGATCCAAGTCAACATCAATCAGGAGTAATAACGATAGATGACCCTCACAGAATGGGTGGTATCGTTCAAAGATACCCAAATTCACAGATTCCTCCGCATATGAGAAGGCACAACACGAGGGTCGACGCTCATGGACAAGTCATTATTGAAACTGACGAGAACCTTTCTGATAAGGAGATCTACCCTGGACAGAGTGTTTCCCAGATGGGTGAGATTTCCCATCGATAAGTCCCGTGATCTGATTAATTGATATAATTCGTTAACAGCGTGTAAACTGCTTATCACTCTTGTACATATGCAACGACATTTCTAAATGGCTTAGAATTTCTTTATAGCTTAGATTTCAGCACAAACGTGTTATGACATTATTCAGCCACATGACGTATTTAAAAGAAACTTGCTACGTTTAATGTAGCTTTTAAGTGACTTTTGAAGTTACGAGGAAATGTATCTGGCGCTCATTCCATCTTTACACTTTTCTGTTTTCTGTACTTTAACTTCGCAGGCTTTGTAATGCACAAGTTTCCTAAGCTTTGCAATCTCACATTTTTTATTTTAAGAGTAGGATACCTTCAATTGGGAAGGTTTTAAATTTTAGAAGCTGCCAATATCAGATGACTCTAACTTTTGAGGCTTTCAAAACTTCAAACCTTAAACTTTAAGCTTTTAACTTTCAATGCTTTTAAATTCCAAAACATTTTGTTACATGTGTACATTTAGATGCTTTCAAATTCGGTATCTTTGAAATTTCGAAATACTAAAATTGTCAACTCTTAAGTTTGGATTATGCCTTTAAGAATTTTTATATATGCAAATTTATGTAGGAAGTTTATCATTCTAGAATATGTTACAATATTTCATATTGGAAAGTTTCTTATATATTTAATTTTTTTTTAATGGAAAAGCTCCCAAGTTTGCATACTTAAGATTTTCTAACCTTTTTATTTTAAATGAATTCTAATTCTATTGGTTTAATATTTGCTATTTCTATTATTCGGCTTTTAAATGTAGAAAATGAGAAATATGTCGCTTTTTAATGGAAGTGTTTTAAAATGTTATGCTTTTTTAGGGTTCATAGACGTAACTCTCACACAGAATGTGCATATTTTCAAATGCAAAGGTTCTTAATATCTAGACGCTTTTTAATAGAAATCCCATTTGCAAAGTTTCTTTTTCCCAATGTCCTTGAATGTTTTAGAATCAACAAATTTATTATTTTCAGTTAAAACATTTTTATGCCTAGCATCATTCAAATTTGAAAACTTCTGCGAAGCTTCCATATAGCAATTTTTAGGAAACTTCCCATGGAATTGCTTTCAATTTTTAAAAAGTTGATTCTTTAAAGCCTTAAACCTTGAGTAAACTTCAAATTATACGGCTTTATTGAATTCAATTGCTTTAAAACTCGAGTTGCTTATCTAATTGCATTCATCTTTAATTCCATCTTTTAAAAGTTTTCAGTAAATAGACGCCAACTAAAATTTTAACCTGACTTCAAGAGTCAAATAAAAGTCAAGGAAACATGCTCACTTTCTTTTAGAATCTCGATCTGTAAGCGTAGCTGTATTTTCAGGAATTCCAGAAATTACAAAAGATTCGGCTAGTGAAAACTATAGTGAAGAAGATGATCCAACGAGAAGGGGCAGAGGCATGGCCCAAGGTCAACATTATGGATACCGAGGTGATCCTTATGTCCCAAGAACTCCTGAAACACATCGAGCTGGTAAACCAGGACCTGGACCAAGGCCACAAGATCCTTATTATGATCAAACAGGTATTTTTATTAAATTGGAAAATTTAGATACCGAAAACCTGGAGAATGTTGGTACGAAACTCGATTTTTCCTGAAAATTATATAATTATGTACTGTTCTAGCAAGAAGAATTTTGTATTTCAGAACATTCTCAAACATTCCAGAATATTCTTGTAAATTCAATAATTTTCTAGAATTTTCCGAGATGCATTAAAATGAAATATTTTCAGTGAAACTATAAATCACTCAAAAAATTTCCAGAATATTCCAGAGCATGCCACAAGATTCTAGATTATTCAAGAACATTGAAGAATCTTATATTCCAGAACATTATAGAACATTCACGAACGTTCCACGATATTCTATAAAATTACAGAACTTTCGGACCAGAACACTTAAGAATACTAAAACCAAACAAATTTCAGAATAGTCTATAAATTGCAGAACGTTTCGAAACAGTTCAAAATTCGGCAAATCTGTAGAATTTTGGACGTCATTTTACAAACTATTCGAACATATTTAAATAATCATAAAATACATACGACTTAATCATGTGTTCTAGAATGCATTGGAAGTACCTATCTTGTAATGTTTGAGTTTATATATTTTTTTTAATAGTGCCGAATATTGCAAATTAATCATTTAGGGTGTCCGAGCTAAGCCGGGCATAAAAAGATACTTTTTTGTACTCAAAATTCTCTGATGATTACATTATCGAAAAAGAATGATAAAGTACCAGTCTCTCTTGGAATGTCAAATGTACTGTCTGGAATCTATGTAATGTAATGGAGGGAACACCAGCATTACCCCGTTTGACTACAGATATTCCTGGAAGATTCCATGTACATTTTTGAAACAACGCGATATTATTTTTAGCTGCGAATCAACGAGGAAGGGGTTCAATGCATCGAGGAAGAGGAGCACAGGGTGGGGCACATCATCCGCCAGGTGGAGCTCAACAAGTTAGTAAGAGAACGAGATGGTTCGTGGCTATCTATGATTATGACCCCACGACTATGTCGCCTAATCCAGATGCTTGCGAAGAGGAATTGCGATTCAATGAAGGAGATGTGATCAAGGTTTGTTTTCTATCATATAATACTGAAATTTCTTTAGAATTTTTAGGTCCACCTGTAGGTTGAAGTAGACCTAATTTTTCTTAACTTTCAAGGGGAGAGGCTTCGTAAAAATAAAATAGAACGCAGCTGGGTTGAAAACTAATATTTATAAAATGAGGAAAAATTATAATTAATTCGTAGGTTACGTAAATTCTAAAAGGGACGAAGTAAATCGGACCAAAGGCCGCGTGGTTTTGGGCGAAAATTATTGAGAAGTAGAAAACAGGGATTTTTTTGCTGAGGCAAGGGTAGAAGCGAACGGAATAGGGAGAAATGATTTGGGCGAAAGCCCGAAACCCGGGGGAACCAGGACCGGCGCGAACTGTGTGGAGTCTGGAGCTACACCAGGTGAGGAATTCCACACCTGAAATCTGGGAATACCCCTAATATACCCCTCCTCCAATTCCTCTTCGCCTCACCCCACTCGAAAATTATCACAATTCTGCACACCTGAGAAAAATTTGTTCCGCCGGCCCTGAAGGGAGCTGAACTGGGAAAAGGTTCAGAGCAAAGTGCAACCACTTTGCTCCTCAGGGAACACTAGGGAGATCTGTTCTTGGAAAGATTCAGGGATAGAATCCCCTAGCGGTCTCGCTGACCGTACTTTAATGGACTTCAGGATTGCGGCAGTGCACCATTCACGGGATGAGGCGGGGAGGGGGGGGGGGTATTTACCTGTATTATGGCAAGAGTGCACAACTCATGACGCGACATGAGTGAGAACGCTTTCTGTTAGGTTATGCGCGAAATGCAAGGGAGTCATCGACGTCGACTGGCGGTTCCCTTGGCGACTGCGCCAACAGCACCGAGAGCGAATTATATGACGCAATGGTTTTGATATCTAATTTAACAGTTTTTTCCTCAAATATAATTGATTGTACACCAATTTCCGGTTTAAAAATTCTCTCTTCAAGGTTTCCCAAACAAAAATAATTTCAAAACTAATTTAAAAACTTTGTTTAATTAATTGAAAAATTTTTACATAGGTGTTTGGAGAGAAAGATCCAGATGGTTTCTATTGGGGTGAATTTCGCGGAAGGAGAGGCTTCATACCCAACAATATGGTCCAAGAAATGAAGGATCAGAATCAAGATGGTCAAGTGCAAGGACAACAGGGTAGAAGAGGCCAAGGACCTGGAGATAGATGGGGCGATATCTATTCTAGTATGCCCTCTAGAAGAATGATTGCCCTCTATGACTACGACCCTCAAGAGTTGTCACCCAACGTGGATGCTGAAGTAATTATCTATTAAATTTACCCAAATTGGTTCCGAAGACGTAGGTACAAAAATTATTCACTGAGTAGCATTTGATAGGATGTATCTGCAAACAGAAGAAGATAAGTTTCTAGTTCAAAAGCAATCTTCCAATTAGAATTTAATAATCTTCATTTCTTTTTAAAGCAGGAATAGTCAAACAGGGAATACTCTTTGTCATTAAATAATTTTGGTATCCATATTTCCTGATCTAAACTTTTTTCCAATATTTGGAAATAGCATGTAGTTATATATCTATGTGACAATTAGCACCGTGCAATTAGCTTACTAAGTTAACCATTGATTTCAACCAACTGCAACCGAATACAAGTTCAATTTATTGAGTCTTTTAATATGAAATAATTTTGATATAGCTGCTTTTAAAAATTAAGAATATGTGACCGGCTCCGAAGAAAGGGGTCTACGCCTAAAAATATCGATTTTGAAGTTTTGACGGTTTCAGTATGCTGAAATATTATATTTTTACATGCAATTTTTTTCTCGAAAGCCTAATTTTGAGTCACTTGACCCCTTTCTTCGGAGCTGCTCATATATTTAGTAGAGTATTCATATTTTGCGCTATTTAAACCTGAAACTTTTAAAATTGTTCGATGTCAAATTGTACACTTTAGCTTTCAGAACTGAACCATTTCATAACGAATGAAACAGTTCTGATGGGAAATAATTTAATTAAATACTTATTTAAAGAATTAAACATTCAAAATGGAACAAACCGAAATTTGAACCATTCTAAATTGAACAGTTCTAGCAGTGAAATTTTCAAAATTAAGCAACTTCAATTGGAAAGCTTTCGAAATTAAACCATTTTTAATTTCATGAACAGTATTGATCAACTTGATACAATATTTCTGCTTTGATATTATTTTTATTTAAAGTTTAAAAAGAGAACTTACTTCAACTTAACGACTTAACTTGAATAAATTTTGTACGCCCCTACTTTTTCTTAGCATGAATATAAAGAAAAATATTTACTTTTGAAAAGTATCAAATAGGTATATTTAAAATGATATCCTTATTGAAACCCTTACTAATTAAATTTGAAAAATCTGCAGCAAGTAGAGCTCTCTTTCCAAACCGGAAACGAGATCCTCGTATACGGCGAAATGGATGCTGATGGTTTTTATATGGGCGAACTGAATGGAGTTCGTGGTCTTGTGCCAAGTAACTTCCTCACCGAAGCTTGTAATCAAAGTCCAGGTCCACCTGGTCAAGGAGGCAGAAGGCAAGGGCCTCCAGGCCAGGGACAAGGACCTGGTGCCAGGGGACCACCCCCTCCTCCACGAGAACCACCTCCTCCAGGTCATCGACGTAATAAAGGTAAAACTGCACTCATTATTTTTTTTATTACTGTCCTCAACGCCGCATGCCGCGGCGTTGCTTAATTTCATTCGCATCAACATCACTCTTCCCAATAACACTCAAAATTTCGAACCACTATTCCAATTCGAATTACACATACATAATCAATAAGTTTGTTTGATTGGGGGAAATGTTATTGCGAATGAAGAAAATATATAGTAGACGGCAAGCAACACAAGACACGAGATTCGATGTGCCAGACGACATGCAGATGGGTCACAGGAAAGCGTAAAAAAAACTTGTATATTATGATCACAAATATTCACACGACAATTACATCACTAAGAAAAAAATATGATTGCCAACATAGTATTGGAATCACAGTATTGAGTTGTGAGATAATTTTGTGCGATTTTTACAATGCACTGAGTAACGCAAGAGTGTCTGCACCTTTAGTGAATTAAAAGCTTATTGCAATTTATAACATTTTGTGAAACTTGTCAAATTTAGGGAATTTATAGAATTAATAGCGAGAAATCAGCTTTTCTGATGGTATAATCATAAATCGAGACATGAGATAGAATTTGAGGACGAGAATTGTGTTGTTGGCATATAGGGACACGTGCTGGCGTAGGAACACACGACAAAATGCAATGAACACCAAGCTGCTTTCAATGTCTTCTATTAAGTATTTTAACATATATTTGTTCTCTCTCTCTCTCTCTCTGAGCACTTACTGGCTCCATTACTTCTCTACATCTGTCCTCTTTTCTCTGTCTATATACATATATACTTATATATATAATGTATATATACATGCATTATATTTATTTATCGATTGATTATACTACGATAATGTTGCTGCATACTAAGGATAATGTGTATACTCTTTCTTTCTCTATATATACCGACATGATTTGTCTCTGTGTGCCTGAACTGGTCGATGGTCGTCATGTCACATGGTTGTCGTTCGTGTCGTGTTGTCATGCTGGCCATTTACAATATTTTTTCTCAACTTTTTTGATCGTCAAGATTTTAAATTATGCTTGAAATTTTACGCGACCTCTTAGAACTATTAAGAATTCTAATATTCTTGTGCGCAAGTGGCGTTGACCGTACCTCTTCTCTTTTAAAACAATCTAGCTATCAAGCTAGCCTAAACTATACAAATCAAAACATGTGTCAAATTTAATTATTCATGACTTTATTAAGCTTAACTATGAAATGAGAAAAGAAATGAAAAAAATGAGGAACTTTTTGTATAAATTGAGTACGGTTGGCGCAACTGTGTTGCATTGAGGAAATGCGCCATGAATGACAACACGGTTCTGTTCTCTTCTCTGTTGCTAGATGCCTGCATTGTGCCTGTGTCTGTCCCTGTCTGTCACTTAGACTCTAGACAACTACAACAACAACCACTAATGAACAACCAACAACATCAACTACAATATCAACAAAACAATCCACCGCATCTAGCGTACCAACAAGCGAATCACCACAGCTACACGACTGTAACCACGTCTAATCAACATGGACCCATGGGTGTCCATAATGCCCATCAACAGGGTGCCATGCAAGCCCATCTTCAGCAACAGGTGAGTGCCCTTGTCCCGAGATCCTACCGAACGGACCGACAGACAAAATTCATTTATCATTCGAGTCTTAATGATCCCGGTTTCTTCGATCTCGATGTATGCTTCATTAGGGCCTAACTTATATGTACGTTTGAGATGTTGGCCTCCGTTAGTCAAAGCCCGTGCGGTCATATAAGCAAAAGATGACTGCCAATTTTTAGCTCAATCGGGTAATATTCAGGGTTTCCTGTACTGACTAGGTTCTCAAAGTCTCAGCACTTTCAAATTGGAAATCTGATAGATCAGTAAGAGAAAGGAAAATTTAGTAAAGAATCATATAAAAAAGAGGAAAATAAATCATTTTTAAATTTGTTAAATATTTATATATAATGTATTATGTGCACGAGAAGTGATACATTCCCCCTCAGTTCGAGCACGGCAGTGAAATTTCCATTATCCACTAGGGGGATTCAAGTTGATTTCAATTCATTTGAACTCACGTCATGTCAGTTCAAATGGATTCAAACTCAATTATTCTCTTGTAACTTTCAAGTGTTGATCCTTTGCATTTTTTGAAATATCAAGCCTACGATGCCTACGATTTTCACCATTATAGTTTTTCAAACTTTGAAGTCACGTTTTCTACTCTTTTCAAACATTCCTAACTAGAGGTGTGCAAAAAATTTTGAATCCAACTGAAGCCCAATTCGAGGCGCCTCGAAAGTCGAAAGATTCGACTTTTGAACTGGCCAGTTCGGAAGTCAATGCTTTCGACTTTCGATGCGCCTCAAATTGGGCTTCAGTTCGATTCGAAGTATTTTGCACGCCTCTATTCCCAACATAAAAATCTGACATGTTATAAACTTTAAAAAGGACTAAAGATATTAGAGAGAAAACGGTTTGTAGGGATAAAGGGGAAAAGTGATTGAAGGGAGAGGAGTATAGGGAAAGTGTGGAGAAGGAAATGGGAAGAGAAGAGGTGTATTAGCAAAGTGTGATGTAGAAGGGGTAGAGTTAGACAGGGGCAAAAGTGGAGAGGAGTGTAGGTTATGAGGGATAGAGAAACGGATTGGGAAAGAGGAAAGGGATAAAGGTGTACATGGGTTAGGGGTGAGAGCAGATAGAGACATGGGCATAGGAGTAGAAAGAGGTAGAAGAGGGGTACTTGAGTAAAGAGGGGGTAAGTGTATATGAAAAGTAGATAGAGACATGGATATAGGAGTAAAAAGGGGTAGAAGAGGGGTAGTTGGGTAAAGAGAGGGTAAGTGTTTAGGGAAAAGCGATATACGAAGATCGAAGATTATAGAAGAAGAGGAAGTAAGGAGAACAGAAGGGTAGAACTGCTGTCCAACGGAAAATCCTAGTAAGTTCCCATTTGCTATAGAAGTTATTTTCCCGAGCACGTATGCCAAAAAATAGTCTCTATGGCTAATGTCACTTACTAGTTCCTTCCGCTGAACAGCAGAGAAGAAAACGGGGTGAGTAGAAGGTAGCAGAAAAGGATGTAGAGTAGAGTGGACTAGAGAAAAGCAGAAGGCAGGTTAAATATATGGTAGTTGAGGAGGTGTTGAGGTGGGTAGAAGAGGGGCAGGGAAGATAAAAGGGAGAATGGTGACATATGAAAAGGGAAGAAGGGAATATGGGGTGGAAGGACAGATAAATATAGAGATATAGATATTTATTTTATGAGGGCTAGGTTTAGAGAAAACGGGGTGTGGTTATATGGGGCTATAGGGTTGAGAAGGGTCGTGGAAGTGGCGCAGAAGTTGGAGCAGATATATGTGAGAGGTATTGGAAAAGGGTGGAGGGGGAAAGAAAAGGTGGGTCGATTAGCCGATGATTAGTATAGGGAGAGGGATCAGAACGATGAAGGCCAGGGTGAGCGGTAAGTCTCTGGGTGAGATAATCATAGGTGAAGATAGGATCAAAAGTGGAAAGGAGTATACATATATACTAGTATAGGGTATATTGGTATAGGGTATAGTGGAATAAAGGATATAAAAAGTTGTTTGAAAATATGGAAGCAGTAAGGGGGTAACGGTATAAAGGTATAAGGGTATAATGGAGGGTGTAGAGAGGGGTATCTGCTCCTTAGAACTAATAGAGGATAGGAGAAAAGGAGAGAGGGTAAGGGGTACGGAGGAGAGGAATATTGGAAAAGGGTGGAGGGAGACAGGAGCAGGGATGTATTGATGTTTTGGAAAGGGGTATAGAGACAGGGGTCAGTATTGTAGAGGGACAGGAGAATGGTGAGAAGAGAGCTTACTGAAACCGAGAAACAAATTTTGTTTTCAATTTTTTTTTTCTCAATTTTTCGTATTGAAAAGACATAAATAAATTTCGAGAGAATATGGGAACCCCTGAGTAGTTATGTGATTCAGCTAAAAATTGATAGGATTCTTCATCTAATATAATTTCATGTGAATAGGCGATGGAAACTCAATATTTATCAATAAAATGTTGTTCCTGTTAATAAGGAATACTCTAATGTTCATGACGATATTAAGTATCCAAATTTTTTTCAAAACCAATAAATAGTATCTGTTTAAATGAAAACATGTTTTTTTTTTAAATATAATGCATTTTGTAAAGTCGATATATTTTTGGTAACAACAAATGCCTTCATCAGCGTTGAGGCTTGAGAAAAATCCTGATAACATAATTGTTGTTAATTTTTTTTCAAGCCCCAACGCTAATAAAGGAATTCTTTGCCACCGAAAAATATATTTAATTTTAATATTTAACTCTTACAAAAAAAGATTGAAATCTGAATTTCAAATTAAAAGGTAAATTTTCATTAGCTTGCGAAAAGAAGCAACTTTGTATACAAGTCTTAATCTGATATTATTATTTAATTTCCTTGTCACTTTGTTTTTTTTTATTTAACTGAACAGTAAAACGAAAAAGACTGACAAAATGGATAGCAAAATGGATGGAAATCTTTTTAATGGTCAAACTGGTGTTCTAGCACAGCATGTTGCATATTCTCTGGCTGCCTTGTGATTCTACTTTGCTGTTTTAATATTAGGCTACATCATTTCATGCTATATAATCGTTCTACTGAATCCAAAAGGGATTAGATTATAAAATTGTGATTTTCCATTCTTTATTATTATAATTTACAAGTGCTGGAGACTATTTCTTTATGACCAATGAAGTTGCTAAACATATGTGGGCGCCCGCATGAAAAGGGCCCTTATGGTTGGTATGGAGTTACGTACATGGTCATATAGCTGGATAAGTTCCCGGCATTTTAAGCCAAAAACGCACGTGCTATATTTTTTCTTTAAACATGAAGCATATCCACTTCTGGGTACTTTCGGGACATTAGTATAGTGCCAGTAGATTTAGTATAGGTCCTAGTATCATCTTCCACTCAAACCCGAAAATAATTATTTTGACCCTGACTTAGAGAAACGGGAATATGTCTTAAAGCAGAACCGGCCAAAAGGATCCTCTTCATGCAGATGCTCACATATTACTGCTGAATTAAGTTTTATGATGACTTACTTCCAACTTTCCAGTAATTAGCAAGTTTAAGTTTTTTACTTTACATTCACTCGTAGTTTTCATATTTTTTATTTATTAACAGATTTCTAATAATTTTGAATTATAATTTGTTAAACAACATATAATAAAACGTTTAAAATTCAAGCTTTTAGAGCAAGTTTAATTATTTTTATTCCGAAAGCTTTTCCTCCAAGTTTTTGAAATACTTAGCAGGGTTGCTACAAACACTAGAAAACCTGGAAAACCAGAAAAAGTCAGGGAATTTTGCATCTGCTCTGCAGAACATTAAAAAAGCTAGACATTTTTCAGGAAATTTTTGGAATTTTGCTTAGAGATTTCAAATTTTCAAAGAACATCAACTAGAAGAATTTTAGGTTTCGAACGATCCAAATTGATAAGCCCTTCAAATTTAAGCTGATCGTATCAATCTCCAAACATCCTCAATTTTGAAAGCTTAAAAATCAAATTCTTCTATTTATGAAAGATTTCTTCGAAACCCCAATTGGAATAGTGCAATATTGTAACGGTTTCTAAAGAAAAGACAATTTCAATTTTCCAAATTTTTTAAGTTGAGTAGTATCTTTTTGAGAACTGAATTTTTTAAATTTCTGGTTTGTTTGATAATCAAAATTTGTTCAAAGTTAAATAATCTCGACATCTATTTTGTTTTACTGACTTAATATATTTTGAGTATGGATTTAGAAGCAGGTATCAAAACAAAAATAATTTCAAACAAAAATGTTTTCAATTTAGTTGTTTTCAAGCTGAGGATGTAATAAATTTTAGCGCTTTTCTAAATATTTCATCTTTCAAAATAACTTTTGAATAATATTTAATGAGGTATTCTCAAATTTAGAAGTATTAAAATTTTAAATGATGAATTAATTATGAAATTCATTTGAAATTGACAAATTTTTTGTTTCAACTGAAACTGTAGGTGAGAGTTATCAGCGAAATTTTATCCTGTGGAAATTACCATTATCTAAGCTTTGATTGAATTTTTTTAATTATAAAACTAAAAATTCCATGAAAATTAAAAATATTCGTATTTTTACCAGACTTATTAGCAACCCTGACTTAGATTTTGTAATTCTAATTCAATAAAAAAGTTACCTTGGGTTGTAACTGTAATTGGGCTCCTTTTATTCAGTTACTCCTCTACCACTGTAATGAACTTTTAAAACTTTATGCAGGTTTTCTTTCCATATAATATAGCAATCGATGATTCGTCCAAAGTCTCAATTATTTATGTTATCAATAAAAATAATTCCCTTTTGGTCTTAGTCTCACGATATCAAATTTTCTCTCTAAAAAACTTTCATAAATATATACAACTAATCAGATCTAAAAAACGAAAATACCCTTACTTGAAACGTAAGGTCATCTTTCTAAATTAAGTCTTCTGCTTTCATTTTTATAGATATCTTACAATCGCTTTTTGCTTTCAAGTGTATTCGATTCTGTGTGGAAAGCTCACTGCTGACGCAATGCATACACTAACAAATGCCAATTAGAATTCCTATAAGAAGTGATCATTCGATTGGGTAATACCAACATTATTCGTGGTATTAAATATGAGGGCGGCTGAAACGCAAATCAGTTCGTTAGTTTGAGGAGATATCCACCGAAAATGTTTCTTTTGTTGAAAGAACAAGCGTTAATTTAACCATTTTTTTAAACAGCAAAGTTCGAGGGTCAAAACTCAAGAGTCAAAAGTTAGAGGGTTAAGGTGCGGTTTAAGGAGTAAAAGTTTAGAGGCCAAAGGTTACAGGTGAAAGGTGAAGTGTCATGAGCCAGGGGTCAAAGGTCGGCAAGTACCTTCAAAAATGTGTTTCGTTGCCTATGCCATGGGCCAAAAGTTAGAGGTCAAGGTTATCAATAGTGAGGGGATAGAGTGCGTAGGTCAAGGATGAGACCAAAGGCAAGGGATCAGGGTTAGGTCAATTTTTAAAGACCATGGGTCAGAGGTCAAGGGTAAGGTGTCATAGACCAGGGGTAGCAAATGGCGAAAAACACCCTCAAGGAAGGGTGAAGGCTAGCAAGTATCAAAGGTCAGGAGTCAAAAAGGATGAGTAATAAGTAAGAGATCAAATGTCAGAGGTGAAAATTAAGGAGTAATAGATCAGGGGTTGAAGGTGAGAAATCGGAGTTTAGAAATTGAATGCGCAATTTATTTTGCATTTGAAGGAATCTTATTGAGAAGTGTCGCTTTATCTCACAATCAGAGGAACTTTTTTATTTGGGCCACCCTAATTAATTTCATTAAACACAAGCTGTTCAAGAAATTTGATAACTCTTTATCTCGTTGACCTGACTATTTTATTGGACTCTATTGCCAACAAGCACGTAATAATGTCATTAAGACTTATTCTTAAAGAAATAAAGGTAAAAAGTTTATTGAGATTGAGACGAAATGGAACATTCTATTTATGAAGCCCAACAAATTCAACACTGAGTTAAGGAAGTTGCAATTTAACGATACCGAGAATATACCGATATCTAAAATGTGTATGCGTAAATTTTTGATTGTATGTACAAAATTGATAATATTTTTGTATAACTACAATTTTTCAATGAAGAATTTTGTGTAAAAACTTTTAGAGGAAAAGATAATTTTATTGTATTAATTTAAATCATTTCAAATTAGCTCAGGAGTTTTATAGCAAATTAAAATTCTATATAAAAATATGAATAAGCACAAAATAGGTCTTTTTTATTTCCTTTGTCAAAAAACAGAAATTGTGCCAGAATTTGTTTTTGAAATTTTTCTAAAATAGATACTTCTTCAAAGAAAATTGTATTTATTGTAAACAAAACAATAGGTATAATATATTTGAAACAACAGAGATTTGATTAAAATTTTGCTGAATCGTAAAATGAATTAGGAATCCCATAAACTTTTACCTAAGACTGTGTCAGGATTATAATTCTGAAGTTTTGTAATAAATCGGAAATATTATGCAAGCTCTCACCATTTGTGCCTTTTTTCCGAAATATTTTTTCTTTGTCCAAAAGAAGCTTAGCTATAAATCTTCGAAAAAGTAAACCAACTCAAGAACTATTTTCCAGAATAATGTTCCTACCCAAAAAAATTATCCAGTAAAATTAAAACATCTACTTTTTCAGGGGAGGGGGAGAGGCGCGGTCAATCGAGCCGGTGGTAGTAACATGCCCGGAGGTCTTCAGGGCCAGCAACACCTTCAGCAACAGGGTCAGCAAGGAAATCAGATCTACCAGCAACAACCGCAACAGCAGGGTCAGCAGAATCAGGGCTATCAGCAGCAGAACCAGGGATACCAGCAACAGCAGTTTGGCCAACAAAATCCTCAGTTTCAGCAACAGCAGCAGCAACAGCAGCAGCAATATCAACCAAATCAAGGGCCGTCGATGCAGGGACCTCAAATGCAGGGTGCGAATAAACCAATTCGTGGAATTCCTGCTGTTATTCCCACCGCGCAATCGACTCAGCAAAATCCTCAACAACAGCAACCTCAGCAGCAACAAAGCACGGGTCCGAATCTCATGCAGAAGTTTACCGAAATGGCGGGCTCCAGCGCTGGCGGCGACATTCTCTCGAAAGGAAAAGAGCTCATCTTTATGAAATTTGGCCTAGGCAAGTGAGGCCTTGCCTGGACTTTACTTCCGCTCGCAGTGTCACTTATCTTCCTGGCTGTTGAGCGGAAAATCGTCCGAGGTCTTCGATATGTGACCGGCGATGGCGTTTCACACTTGTAAAAACATATCTCGTTCCTGGACAATGTACAGATTAGGGAGCAGAATGTATAGTTGTATACGCCGCAAAGCGTATAAAATGATAGAACATATTCGTCTACAAGATGGATCTTCCCGCTACTGTTGTTGCTGCTGCTGCTACTGCCGCCGCTGCTGGATAAGTAAATTATTTATCCGTCTGGCATGATGTTCATTTCAATTTCAAATGATCATCCTCGCGACCGAACGAATGAAAAACGAAATATTGATCGTCCTAGTTTTTATGACTGTTGTCGTCCGAGTCTGTCGATGCCCGAAGTCCGCCGGGTGTAAGGAGAGCAAGCAGGAGATGCCTGTATTGAAACGTTTTTTAAAGCACGATTTGCTGATGTATTTAATTAGGCCCAGGCCGGAGGTGTATAAATTAGCTCAAGTGAACAATAAGTATAGACTTTCCTTCTCTTTCCACTTATTCCTCGCAAGGATTGAAACTTGATGAGGCTTGCGATAGAAAAATCTATAGGGTGTAAACTTATAATGGAACGTCAAAGGTGGTTTTCCATTCGGTGTCAAACGAAACATTCATCCTTTCAGACTTCAACATTCAGAATTCTAAAGTTGAACATTAAATACTACGAAACTACAAGATAAGACTTCAAATTACAATAATTTTAATTACAAAACTTGGAACTATTAAATATCTCTTTATGCTCTCACTGAAAAATAAGCGAAAATGTTTTAAATATTATTCCGCTAATTCTGAGGTGTAGACCTTCTCAATTCTGATGTGCATCAGAATTGATGAATTGAACTTAGTTCAAGTGAATTGAAAGTAGATTTAGTTTAAGTCAACACAAATTGAAGATGAGTTTGTGGGAATTCAAGGTGAATTTCAGTGAGTTTACGCAGAAGTCTGAGTAAATTCAATTGAATTCTTGGTCCGTTAAAATGAATTCCAGTGCCTTTAAGTGGATTCCATTGAACTTTGGTGAATTAAATAAACTCCACTGAATTCACGATAAATTGAAATGAATTTGAAGAGAATTTAGTTGTATTTGACATAATTCAAGTATATCAATCGATTTCGAAAGAAATTCATCAGATTTCAAGTAAATTCTACGAAATCAAGTGATTTAAGGTGAAGTCTGAAATAAATTCAAATAGTTTTAAGGACATGTAAATCAATTTTAAGTTAATTCCATTAAATTTGAAGCGAATTATTCAATTTAATTCATAAATAAATTTAACGGAATTCAAATAAGTTCAACGAAACTTAACGACGTCCAAGAAAATTTTAAAATCAATTCAAATTCAAGCGAATTTAAGTCGATTGAAATTAAACAGGAAAATTTTAAGAAATTCACCGAACATTCAAGTGTATTTAAATGAATCCAATCGATTCTAAGTCTACTGACATTAATTCAACTGAATTGGAATGAATTCCATTGGATTCAAATGAATTTTAAGTTAATTTGAATTTGAATTATCCAAATAATTCAAACACGTTCGAGTCAAGTTAAACAGATCAGAGTTAATTTAAGTAAATTCTTCTGAAATAAAGTGAATTATCGTGAATGCAATTTTTTTCAAGTGTATTCAAGTGAATTTCAATGAATTTCATTGAATTAAAGTAGACGCAAGTGAATTAAAATAAATTCTTATGGATTTGAGTCAATTTTAACGAATTCTAATTAACTCAAATGATTTGAAAGGATTCAAGAAGGTTCAAGTAAATTCCAATTTACAACAAATGCAAGTAATTTCGAGTGAATTAGAGATGATTTGTTTGAAGTTAAATGAATTCAATTTGATTCATGCGAATTCAAGTTAATTTCAATAAATTCCAGTTTATTTAAATTAATTCGAGTGAACTTATGGAGATTTGAGTGGATTCAAGTAAATTCGAACGAATTCAACTGGATTCAATTTAATTATATTGAAGTCGATTGGATTTAAGTGAATTGAAGTGAATTTCAATGAATTCTAGTGGAGTTTAGCTAACTTAAGTAAATTAAAACGAATTCAAATAAATTCAAGTTATTGAATTTATAAATTTAAATGAGTTGAGTTCAAAATGAAAGTATGTAAATTGATGATAAATTTAATTGAATGAAATAAATGCATTTAGATTCAAAATTCAACTAAATTGAATGGATGCAGTTTACTTCAAATGGATTTAAATGAATTCAAAGTAAATTTAAGGAATTTAAGTAAATTCACGGTTTAAACTAAGTCTGTAGCTAAATTCAATAGAATTCAAGCGAATTAAAGTCAATTCTGGCAAATATTCAACTGAATTCGAGTGAAATTCAAGTCAGCTCAGGTGGATTCGAGTGAATTGTTTGTATTTAGATTGTATTTAGCTGAATTCAATTCCATGAGGTAAATGAACAACTAAACTCACGGAAAATTCAAGTGTTTTTCAGAGATTTGAAAATTAATTGAAAAAAATTCAAGTCAAGTTTAAAATTATATATGTCAAGAAAAAAAATTCAATATGGATTTAAGTAGATTATTCACCGCGTAATTCACAGCGAATTCAACTGAATTCAAGTGATTTCTGAAACTGATGTACAGCACCTGAATTCTGTGATGGTCAACCCCTCGTTTCATTCTTATAATGCAAAATTCTTATTTGCGGAACACAGAAAAGAAAAAGTAGATACAGAAGACCAAAAAACACTCTCATCAAATAACAACACAAATGAGTCGGTGAAAAGAGAAAAGTGTGGTAAAACCTGCGGACGAGATAGGATGAAAATACCACCACCTACCCTATAGTTATTGAATACTGAATAGTGCGATAGAGTAATCTTCTAGAAGAAGATGAGCAGGAAGCGGGCGTGCCTTGAGATGCCTCACCCTGACACAAACAATAATCATATCTATTAAAGTTTAATGAAGCTAATCGTTAATTTGTCGTGGGATGCCGAATATATGTTTATGAATGAAGGATGACTGAAAAGAGTCCTCGTGGGCCGACAACGCCAGTTATCAATTGTTGTCGTTCTGCGAGGAAACTATATTGAAGACGGCGACGTTGTTCTTTCGAGCTTTCGATTTTACCGACTCCTGACCAAGCTGCGGGTAATCTCTTCGAAAAACGATAACGAAATCACCGAACAGCACTTACCCTCGACTGAAAGTCCAGACAACTTATCGATGTCCGAGACAGTTATTGTCAACCACCACGAAATTCAAGTCTTTAATACTGTTTATTGTAATTCCTTATTTCTTAGTACTAAATTCGTCCTGGGCACTAAAACACTTAGTCCAATCATCTCGTACGAAAAAAGTTTAAAAAATCTTTTTTGTGTAGAATGACCCTTCCCATTGCATTTGCAGCAAAATATCCGACAGAAAAAATAAACTAGACACAATTCTGAGAAAGTTGAAAAAAGAAAGAACCTTGAACCTCTAATGGGTGCCGAGTTATGACCCTTCAAGGTAACCCAACTTTTTTCAAAAAAGAGGCTGAAAATGAAATCCTGAAGTTGGTATCTGTACTTTGGAACCTTTTAATTTTACGAAAAAATGTTCTGGATTGAAGTATGCACGAAACGAGCTATTTAAAAAAACTTTTTTGGTTGAAAATAGCAAAAAAAATTTTTTCTCGAAGGTCGTAACTCTTGACCTATAAAGGTTAAAGGATTCAATTTTTTATATTTACGCGTAATTTCCTGGACTAAAATTTTTCCTGTGGCGTCATTAACGTAGCTTCTTACACAAACAAAGTATTTTGAAAAATCTGAACACGAGTAATTTGCCCTGAAAAATATGTCAAACTTGGTCAACTTTGAGAAACCATAACTCATGATATATTGGGGCAATTTCATTGTTCGCTTTTTAAGATTACTTGAAATTGCGTCTACTTTAATTTATGTTCTGAACATTTTTTATAAAATTAACAGATTCCAAAGTACAGATACAAACTAAGGATTTTGATTTTTCAGCCTCTTTTTTTTAAAAAATCGGATTATTTTGAAGAGTCATAACTCGGCATCTATTAGGGGTAGAAGGATCTTTCTTTTTTCAGCTTTCTCAGAATTATGTCTGGTTTAATTTTTCTGTTAGATATTTAGCTATAGAATGCACTGGGATGGATCAATCTACGCAGACTCGATTTTTGGAACTTTTTTCAAAAATATTTCCGGGACGAGTCTTGGTCATTTCTAACAAATTTGGAATTTTCATCAGAACCCCTCCAGAAACCGTTTTAGTATAAAAACGCGCTCTAACTACTTAAAACGGTGAAAAAGTACCAGATATCTGGACTAACTGGCAACATTATACTTTTTTTAGGAGGTATTAAAATACTCGTCGTTAATGGAATTAAATTTTTCAGGATAAACAAAAAAAAAAGTTCATATCATCAGAAATCTGGTTAAATTGTTTATCAAATCGTATACTTTTTAAAGCGTTTTACACACCCTGCCTAAAAATAGTATTACAAAAACCAGAATAATATATGCTACTTTAGAGATAGAAAACATTTTAATGTGAACATTCTTATATTTTTCATTTGATAATATTCAAGTTTTAATATTGAATTTAATCAATAAAATTTCATCTTTAATAACACTTTTAGGAGGTAGAATCCATCCTAATCCAAAAGAAGATTCTATTTTTTTAAATCGTGAATTGAAAACGTTGGTATTTTAAGGGATGCTTTCTGTATGCAAATATACAGCAGCATTAAGATTTTTAAACATTGTATTATGAATATTTTTTTGCGTTGAAAATGCAGCCCTGTATCTTCTTAAATTCAATGAATAATAAGGTAATGCAAAAATTAAAAAATTCTGATAGGAACGAGTCAGATTTGATTGAAATTATCAAGTTTACTCAAAAGTAAAAACATAGTTTAAGTTTCCAAAGAAATGGAGTTTTATAAAATTTGAGTATTTGTTCTATATTCTGCAAATTATAATTCTAAATATTTACAATGAGAATAATATTAAATTTAAGTAATTGTTAAATCACGCTAATTTTTTTCAATTTATAAACAAGTTTTATAGATTAAAACGTTAACATTTTTTAATAGTTTAAAATAGATTTAAAATATTTCCGTATTTTAATCTAAGGCCAAGGCTTATTGTTGTAAAAATAAAATTTTTGAAGTGTTACTGTTATTGCTAATATTCAAAAATATAGACTATAAATATTAATTTATCATTGATTTTCCTGTAAAAGATTTTAATATAGTATTTTTATTTGGATTTAAATCAATTCGAGCGGAATCAAATGAGTTTAAATGAATCGCATGAATTCACGCGATGTTGAGTGCCAAGTGAATCCGACCGTTTCAAAAGAGTCATAATAGACTCCAGCGTATTTAAATGAATTTGAGTAGATTCAAAACAATTTGAGTGGATTTCAGTGAATTCAAATGGACTCAAGTAGATTCAAGCGAATTTTCATGGATTCATGCGAATACGGGTGGATTTAAATTAGACCCAGTGGATACATTCGATTCACTTAAATTCATGCGAACTTGAATGGACTCAAGAGAATTGCTGTCAATTTCACTGATTTATACGAACCCTATAGCATTAAAGTGGATTTATGTTGATTTTAGTGGATTCAGATGAATTCTAATGGATACATTCGATTCGCTTAAATCCATTCAAATTTGAGTGGATTCAAGTAAACTCAAATTAACTGGAACGAACTTGAGCAAATCGAGTATATTCAAGTGAATTCCAGCAGATTCGTGCGAATTGGTGTGGATTTGAATGAAACCTGGCGAGTACATATCGATTAATTTAAATTCATGTGAATTTGAGTGGCTTCGAGAGATCTGCAATGAATTTGATTAATTTAAACAAATTCGATAGCATCAGAATGGATTTATGCGAATTGTAATGGATTCAGATGAATTCTAGTGGATACATTCGATTCACTTAAATTCAAGGGAATTTGAGTGGACTCAAGTGAATTCAAATTACACTTATCTCACGGTCGGCCAGGTCGCGGAGGCTATTAAAATCTACTTTCAACCGGATTTAACGCGATGAGTGAGTAAACCCTCAGGGCTGCAAATATAGTCTCTCAACCCGGCACACGTATAAACGTATATGCCCAGAGAGTCACGACATAAATAACTTCTGATATGCCGCTGACTGTCCGAGCAAAGACCTTGAGTATAGGGAGTCAGGGGACGCTCAGGAAGGAGACAGAAGCATTCAAGCGTGAACAGCAATGAGGCCGGCCACAGATGGGTCAGGCAAGTAAAGCGAGATGAGTGTAATTCGAATGGATTGAACAGAATGGAGTGGAATAAAGTGAGTTCTAAGTAAATATTTAACTAAATTTCGTTAAGTTTAAAATGAATTTAAAATCCAGACACGAGAAAATTTGCCTGGTTTTTTTTACCCCTAAGGACGTAATTTATGATATTTCTATTTTTCGGGACAAAAATTTAAAGTACATTAAAAATGCTCCCTATTTAAAAGCAAAAAATGATTTCTTAATTATGAATACTCAATTTCGTGGTGGGAAAACGGCAGATAACGATCGATAATTTCGCTACAATAAAAAAAACCACTTGACTATCACTTTACAGAGTTCGAAACTGTAAGTTGCAAAATTCAGTCGTGTTCAAAAAGAAAAGTAAAAAGTCTTTAGCTTGCTATCGCGTTCGTATATATATTATACTGTGCGTGTATACGGCGAACTAGAAGTGACGATGCGCCGCAAAATACACCCGTCAGAATCTGTCAGCTATTCACTATAATTGCGTAATCAGACAGATATTATTTGCAATAACAGATACATACTAAGTATATAAATTAATAAACTAACAAGAAAAGTTCGCGAGATTTGGGACGCCAACTCGATTAGAACTTTACAGGGTGAAAGTACATTAAAATCCATTAGATACGTATTTTTTCTTTCGATCCAATGGGCCTTAGTTTCCGATATATCGATGTTCAAGTTTTTATGCCTAAGCGCGGTCCGCGCTCGACAGTGGCGAGTCGAGCAGACCGCGCTCAGACATAAATATTCAAACCTCAATATCTCGGAAACAAAGGCCCATTGGATCGACAGAAAAAATACGTATCTGGTGGATTATAATTCACTTTCATCCTGCAAAGCCCCAGTTGAATCGGCATCCCGCATCTCGCGATCTCTTCATGTAAGAAATCGACTAGTCCGCAAAGACCAATCGATTAATTTTTCCATCGTTACTTCTGATGATTCTGATATCCGATATAAACACATATATCGGTTGCGTTAAGTGAGAGGAAAAAAATAACAGTGGGTGCAGTGTTTACACGTGTGTACGCATAATATTATAATAATGACTTATAAATAATATACATATATACATATAGATATATACATAATATATATATTATATATTATATATATAAAGACATATACATACGTATACATATATTTAATTATTGCAAATCGTTGTTACATCGCTACTTGTATCGTATTTTGTACAAAGTATCCTCTATACCTTTGGTTTACTTCCGCCAGAAATTTAAGAGAATATAGCAGATAAGAAAAAAATAAAAAAGTTGGAACATTGATGGGAAAGAAATGATGTAAGGATTATAAGAATTTATAAAAGAAGTATTAAAATTTGAAAATGATGAAAAGAGTATAAAAATTAATGAAAGGAGTATAAGAAATATTGAAAGGGGTGTGAAGAGATGAAGATGAGAAACGCACGTTAAGGTGCGCCGTTGCGCAAAAAAATAATCGATGCAATATTGCAGTAATGGAACATTGTATATCGACTTTAGATGATAATAATTATAGGTCCTCGATTCGAAAGGCTGAAAAACGTCGCATGACCGCCAAAAAAACGAGGGTGGTAGGCCGGCGCCTCGTCAGTTTTAAAGACGTTCGATCTTTGCTTCTCTTAACATCGGCTTTAATAATCAGTGTGATTCGAAACTCTTAGGATAAGTGCAAAGACTGCCGTATGATAATCGAGGAACTGCGAGGAATTTTATTTCGATATTTACCTGACCGATGTACAAAGTTCAGTTTGTTTAATTAGATGCTGTGCAAAAATGATCGCGTACTTTGCCGAGACTGGAGTTGTAAAATTTCCCATTTTTCCAGTTGCAGGTGTCTTTAGTTTTACCTCCGATCTATTGTTCGACGGTTTTCTAGAGAATTGTAATGCCGTTTCAGTTAATCCTGCACTGAGGAATACGTGCGTGGATGAGCCAAATAAATATACGTACACTGAACCAAATCTCTTTTCATTCAGCTTTTTGATTTTATAAAAAACTTTTAGTTAGTGAGATGAACAATTTATCTTTGGACAAATTAGTCAAGAGCTTGCAATTTTCATGCGATTTACACTTTCTTTTAGTTCAAAGTTGAGCCAATTCCAAAGAGGTTTGTCAGAACCGATTTTAAAACAGATTTTTTTTTTATTTGACCTTCCTATTTTGTTGAAACTATTCATATCTATATTCGAAATATTAGGATATCAGTAATTGCTTTATACTTTTATGGAATGAAAATTATACTCGTTGATGAGAGTATAACAAAGCAGATACATTCCTAAGTTCTTTGAAATTTATTCTATTAAAAAATCTGGATTTACCTACAAAATTTTGTTGAATAATTCACAAATATTATCAGGTATAAAAGCTTTGTAAATAATATTCATTTTCAAACAATTTGTAGTGAATTCTGTTCCACCAACAAAGTTTTTAATTAATGAATGAATTATGTATTAGTTCATTCAATTTGTTTGGAATATTAAGAATTGTTCTGTATTTTTATCAAATTGTAACTAAAAATTATATTTACACAGGGTATCCCAGTATTTCTAAACCTGAAGGAAAACTTTTACTCACTAATTTGTTAAAAATAAAGTCAACAATTTAATTTAAATGTTCTAAACTGTTGAATATTATTTCCAGAGAGTGTTGATAATACTGATTTCCTAATAATGTAAATAAACACGAATAGTTTAAACATAATGAGATTGTCATTTTATCTTGGTTTTTCAAGTTTTTTCAACTTTGACGCAGGCTTCAAACCCTGCCATGAGTTAAATTCTAACGGAAACAGAATAAAGTAGTATTCTTTAAAACAATGTTTAGTTATTTAGCAGTACAAATTATTAATTATTAAATTAAAATAAGATACTGAAAATCTTTATTATAAATTAAATTACAAGGTAGAGTTATTGACTAAAATAACTGTTCAAAATTCCAAAAGAATTTATTTTTAGTACACCTTTTAAATATAACACTGAATTAGTGTGAAAGCCTCATGCACATACAAGTAAAGTTGCACGATCAACAAGTATGATTTAGAAGTAATAGAAAAAATGATAAAAGGTTTTCGTGTTACGTTACTCTTACCTAATAATGTTCAATAATTCAAATTATTTTGTGTTTATTTAATTAATTAAATTAAGAAAATTTTTACGTAACTTTATACAATATTTACTGAAAAAATAATATCGGACCTGAAAAGATAATAGCGTTGTAGAACAGTATTATATTGCTTTATGTCAATAAATTAAACTTAAAATATAATAAAAAGATTTAATTGTTATAGTAACAATTTTACATTTTGATATGAAGAAGTTTAACATTGTTTCATGACAGGAATGTAACATCTGAACCATTTAATTCTTGAAAAATGCAGAAGATCGAAGGTCTTGAAACGGTAGAAATCTGTCACTGATCTTCATTCTCGCTCTCCCCCCCTCCCCCCCCCCTCTCACTCTCTCTCTTTCTCTCTCTGTTTCTCACACACTCTGTCTCTTTTTCTCTCTTCATCACATTATCCTTCGGTAGATGGATACCCTGTTATTAATGCGAAACTTTATTTTTAGTTTTATATAGATTTAAAACCTTATTACTCAATAAATACTGTTACATAATTGTACTGTAACTGTAACATAACCCGATATATCCTAATATTGCGTCGAATTCATATATGCATGTTATGTTACAGTAATATAAAGTTGTTATGTAACTATTACATTACACAAATGTTATTGTATGACTATCGTAATTAATTATTATATTACCTTCATCTTTTGCCGAATTGTTATAGAATTTTTTTTGTTTGCCGTAAATTCTTATTCAACAATGCTATAATTGTAAAACTATGCAGTCTAAATAATTTTCAATCAAGATTTTAACGGAACTCTTACTTTGTTATTTTCTTACATAAATGTCTGATTGTCACGTAATTAAGAACAGTTAAGGGACATTGTTACATATTGTAAAGTAATAGTTACATAACTGTTATGTTACATCATTCCTTGAACTACTTTCTAGTCACGTGTCGCATCATCCATTCAGAACAAGTAGCTTATTATAGACGAATGATAATAATAATTATAGGCTCTCAATTAAGTTTTTTGTCTCGAATTGGGATCACTTAAAAAAAAAACTCTCCCATACGTCTCGTTACTAAAATTACTGTTGCTGTTGCTGTTACTATTGTTATTGTTGTTATACATATGTACCTTTAATAATGCAACTTTAAAATGTCTATAACAAACGAAGAATAATGGAAAAAGCTACCCACCAGAAATTTTTTTATGTAAGATACCCTACGATGCCAGGTGCATTACGGAATCAAGAAACTTTCTAGAAATTGTGTAATTTCTTTGTAAGATATATTAAACATTGCTACTTAACAAGATATCATAATGAGCATTATGTAAATTCAAAAATTGAGCTTTGAACATGTTACATTAATGTTACGTAAAAAGTTACATTACCATTATATAACATTGTTACATTACTGTTATGTTACTGTTACGGAAAAATTAAGTTGAGTACTAACGTTATTGTTATATAATAATGTTATGTTTCTAGCATATAACAATTTCACTTTGCTGTTACAGTGACAAAAAAACTGATGACGCACTTTTTGAGTGGATGTATAATTTCTTAATTTTAAATATTTTATTTATATTCGTTTTAAGGTGCCTTAGGTGCTCGATACTACAAGTTCAAAACTTCCTTATTTGAAACGTTTCAACTCTTTCGAGAGACTTTTTGGTACGCAGAAAGTAGTCTGTAATTCACTACTGTTACAACTATTTTAACGAAGGAGGTATATATCCTATTCACGCGATGGTAATGTCGAACAGTTTCTATCTGTACCTATGAATAAGGTAACAATTGATTTGAACGTTAGAATTTTATATCGAAAATAATATTTAAAAAAAGCTAAGAATAAATAAAAGACTCTGAGAATCCTTGAACTTAGTTGAACGGATTTTAATAATCTTCATTCTTTCATTTGTATTAACACTTAAAAGCAACTAATATCCAGGCAAACACAACAAAGATTGTAACATTATTTTTATATTACAAAGTTATGTTTTTGTAACTTATCACTATATGTACAATGTCACGTCTATAACATATCTTCTTCAAAAATATGTTATCTGTACATATAGATAACGTAAAAATTATGTAGCAGTTACATGACATTTATATAGCATCAGTGGCGGATCAAGACAATTTGCCGCCCTAGGCAGTTGCGAAATTGCCCCCCCCCCATAGTTTTTTCGAACGTTTAAATAAGTGTACATCAGAAGCCCAGTGTCCGTGCCCGTGCCCCCGTGTTTGAGTGCGAATGATCACAGTCTAAAGCAAATCTAAAGTACATCTATAGATATGTTTAACGGGAGTTGAAAAATATAAATGATTCGAGAACATTTTGAGAGTTTCTGTGGGCCACTCAAGAAATCCATTAATTATCTTAATTTAAAACTTTGTAAAGGGTACTTTCTACATGTTTACGAGTTATTGGTAGTTCGCAGCGGCATATCAAAATAATCATCTGGAATAAACGTTCAAAATTTTGCCACTCTTGAAAATTTGCCGCCCTAGACAGCTGCCTATGTTGCCTCTTCGGTAGATCCGCCACTGTATAGCATGCACATATATGTATACATATGCACATGACTTATATAACAGGATCTATAATAATTACATATGGGAAATATTTACTTGACAGTAACGTTGCAATCTTTACCGAGAAAATACCACCTGAGTTCCTTTTACTCAATCTTTCCACATTAGTTTTTTCTACCAGGTTTAAAAAATCGGTAAAATAAAATATGCTTAAATTCCATTCATTTCATATTGAATTCAGTTTAATTTACACAAATTCTATATAAGCCCGTTTCAACTCAGACTAGTTCACCTGGAATTCAATTAAATGTAGGATCGGTCGGGGTAAGTGTGATAACGGGGTTAGTGTGATAAAGAGAAAATTTGGAATGAAAAACAAATGATTTGTGAAGTTTTCCTGTTACAGCATATAGAACAGTCAAATTATGCGAAAAAAGACGTTTGCTGGAACAAATTTGTGACAGTATTTTTTTTTATTATTGTTCGTAAGGACGTCCTAATGAAATCTTGAAAACCTTCGGTCTGCAAGTGTTGTAGAATTTATGTTATCAACAAAAAATGATAAACTGATAAATTTTTAAAGACGTTTGTGTGGATTGTTGCCTTAATTGTTTCATTTTCATTGTTATAGAGGCAATACATTTTGATCAAATATTACTTATTAGGTCCTTAAACTCAATGGTCCAAAGTATTAAGAAACATTTTTTTTAGTACTTCAAATCCAAAATTGGCGGAGGGGTGGGGAAACCCCTTTTTTCATTTAGACAATAATACTTTTTGAAACAGAATTTTTTGTGAGTTGGCATTTTCTGAATCGTCTTAGGCATAGTGATACTTCACAAGAAAATATTAGTCATATTTTTAAAACTTCTTTTCGTTTTTTAACAACAAATTGTTGCATACAATAATTTTTTCAATGCTTAAACTTGTTCAAAAAATCAGAAAAAATTAAGTACCACCATGTACTTAAGTCTATATCAATTATTTTCACAGAAATTTTCTACCTGCAATAGTTTTGTTGTAAAAATTATTGTTTAAAGAATATTCACAACAGCACTAAATGATGATAGAAATTGTCCAAAAAACGAGTTTAGCTCATGATTGATGAAAATTTTAATAATTTTTCAGCCTACCGATTATTTAAAATTTAATTTAAGGGTTTATCACTAAAAAAATAATATTAGTGTATTTCTTATTATTGCATTTTTTTCTTTATTTTAAATTCGACAAAAATAAAGTCTGATATATCAGTTCCAGATAAGACCAAGAGCAATAAAATATCTCTATTGATTTCCAAGTTTGGACATAATTTGGTTCTGCCGCGAACGACAAATTGTGGGAACAACGAGCAAGCCGCTGCGCTGCGTTTGCTCGACTCACGAGATCGAGACGGAACCCCATTGCTAGCAGCTACTCGCTTCGAAAATCTTTCGGTTAAACAAATTAACCTAATTTCGAAACCAATTAAGATTTTTTATTGTACTAGTTTCCGTTTTGCAACCAATATTTCAGCCTTTATTTTAGGACTCATTAATTAATGTATTTTTACATACAAGTATGTTAGATTGTTTATAAACATTTTAAATAATAATGTTTTTGGGAGCAGCAATTTTTCTCGTAGAGGATTAGAAAAAAAAATTTACTTCTTCTTGAGTCCATAGTTATATGTACTTGATTTTTTTCAGATTCTTTGGATAAGTGTAAGTATTGAAAAAAAAACAATTGTTTAAAACAATTTGTTGTTAAAAATAGAAAAAAAGTTTTAAAAGACTGATTATTTGTAGAAAAAAGTGACTGTTAATCTAGTTATTGCTTAAATAAATTATTTTCAAAGAAACTGAGATGCTTTCAGAAAACTCCAATTCGCAATTGTACCATCTGGGCTTTTAATTTTGATTTTTCCTACATGAAGCACCTTTTGGTGAATTTTTTTGAGGAATGAAGGAGGATATTATATCTTCCTTTAAAATCCGTTGTTCATTTGAAAATTTTCCATTTGTATTATTTTTAATGATAAATTATGACAGGGTAATTAAAAATCAGACTCAGGGTAGATGTCATATATATATTTTTTTTTTCATTGTGAAATACGAATTTGTTAACAGTTTAAGGTTAGCTGGAGAGGTTATTAATAAACTTCATTTTCGCAATGAAAATGTGACTATATAATAATAAATGGCAAATAAAATTTTGCGATGTATACATTTCCACTGACAAATAATTGTTAAAGCAATTTAGAAATATGTAATACAATTTAAAATACGTAACTTTGCAAATATCACTGGAACCTTCATTAATATAAATGATAAAAAATTGAAAGCAAATACATTATAAGATTAGTGGATGTTTCAGTCATAGTTACGAAAGTACAATCTTGTATGTTGATTTAGAACCAATCTTTTCAGATTATTCCATTTTTCAAAAAAAGGAAAAGGTAATGATCCAAAACAATAACACATTTCCAAAAACTGCTAACTTACTCAAATTTGTATAGGTACTATATCTTAATGAAAATAGATATCTTTTCGTAAATCCATTTAATCATTAATACCCCAATTGAAAGAAATTTTGATAGTATTCATAGGCAACCCTGCAGATTGGAACAAATCTTTGTTTAACGTCTCTCTTTTAAAATTTCTTAAAATATCGAAATGAAATTTACTTTCTTATGAAAAATTTTTTGTGTACTGAAAAAGAACACCCACAGAGTTCACAAATCAAAAATAAACTTCGGGACTACTCGCTTTTCCGGCTAATTAGAGACATTTATTGTACATTTGTCTCTAATGAGCCGGAAATGAGGGTAGTTTCGAAGTCTATTTTTGATTTGTGAACTTTTTGGGTGTTCTTTTTTAGTACATAAAAAATTTTTCATAAGAAAGTAGATTTCATTTCGATCTTTAAGAACTACAATCTAGTAAAATTTATATTTTATTGGGGTTTTTACGCGTATCAGACTTACCCGTAATGACGGAAAATCTGAATTCGTTGACACATTAAAAAAAAATTTTTAATATTTCTTCACGCAAGTTTCTGTTGATTAAAAAAGGGTGTCATTAAAAGTAGATAGCCCATAGGTAATTTTGGCCAAATCTGAAAGAAGAATCTTCTAAAATATTTGAAATATCATTAATCAAAGTATAACTTTGAAATTGCATGTCACACTTACCCGTATCGGCCCTGCTTCCATTCTGTTCAATTCAGTTTGCATTCAGTTGAATTTTCTTCACTTTCATTCAGTTAAATTTGAATCGAATTTAATTAAATTCATCTTGAATCCAGTTCAAATCATTTAATTCTGAAATCAGTTAAATGCACCTTGACTTTAGTCAAACTAACCTTGATTTGGCCTAAAATTGAATCGAATTTATAGTTAAATAATTCTTGTATTCGCCATTATTGAATTTTATTATTTAAGCCCACATTGAATTTGATTTCAATTTACTTTTATTCCGCTCTATTGACTTCAGCCCTATTCAATTAAGTTTGAATTTACCTTGAATTCCATTAAATTCAGCTTGAATTTACGAAAATTCAACTTAACTTCACAAAAATTCATCGTAAATTTACTTTCAATCCACTGGAATTTTCGCATTAAGTTGAATTCAGTCAAATTCAGATGACTTTACTTCAAATGACATAGAATTCAGTTCAATTCTCATTAATTTTATTCAACTCTAAGAATTCTCGAACCTAGTTTAACAGAGTTAGAATAATAATTAATTTTCATTCTTGCTCTTGTATTATTACTGAAAAGTATAATTAATATTCAATCCAACCCAGCAAAGATTGTAACTTTATTCTTTGTCAACAAAGTTATGTTTCTGTATCCCATCACTACCTAATGGCACATCAACAGCATATCATTTTTAAAAGTGTAATCTGTACGTATAAGAAACGTAACAATTATGAAGCAGATGAATAACATTTATATCTAGCAAGTACATGAGACTTATATAACAGGTTGTATAACAATGACATGCGCAATATTTATGTAACAGTTACGTTGCATTCTTCATCAGAAAATGCCAACAATAATGTCTTCCTTCACTCAATCTTTCCATTTTTATTTTTCCTATAAAGTTTTCAAAAAAAGATCGATCAAATAAAATATGCAATGTTATATTTATCACATAAGGAACTTATAGAAGAGATTTATTGTTCTGATACTGATCCGCCGTCTTAACAATGTTTCTTTATTCTTTGCTAATATTCATTACTAGAGGTTTGAAAAGTCCTTGGTAAGCAATAAATTGTATATTACAATATATATCATAATTAAATAAGCAGTTGAGTATAAATATAATGACAAATTATGAATTAATTAAATATAAATATAATTGAAATATGAATAATAATTCTGTATAAAACAATTGTTGAATCGCTGTATAAAAATAGGAGAAGGCATTGAAAAAGTGTTTTATCAATAAATCCAAATACATGTATTTTTACCGTGAAGAAATTTTATCGTATGCGTACATTGAGAATAATTCCATTGATGTCGCGATTTCACGGACTACGGTCAAGATATAAAGAATGATGTGATTTCAAAGTTTTATGAGTCTTCCTCCCAAACAGTCTCTGTGAGAATGGCTATGTTATCCAGACCTCTCATTGGCGCATATTCTAGATTCCACATTAAGTTCGTGAAAACGACTGAAACAAGAAAGTATCATGGATTGAAGTTCCGAATCATCACTACATTTTCATTAAAACAAGAATAAATAAAAATTCAGAATATTGGAGAAGGAGGGTGCCTTCAATAACTTATAATTACTCATATTAAAATTATTTTATATTTCTATTTACCCTTATGATGTAAAAATATATAAACCGAGATATAAAGAATTGCACTGGACTTAATATTTATCCTTGACTTATTACATGTTATTTATAAAATGCAAACTCACGCATTTCGCCTTGATTTAAATCAGCAATTAGCTCAGGACACGAGCTATTGCAAGGATTAATTGGAGTTAATCTGAGTTGGGTGGCCCCTCTCAATTGGGCCAAAGCAATTAATCCTGAATCAAGTTCGACCTTTTTGTAATTGGGACTGTTGTAGTCTGATGACATTAGGACCCAATTGAAATGAGCTGGAGAGACTGTGCTTGAAAGAAAGTATGGTCGCTGATAATACTTCCGGAGAACTTTGACAGCATTAATGTCACAATTCTGCCAATGAACGAACCACTTAGCTACACCTGGAGAATGAACTCTTCGAAGAAATGCTGCCAAATCTGAAGAACCTGTTCTTAAATTGGATGTCAGAGCGCAGGGTACCGTCTCCATCAAACGTTCGTTTTCCAAGTAGAGCTATTAACAATAAAAAAAATGATTTGAACAAAACTTACATTGTATTTAATCAAAGTTCATTATTTACTACATGGCATAATGAAAATCATGAAACAAATCTCATCAGTTTCACTGTAGCTAAAAAAAGTAGAATTTTTTCATCAAAGATTATCTTTCTTTTAGATTAACTTCCAGAAAATTAAATTATACTTGGAAAAATCTGCTGACTATGAGAAAGAAATTTTTCATCGACTGAGGAAATTCTGTACCAACATTTGCTTCAGAATTCCGTTGAAGTGTCGAACTCAGTTGAATTTAGTTAATCTTGCATAAAGTTAAATTTAAATCAAATTAAATTCACTATAAATTCACTTAAATTCAGTTGAATATATTTTTCCGTTTACTTAAATTGAAGTAAATTCAGATGAATTAATTTTAATTTCTTCGAATTCACTGCAGTTCATCTTGAATTAGCTTTTAATAGGGTTGATACCAAATTTTAATTTTTCTCTTAAAGTTTAACTCAAAATATAAAAATAGAGAACCATTTTGTCTGTAAGGAAACGAATTTTTGTGAAGTCTCTATTTTTTTTATTTCATTCTTAAATCTATACATGCTCAAATATGTAAATACAGTCAACTGTTTCGACTTTTTTATTGAGATTCGGCACTTAGCCAATAAGGCCATTAATATCAACCTTCATTTTTCTTTTCTGATTAGTAGAAGCGATTCAACAACTTAAGGTCCTTGTAATATTTAAAATAGTACTAATTTATTTTTCAATTTTTTTCGCAAGAAAGTATTTAAAGCGCATTTTCTAACACGAATGTAAACAGTAGGTAATATATTATTGAAAAATTCAATTGTTGTAAATCATGAAAATTGGAACGCATTCAACTACGCTAGGAATTGAATTTTATTCAATTGCATTCGATTCAGTTTCAATTCATTTTAACCATTTAAGTGCATTCACTTGAATTCATTTTCGCATTCACTTGAGTTCGCTTAAATTCAGTTGAGTTTTCATAAAATTGGTGAAAACTACGTTGAATACATTTTGATTCATCTCAAATTTACTTGAATTCAGCAGAATTCCCTTCAATTCCATTGAATTTACATTGAATTAATCCACCTTGAATCAATTCATATTAAACTTGACCGCGCCTTCAATTTAATTGAATCTCTAAATTCTCTTAACTTCTCTGTTTGAATTCACTTGAATTTAGTTAAACCCAGTTGAATTACTTGATTTTCTGTTCAATAATTATCACATTGGAATTTATAATTTTAGTTCAGTTGAATTGATTTCAGGATAAGGTTTTATTATACTTTGAACTCGCTTCAAATCATCTAGAATATATTAATTGAATCCATAAATTAATTTAATCCTCCTTCAAATTAACTGTCAACAGGGCTCACACTGGGACACTTGTTATATTACATTAAGAGAAACTTTTCTGTCTGTTTCAATTCAGTTCAATCAGTTTCACTATTCCATTGAATTTACTTGACCGTAAGGTCAGTTAGAATTAATTTCCTGGGATTCGGTTAAAAAGAGTCAGATTCACTTGAATTGACTTAAATTCAACCAGAAATAATTTTCATTGAATTGAAGTGAGTCGAATATGTTTTGAATTCACTAGAACTCAATAATGTTCATCCTGAGGCGCATAAATGTTCCCCAAAATTCATTTCACATAAATTTGATTTTACCGAAAATGAAGTTACCTAAAAGTAATTCATCATAATTCGTATTTACCTGAAATGCCATTCAACCTAGTTTTTATTTTTTCGGATTGTTATTTGTAATAAATTATACTTGCTATAATTCCCACTTAGCCTAATTTTTATTTATCCGATTTGCCATTTGTCATAAGTTTTATTTTCGCTAATTTCCATTTAAACGAATCCCTATTTAACCGAACTGTCATTTGCCATAATATATTTTTTTCCGAATAGCCACTTAACCTAATATTCATTTAACCGAATTACCGTTTGTCATCAATCGCACTTGAAGGAATCGTTATGTCACTTAATTTTTATTTTTCCTAAATATCACCTAATCTAAAATTTATTTACTCGAATTGTCATTTGTCATAATTCTCGCTTCACCTAATCATCATGTCTGCTATCGCAAATACTGAGTATGACAAATGTATTGCTGTCCTTATAAAAATCATTATTAAAGAATTTCTCAAATAAAATATGAAAAATATCAGTTGTTGGATTTATTCACCGAAAAAAGAATGATCCTTCTTTTAGTTACTATACGTGCTATTTTGAAGTAATGGCAAAGTAAATTATACTAAAAAGATCAACAAAAAGCTATTTGATTGAGGTTATCTAGAGTTTCAAAAAGTAAACAAATGTGAAATCTGTGAAATGAAGAAGTGTCCTTAGAATGTACCTCCATGTCTTGTGACTTGACGTCTTTTAGAAATCCTTTGAATCTTTTCATTGTCTTTAAAAGGTTTAAAAGTGAAATGCATACATTGTAACAGTGTCATTTAACCTCAAAATAGTGATGAATGTTGTGTTTTTCGTCTCTGTTTTTTACTCATATTATCACTTTTCATATAATAAATTATGGAGTTACACTTGTAATAAAGAATGTATATGAATAAATAAAATATTTCTTGCATTAAATTCATTTTTGTAGGACCATTTACATAAAAAATGTTTAAGAAGTCTATAATTACGAACTTGGATACTGTGCATGCGTGTAGCAGTCATTACTAATTGAATCAGTATATTTTTACTAATTGTCAGTAAGTGAATCACAGCTACAGCAATTAATAGAATTTAACTGAACATCAGTTATATTTGACTAATTCAAATTTAGAGAGCGCTCACCGAATTTTGGTGGACCAAGCCACGATCATAAAATTAACTGTAATTGTACTGAATCCTTGAAATGAAATTGTCTTAATATAAAAAGTGGTAATATAAAATTATAATTACATTTGTTATGTTGTCGAACCAAAAGAATTCGGTGTTCATCACGTGCCAGGAATTCATAGCATCTGTTATTATAGCAGGTGCATCTCGATTTAAATAATTATCAACCAGGTTCCGGTATCTCACATCTGAAAGACGATCGATGTTCTCCAACGCTTCACAAGTCTGCAAACATAAATCATTACACCAACTGGTATAAGTGATAAATATTTAAAAATCCACTTTTTTATAGAAAGAAAAATTATGTGAGTTGTTTAATAAAACTGAAATTAAATAAATTAAAAGTGTAAAATATGGATTTGTTCTTACCACACAGTCTTCTTCAGTTATGGTGTAGTCATTATAGAAAGGGTTGTTAATCATACAATTTTCATAATAAAGTGGCTGCCAATTCCAAATTGGTAATACTTTGATCAAAAGAAGCCTGCTAACAGCGGAAAAATGGGTTCCAACAAAATCCATTTGAGCAACAAGACAAGCTAGAGTTCCGATTATAATCAAAATTAATGTTGCTCGAAAAACAAGCTGCAGCCAGGATCTACGCATAGCAGCCACCAGAGGCTGGCAGATTATGTCCATTTCTTCCTCGGTAAAGCCAGCTTGTTGGCAATACCTGAAAGAGATTTTTCATTTTGTTTTTAAGTAATGCAATTGTTAAATTCTTTTTTCCAACTTTGAAGAAATGTTTCAGGGTCGATACAGGTAAGTGTGATACGAAATTATAAAAGTATACTTTGAGACTTTGCGCTCCCACGAGACGTTGGAAGCAAGTAGGGGTGCGACCTAAATTATTTCTGTGACCAGTTACAGGGTGCCTCCCCATGCGACATTGGTAAGGAGTAGGTGTGTGACTTAAATCATTTCTGTGACCAGTCACAGAGCAGCCTTCCCGGCGAAACGCTGGAAAGGGGACTGACTTGAATTATTTATGTGACCAGTCACAAGGGTGTCTCCCCTACGCGACATTGGAAAGGGGAGACTCCCCCACGAAATATTGGAAATTGGTAGGGGTGTGACTTAAATTATTTCTGTGACCAGTCACAGGAGTGCCTCACCCCCATGCGACATTGGAAAGGGGTAGGGATGTGACTAAAAAAATTTCTATGACCAGTCACAGGAGTGCCACAGGTCCCATTTCAAGCAATTCTACACTTTGTACCAACATTTCCCTTCTTTTTTCAAAAATAATGGTTTTTAAGAAAAAATGTATATCACATAAAAAGTAAAAAAATCTACAACTTTTACGAAAAGCTTCTCTGTAAATATTTATTATCTGATTAAATAAATGGAAAAAATCTGAATTTTTTATAGTTTCATCAAGGTTTGACCTTAAAAACCACATTTGCGGGTATTCTTAATATTATATTTGTAATCAGCGCATCAAAATACAAGCGTATGGGGAGTTTTAAATTAATCGGAAGTAAGCGATTTTCGGATGTGCACCCAAAATGCAACTAAAGGGGCTTTATGTAGGAAAAATTCAAATCAAAAAATTAAAAATGATTGATTGAAGCAATAACTAATGCCAGCCACCTTCTTCTGGGGTAGCGCGAGGCAAGATGGGCATAATTGTCTTTTTCACGTTAGTATTTGAAATATGCAATTCA
>JAUMHM010000031.1:11413647-11426436 GCA_032362435.1 Melikaiella ostensackeni
TATATATATATCAGGAATCTTGGAAAAATATTTCAAAGAAGTTTAAACTTTGTTGACAAATTTCCTGAGTTCTTTTTGTTAATTATGAATTTTCTATTTCATAGCGTCTCCAGGCAAACTACCGGCGCCAACAACAGGTGCTGGTGCTTCTAGCACTCTTCCAAGTACAACAATTAACAATGACTTGAATAGAAGTCCAAATAACGCTGCTCACGGCACCACGTCACATGCAACCGCTGCAGCACCTCCCACAAAATCTTCTGAAAAGGTATTATTTGAATTAGAATTAAAGGTGCAAACTTTTACGTTTTCAAAAATACCAGTTAACATCTCAAATATTCAATATTTTTGATTTCGGAAGTACTAAAGCTTTTATGCTTCGTGATTTACATGATAGTATATTGTGCGTCAAGGGATAGAAATAGGACTTTTTACGACGAGGGTGATGTTTTCAATTTGAACGCCCGCACGAGTCGAAGACGAGTACTGAAAAGTGAAAATATTGTCTGAGTCAAAAAAAAACAATCCCCTGTGGCATACACTATATTTTTTCAACAGATATGAGTTTGTCCGTTTCTTAATGCCTGTGGAGTAGTCTTTAATCCCGCTTTTTGGGTGGTTTCACGTGAGAGGGCAGAAACTCACTTCTACTCCGTGGAGAGCAAAAATGTGAAATCACACTTTTGCTTCCTAGAGAGTAGAAGTGAGCTTCTGCCCGCACACGTGACACCACCCAAAAAGCGGTACTTTAGGCCCGCTTCACAGGTGTGAAAACAGCTAAAATCATGTCTGTGTTTCACAAAAAAAGCGTTCATATGTCGATGCTATCAAATTCGAAAGCAAATTTCCTGTCATATACTCAAGATAGTATTCAATTTTATTTCGAAATTCTTCAAATTCCAATTAATTAATCCTAATCTAATTACCACATCCCATTTATTACAGAAAGAGAAAAAGGAGAAAGGTGTCTCACTCATGCGTCGTTTAACCAACATAAAAAAATCGAAATCACCTCCGCCCGCCACATACTCAATGGACAATCCTGTATTTGATGATGGCAATACCAGTCAATCGTCAGTCAGTGCCGTGCACGTTCGGTAAGAAAAAATTTTTCATTAAAAGAAATATATTAACACGTGCCACAACTATCACAGCTTTGTACTTACACTTTGTTGATGCATAACATTTGTTTTGTATTTGCAATTTTGCATTGTGATAACAGAGTTATTATACGTTTATGTACAGCTATGTGCATGTACTTAGTCATCAATTTGTGTTTAACTATTGCACAAAAAATACATGCTTTTGACTCGAATCACCATTGAATGTGCCTGTTTTCGTTCCAGTGCAATATACACTTTATATTTATCATCACATTTGATCAATTAAGAACATTTTATTTAGTTTATCTAGGGTGGTCGTTAGACGGGTAAAGTGGGAAATGACTGGCATTTATTTAAGACCGGAAGTTATTCTAATCTTTAGAAGAAAAACCTATCCGATCACTTAAAATGTTACTTGATACCACATGAAATTATGCAGTTTTGAATGAGTTTGAATTTCAAGTATTAAAAGCGGAAATTATTTAAAGGGTAGCGATCTCCTAGCGAAGAGGCTCCATGTCGAGGTGTTAATCGCTTGGAGGTCGCGCTAAACTCTTCTGAGGGGACCTACAGTTTAAGGTGGAATTTGAACCGAGTTTGATTTTAAATTATTTAAAGTTGTCATTGTTCCAATTTAAAATAACACAATTTTGAAGCTTTGAGACTTTGAGTTTGAAATGTTGAATTTGTAATGTTTTCAAAATCTAATTTATTTATCATTTTTGAAATTGTACAATTTTCAATGATTTATTTTGAAATAGTGCCTTTTAAAAAAATTCTTTTCGAATGAAAATTTTTTCATATAGACATTAATTTAGTTTTGAAATAATAAATTTCTGAGCTTCGAAAGCTTGAAGTTTTCAATTTTATTGACCGAAAAAGAAGTTTTTAAAACCACAAAATAGCCGTGAATTTATTTCTTAGATTTTAGTGGCCACCCTGTGATTCCGCTGCTGTCTAATTTTGTATCTTTTAACATATATATTCGAAGTTGTTTATTCATATAATAAAGCCTATAAATTTTGTGCCAAATTTAAAAACTCAAAATATTGTGGAAAAGAATGAATAAATCGAATGCTCCTAATGAGAAAATAGTAATTCGTCATGGCTGCCAATAAAAACGTACACCACGATTTGTGTCAATAAAAACGCAACTCACCATCAGCGTCAATATTCACGTTATTCGTTATTGTCCCCAATAAGAACGTATCAACTGTACATAACCTATAATGTTACGTTACCTATAATGTTACCTATCATGTTACGTTCTTATTGAGGACAATAACGAATAACGTGAATGTTGACGCTGATGGTAAGTTGCGTTTTTATTGACACAAATGGTGGTGTACGTTTTTATTGGCAGCCATGATGAATTGCTACTTTCTCATTAGGAGCAGTCGAAATAGAGAAACCTAATGAATCTCAGAAGCGCGGTCGAAGCGCCCTCTTAGAACGTGAAGTTTTAGGGTAAGGAAATGTATATATATATAGTGTAAATTCAAAAAAATTAACCAACAACACTATTGTGAGTCCAAATTCACAATTGTACATCAGTTTTAATGAAATATAACTGTCTTGTGTATTTTTAATGCGATTAAAGTTTTGTCTCATTCTAAAGTTGACGCGTTTCGCCGCAATTCGCAGTGCCATTTCAGAGTTTATTACCAGAAAATTTAAAAATGTATTTTCTGTTACCTAAATATGCAAAATGAAAAGACAGCAGCTATAAACAATTTTTATTCCTTGCACTGATAATGATACACTACAGTCATTGCCATCACAAAAGAAACATAAGTACATTAAACAGAATACACTTAACTCTTCGAAAAAAATGGTCGTTGCTCTAATATTCCGGGGGCGGTGGGAAAAATCAGCTCGGGATCTTGCCCAAGCCAATTGCTACAGGTGGGACCCACACAGGATATAAATGCCACGAACAGCCATCATCGCTTGTGTCCAGGCTCTGGGCACTCTACAACTTCCCAGAGAATAAAACATAAAGAGCGACCTTCCTTGCCTGTGACATTCCTTCAGAGGTTAGTCGTTTGTAACTCCTTATAAAACTTCAATACGAAACAAAGTATCCATTACACTGATTTTTTTTGGCTTCTATCACTCTTGCCAGTGACCTGCTTTTCGTGCACTAATATTACACAGTTTGCTGCGATATTTTAATTCATTTATTTACTCATAACATGTGCATTAAGATGTTTATTACGAAAGTATAAAATATTGTTGCTGTTTTTTAAGAATAATTGAGAATTGTGTCACTTGAAGTGTTTTTATACTCGTAAGAAACATCAGGAAACAGAATGAAATTGTCGAGATTGATAATATAGCATTTCCCGAGAAACGAACAACTTTATTAATATTTGTTAGTTTATTAATATTTATGAAGTTAATAGTAATTAATTTATTAATATTCTGTGAAGTAATCTCGTTCATAGCAATCAATCGCTTGCTTAAATAGACTATAAAACACAGTAGGCAAGTAATTAGCAGGATAATATTGTACATTTCTTTCATTAATAACGAACTTCGAAATTAATTTTTTACAAGAATTTAAGAAATAACTAACATTTAAATTTTCTGGAATGTCACTAATTATTTTTTAAAGAAGTTTGAAGAATCTACACTCATCTCTCCATTTGTGACCACCCTCGGGTCTGGTTGGCCACGAATCGAAGGCTATTAAAAGTCTAGTTTCAACCTGATTTAACGTGACGAGTGAGTAAACACTCAGGGCCGCTATATAATGTCTGAACCCGGCACGTACAAAAGTATATGCGCAGAGAGTTGCGATATAAATAACTTGAAACGGCGCTGACTGACCGAGTGAAGACCTTGAGTATACAATTAACAAGTTCAGCTCACATTATGAATAGTTTGAATAATTATTTTCGAGTTTTATCCTAAAATAGCAATGCAGCGTGACCAGACAAAAAACTTGTGGGCAGACTTTGAAGTGATTTTTAAAATCCTCAACTCTGAAATATTGAACTATACTCTTGGTCTTTCTCTTTTTCAACTCAATATAAGTGATATCTGTGAACCTCAAATATTTAAAAAGTGGTGTTAATATTATTTAGCAATTTTTCATTTTAAATTTGTAGTTTGAGACAGTCGCGTGACAAGATATTTTGCGTACTTTTTTATTTATAATTCCTGAGTGAAGTCGTCCGAAGTTTTGAAACTTTACTAAATTGTGCTTTGATATAAGTACTTTGCTGAGATAATTAAAAAAAAAAGTATTATTCAAAGGAAAAGTGGAAAATAACCGGGACTTGAAATGGTCAACATTTTGGCAATCACCCTTATATATTATGCGAATTATAAAACTTATTCGCAGTTTTTTAATTAGTGTAATATCTCCTTATTTTAATAGATGATTAAAATGTATTAGATCGATTGTTATATGAACTTTTATTTTTTTGAGCAGGTCAGGAGAAGCTGGTGGAGTCGTTACCTGCTCAGTTAGTAATCATCACCGTAAAAGCAATTCGTTAGATGCGGGAATGGGCAAACAAGTTAAACAACAAACTGCTTCAAGAGAACGGTAAGAATTAAATTTAATAATCAATTAATTTGATTAAATTTAAAAGCCGTAGCATGAAAAGTGTTCGTACCCTCATTTTTCAATTGTTTATGCCCTTTTAAGCTAAATGAGAAAAAAATGGTTTATACAAGTTTCTCAAAGTTAAATCTACATAATTTAACAAATTTTATTGTGTGTTTGATTCTAGATTTTATTAATAATTTATTAAAACATCCAATATCTGAATATTTTTTAAACTATTTAAAATGATTAAAATGCTTCCCTCATTAAACTTCCAATATCCTAATATGCTGCAAAAATTGTACAATCTACTTAAGGACATTTATGTCCTGGCCGTTTTACCCATTTCGATAATTTAACAGTTTTGTTTTAAGTAATGCTAGGATAGAAAAATACATCGAAGTAGTTTTAGCAAAGTTTCAGAATTTTAGTTGCTGTTGTTTAGAAATGGGAAATTAAAATATAGCTCAAATTTCCACTTGATGGCATGTTCCCAAATACAAATTCCTACACAAAAATTGAGAAATTAATGACAAAAAATTTGATGAATGATTTTGGCTTTATATGAATCATTTGTATTAAGTTGAGGATTTAAAAAATTATGAATAGTGATAAAGATTTTAATTCTAAAGGTGCTTAATTATGCTTGAAAGTTTGTCCCCGAAGTTTTTTTTCCACTCGGTGAAAAAATACACAAGAATGTTAATTGTTCTTGAGTTGACAAAATTTTGCAAAATGTGCATCGTATGATTTTCGTGTTACCGAATTCGATGACATTTTCTTAATGATTCCTAATAAAAAAATCAAAAGAATATTGAAAATGTGGATACATTGCCAAATAGAGCGCGAAAAAAATATTCTCTAGTATTTTTTAGATTTTTTACGTTCACTCTAAACATTTCAAAAATAATCTCGAAATTTAGTGTTCCACTCGGTGACTCTGCGGTAACTTTTCTTATAGGTTATGTGTTCCGCTGTGTATTCAGGCTTCAGCTTCAGTTTTAATTTATTTTAGTATAATATTACACTTTTTAAAGTATTCTAAAAATCTTTCAATGCGTTTTTAGAAAATAAAAAAGTTTCATATTTACACAGATCCGCTTGTGTGAACAGAAATCGCAGATAAATATAATTTTCGTTCCAAAATTTATCTACACTACAAATATGATTCTTGATCTCTGAAATTGGTATTTTCGTTATATTTTGGGTGTGAAATAATGAAAAAATATATTGCTCTTGTTTTTTTAAAGTTTCATTTTTTAAAAAAGTCTTAGTCCAAATTTCACAACTTTTTGGCAACGACCCATACGCAAAATTTTGAATGGAGTAGTTGCATATTTTTAAATATATATTTTTCCTAGTGAAATTAAATTTTATGATTATTGTTAGGGTTGAGACCAGAAGATCCCTTGACGCTTGGGTAATCTCGTTGCGTCCCCTTGTAAGCCTGTGCGTGACCCCAAAGTCCTCTCCATACGGAGAAAACCGCAGCCACGCTCTTGGCCGATATTTCTGACTCACTGATTGCAGTTACTGCCCATGAGTGCCAGACTCTTCCCCGCAATTGCAGAGCAGTGACAAATGATGTGATTAGCTGTCTCATCATCCCATCCGCACAGGCGTCAGAGGGGGCTATCTGCGAGCCCTATCTTATGTCTGTGACAGTTGAGGTGTCCACGCCCTATAAACATTTCTGTTAGGACCTTGACTTCATTCCTACCGAGCTTGCGTAATTCCGCAGCTCGTTTAAAGTTTAAATTTGAACCCATAAGTTTTTTAGCCTGTTTGCAGCCAGTGGCCTTATTCCACTCCTTCCGATGTTCCTCGGTCAGCCAACTATTAATTTCTTCAGTGAGCAACCTATTTGAAATGCCTACGACTGGTTCGGGACCAGTGAAGTTTTCTTTTACTGCTAGTTTTGCTAGCCTGTCCGAGATCTCATTATCTTTAATGCCACTGTGTCCAGGGATCCAAAGTAGAGTCACTCGGTTTTCCGTCGCTAGATTGTTCAGTGCCTCAAATCACTCTCAGACTAGTAACGACGTAGTTTTTGCTCCATTCAGGGCCACTATAGCCGTCCTGCTGTCTGAGCAAACGTGGATATTTCTTCTGTTGCCATACTTTTGTGCCTTATAGGCACACTGGAGCATGGCCATGATCTCCGTTTGTAGGACTGTATCATCCGTATTGTAAAGACCATTCCGCTTCTCCTACGATAGACACCGTCTCTTGCTTTCTCCTTGTTCTTGGAGCCATCTGTGAACCAGTTGTCCCCATTACCGGGCAAATAGGCCTCGCCGTTAGCCCATTCCTCTCCCGTGGATAGGCTAACTCGATACTTCTTGTCGATGAGGTAGCGAATAGGCATTTTGCCCTTGACCATGCTCAAGGTCAGCCTGCTCGCGACATCGGTTGGAATTATTCAGTTCTGTCGAGATTCTTCCGCCGTTTACCATGTTTATTCTCCAGACTGCCTTCGCAGCCGTGGCCTTGATGGTAAGATGGAGGGTCTCCAACCCTGTTAGTGCCCCCAAAGCCACCGTGGGTGTCGACTTCGAGGCACCAGTGACGGCTCTTAGAATCAGTCCCCTGATTCTTTCCAGTCGAGATTTCACAGTGGACCGTTCGACCCTGCTCCACCTGACCACCGCCGCATAAGTTAGTCTGGGTCCCAGGATCGCAGTATAGATCCGCATCAGTATCTCCGGTTTTAGGTCCCAGTTTTCCCTATGGCTCTCCTACAAAGCCAAAGAATCGCTATGAGCTTTTTGTACCGCTTGGTGACTACAACCACATCCTTACTCGGATTGACAGATAATCCGGTCTTTTTGCACGAGTTTTCCACTGTCCTAAGTGCTTGCTGCATTACTCTGAAGATCGCAACCAGATGCTGACCGCGCACGATGACCAGTATGTCGTCCACGTAGCCTATATCGTGGTAGCTTTGCCTCATGAGTAGATGAAGCAGTTCATTAACCACCAAACACCACAGTCGGGCGATAAAACGCCTCCCTGCGGGCATGCCGAGTCAACAGCTCCACATAAGGTGGTATCACCCTTAGTCGTTGTTAGGTTCCTGTTGCCCAGCATGTGGCAGGTCCATTCCACGACTGCAGTTGGCAAACCATGTGCAATGATGGCCGCCCTCATCTCCCTCTAGAGGTGTAGTTGAAGGCTCCTTTGGTGTCTATAAAGGTTTCAATCGTGAAGCCTTTCTGCTTCAGTTGCCCTTCGATTAGGTTTACTGCTCCGCTCAGGGCCGCTTCGGTCGAGTGACCAGCCCTGTAGGGGTGTTGCTCCTTGTGTAGTGGCCTACTCAACAAGACCTTGTCGCAGATGTATCTATCGACAAGTTTTCCCGCCGTTTTTACTAGGAAAGATGTAAGGCTGATGAGACGGGAATCCTTGGGTGAAGTATAACCGATCCTGCCTGCTTTCGTAATGAAAACCACTCTCGTGCCTCTTCATGCCGTCAGGACATATGTCAGTGTCAGGCTAGCCCTAGCAAGTCTCACCAGCGGCCCTGTGATGGACTCGCCAGCCTTCTGTAAGAAGACCGGGTATATGCCATCCGGATCAGGTGACTTGCATGGGCTGAAAGACTTCAAGGCCCACTTGACCCTGGAAGGAGTAACAATCTCGTGGGCTAGCCGTCGTTGCGGGCCCAGTTGAGCCACAGACGAATTTAGATGCCTTCGAGGTGTCATTTCCTTTTCCCCAGACCTTATAAAACCCGGGAAATGTGCCTTGATCAGGTGGGTCAAGGTCTCCGCATCCGACACTCAGTATCCTCCGTCGGGCAGTTTCATAGTGCCAAGAAAAGCATCCGGATTTCGAGAGAGCAGCTTGTCCAGTCTAGCCGCATCTGCCCCTTTCTCGATGTCTGTGCAAAAGTTGGTCCAGCTTTCTTGATTGGCCTTACGTATTGTACCCCTGTAATCATCCCTCATCGTCGGTAATGAGGTCCATAGTTCTTTCGTTTCGCCAATGCTGGCACGTCTGAACCTCTCTGTGGTTTCCCTGCGAAGCGCTTCGAGCCTGCCGTCCCACCAGTGTGTCTCTCCTGCCTTTCGGATTCTTGTGGGTCGAAAATTTCTTTCATAAGTAGATTTAATGGCCTCCGTGAAAGTTTTGGCTGCCATCTCCAGAGTGTCCACATCCTTGAGCACACCTCTGAGAGTGCACTCCTGAATTTAATGGAATACTGATCTCAGTCCGTTCTTCTTGGATTTCTGGCCCACGTAGGGTCCGAGGATAGTAGATTCCAATTCGAACTCTATCTGTGAGTGATCTGAAATAATGGGTTCGTCCGAGACTCTCCACTTCTTCACTTTATCCCTAAAACTACCGGTGAAATGGGTGATGTCGATGACCTCTTCCCTGACCGAGTTATGAAACCCCGTGTTCAGAATATCTAAATCAGTAGTTATTAAATATTTCAATAGGTCATTCCCTCTTAACTTAGTGTCCGTGCTACCCCATGCTGTATGGTGGGAGTTAGCATCATTTGGTTCCGCTGTCATACGGAAAGTAGGCCAATCCTATGACTAGCTTCCCGATTTCTTTAAGATCTTTGGATATCACCGTCAGATCTCTCGAACAAAATTCTAGCAGCGGTACAATGTTGACTCCTTTCGCCAGAATGCAGGCCCTTGGTTTGGCCGCCTTGGGGTCCCTGTAACAAAAACCAGCCCCTCCCTTAATCCCCTTTTGGTATCTAACCAAGGTTCTTGGATTAGTGTGATACCTGTGTGCCTCACAGCCATGCCCCTCTGCAGAATCGCAGAGTCGCATTTGCTGCAATGCAAGTTAATTTGGGTAATGGTTAGACCGGGAGCAGCCATTTACGTCTGCCCCCGATCTTCCTCCGTCACAACAGGCTCCTCCTGTCCCTGACCGAAACTCTAAAGTTGACCTGGCCAAGGTGATAGAAGGGCCTGTTGTTGAAGACCGCAAGAGCCCTCGCCTGGGACTCAGAAATCTGCACAACTAGGATTTGCTTAAGTCCTCCCGTTGTGCCCTCCTCCTGAAGCCGTTCATGTCTGACGATTCGCCAGGACGATGTCTTCAGTGAGGGGTTGAATCCCTCCAGGCGCCGAGGGACCACAGATGGATCTTCCATGTTACCTGGGATCCCCGCCGTAGCCCTCAACATCTATTGTAGCAATTCAACTCCACCCACTTTAAGGTCTGCACCTTCCCAGGGCCTTGTCTCAGCCACTGTGTTCAGCAGCCAAGCTTTAGCCGCTGGGCCGGCTGCAATAAATATGAACACCCCTCCTCTATAGAAGGAGGTCTCAAATTTTGGGCATTGATTTGGGGGACACTCTTTCGAGCGCCCTCCAAGTGACCTCCCTGAAAAGCTCGAACTGCTGCGCATTGAGCATCGAGTCCGGATAGCTCGTTGCCGTCACCACCACCGTCAGGGGGTTAGTCCTCTGGTGTCTTCTGAGCCCTTCCTTCTCTTCAGAGCCTCTGAGTTGGTTGCCGGCATTGTTGGTGCCGATGTTCCAACACCCGCAGCCGCCATTCTAGCCTGCTGCGCTTGCCTCCTCTTTTTAGAGAACCGTTGATGCCTTTCTTTTTTTGGGAGGACTCCTTGGTCACTTTCGTCTCTGTAGCCTCACTCAGAGGGACCGTCGATCCCTCAGCTTCCAAGAGAACCGGGAGCACAGCTGCCGCCTGATTTTTGCTTGTCGGAGAAACAGATAGAGTGGAAAGGGTTGTGTCAGACCCATTCGGGCCCAGCCCCTCTTCCTCCTCCGCCACCTCGCTTTCTCCTTTTTCCATTAAATTTTTGTTTATAGTGGATTTCATAATTTTCCCACGAGAAGCTAGGGAAATAAACGGTCCACCCTTGCAGAGCCCCGCATGCAAGGGTAAGACTTGATACTCGGGGAGGTCGTCCGATGTCCCCGAGAGGCCGTTACGACATCTTCATACCCCTAGTGCCAAAGTGTCAGGGGCACGGTCACTTAACGCCCCTGGCTTAGGGGGTTTCACAGAAAAATTTATTTTAGCGCGGAGTATTAAAAATTCCGTTGTCATGATTTTTCTAAAATTTGTTTAAATGTACTGAAATTTTTAGAATGTTACGTAGTATTTAAAAAATATATTTGTAAAATTCATGCAACAATCCCATTGTTTCTATCTCAAGTGCAGTGTGAATTTGAATTGTCAAATTATGATCGGGCCCTTGCTAAAATTTGTAGAATTTTGTCTGTTGCTAGAATTGAATTAGAAATCATTTGAATTCTCGATATTTTCACGGTTTTAAAAATATTTTTTTATCAAAAGAATCTTTCAAACTATCTTATGCGAAAAAAAATAATTTTGTCAACAGGGAACGTGTCTACAGATTTCGATGCATTGTACCATATCCTCCAAATAGTGAATTCGAACTGGAACTCAGAGTTGGCGATATCATCTACGTGCACAAAAAACGCGACGATGGTTGGTACAAAGGAACCCAGCAACGCACAGGCCGCACTGGACTCTTTCCAGCAAGTTTTGTCGAAGCTTTCTGAGACACATCGCGTAGCAGTCTCGTACTGGAGACTTGTATATAACCGGCTCCACGATCTATAATATTAATTGTATAATGTAAAGGTATCTGTAAATCACACACAACATTCGTGAGCGTCGCCCAAAGTATCCAACAAACCAATTTGCACAAGTCTCTTATAAACGTGAATTTAAAATCGAGGTTCTCAAAATATACAAGAAAGACTTAAATAAGTGCTATGTGATATGCTTCAAATTCGGGGAATATCGCCTGAAATCAATACTGCCATGAGTAAAGTAATTGTAACGTGTAAACGTTTACACCTAAGCATTAAATTTCGTGCAATGATCGTACTGCCATTTAAATATTCGTATCCAGAGTGTCTAGCGGACCGGGAAATCAGGAAAAACCTCGGAAATTTTATTCATGATCGGAAATTTTTATCTTCTATCGAAAACTCTGCTTTTTTATACATTATCTTCTTTTTATTGTCTAGTCGTGAATCAGGGAGAGGGAAATCTGATTGCTTCACGCATCGTATATGATACCATCAAACTTTTTCGAGGATTGCTTAAGTTCTTTTAATATTATTTATATGAGAGTCAAAATTTGTTCTCTTAAAAATGTTGAAAGTTATCGGAATTCTTTATAAAGTGAGTCAGGATGAAGGTATTTTGGGAATTATTTAAGAAGGTATTGCAAAAATAGTGCGAATTTAAATGTTTTCTTGATATTTAAATAAAATCTACTGTAATAGACATTTTACAAAGTCGATACAAAAAAAGTTGGAAAAATTTGAAGACATCTCATCTTTAAGAAAATAATAATACAAATCAAATAAATATATATTTCTTTCAGCAGAAAAAATTTTCAAATTTTTCCAACATTTCGACTGTCCCGAAGAAAATTAACTTAACAGAGATTTCATAATATAGAGTGTGTCGACTATATTATGCTGAACTAGAATGTTGTATCTCCATTTACGAATACATAGAGATACGACACCTCACCGAAGTAGAATATAGTTTATACACTTTGTTTTCGGAAATCTTTATTGAGACAGTTTTCTTCGGGTCAGTCGATTTTTGTTTCAACTTTAAACATGTACCATGCAAGGAAAAATTTGGTTGATTGGATTTCATAAGGTTTCTGAAGTATCTTTTCAAGATTCGCGAAGATTTTTGAAAATTAGAAAAATTTCCGAGATTTCTGGCGAGATTTAAAACTGTTTTTCAACTGTTTTTGAGTCGCTGAATCTTGGAATCTCCGAAATCTTGCAAATCTTAATCTGTTTTTCGTGATTCTGAATCTTTGATTTTTTATTTTTAAACAAGATTTCCGAATTTTTTTTCCCTCGAATTTTATTTAAATTTTAAGAAAACATTGAAATTCGCACTACTTTTACAATATTTTCTTAAAAAATTGGCAAAATGTCTTCATCCTGGCTCATTTTATAAAGAATTCCGATAGCTTCAACCTATTGACGAGGAAAAATTTAACTCTCATATAATTAACATTAAAAGAACTCAAGCAATCATTGTTAAACAGGTAGTGTCATACTCGTGATCGGCATTGTAGTCTCGATTAATGTTTATCACTTCAGTCTGTGATTGAAGATAAGTTTG